>JBBBDQ010029947.1:605000-700000 GCA_037127315.1 Ascarosepion bandense
ATCTATATATATACACACACACACATATACATATGTGTATATCCATATATATATATATACACACACATATACATATGTATATATACATACATATATATATATACACACACATATATACATATGTGTATATCCATATATATATATATATACACATATACATATGTATGTATATCTATACATATATATATATATACACACATATACATATGTATATATATATATATACACACACATATGTGTATATATACATACATATATACATACACACACATATACATATATGTATATCCACATATATATATATACACACACATATACATATATGCATATCCATACATATATATACACACACATATACATATGTGTATATCCATACATATATATACACACACACACACACATATACCTCTGTGTGTATATCACCTATCTCTATATATACACACACACATATACATATATGTATATATATATATATATACACACACACACATATACATATATGTGTATATATATATATATATATACACACACACATATACATATGTATATCTACATACATATATATATACACACACACACATACATATATGTATATATATATATATATATACACACACACACATATATGTGTATATCCATACATATATATATACACACACACACATACATATATGTATATCTACACATATATATACACACACATATACATATGTGTATATCCATACATATATATATACACACACACATATACATATGTGTATATCCATACATATATATATACACACACATATATGTGTATATCCATACATATATATATACACACACATATACATATGTATATCTATACATATATATACACACACATATACATATATGTATATCTATATATATACACACCTACATATATGTGTATATCCATACATATATATATACACACATATATATGTATGTATCCATACATATATATATATATATATATATACACACACATATATATACATATGTGTATATCCATACATATATATACACACATATACATATGTGTACATCCATACATATATACATATCTGTATATCCATACATATATATATATATACACACATATACATATGTGTATATATACACATATACAAACAGATACAGATATATGTATGTGTTTATCAAAACATATATATATATAGACACACACAGATACACATATATGTATATATCGATAGGCATATATATATATATATATATATATATATGCACACATATATACATACATATACACATAAATGTATATATCGATATATATATGCACACATATACATACATATACACATATATGTATATATGTGCATATCCATAGACATATGTATATATGCACACATATCCATTCATATGCACATATATGTATATATGTGCATATCCATAGATATATATACACACATATACACATATATGCATGCACACATATACATACATATACACATATATGTATATATGTGTCTATGCACACACACATACATACATATACACATACATGTATATATGTGCATATCCATACAGATACATAAATATACATACATATCCACATATATGTATGTATATATCCATACATAAATATGCACATATATACAGATACACACGCACATCTATAAATATACACATATATGTATATATGTGTATATCCATACACATATACACACACACACACACACACACACTTATGTATATGCATATACATCTATAGCTATATGTACACACACAGTCACATATATATATATTTTTATCTGAAACAAACTTATAAGTATTATTAAAGATAGATTTACGTTTACTAATATATATTTTTTTTTAATAAAATCTGTCGCTTTCAGCGTAACTTGGTGAAAAACAAACTCTCTCCACAGACGTGCTACGTGGTGTAAACAAACGCATCACGTGGTGTAACAGAAAATTCACAGACGCTCTTGTGAAATACGTTTTTAATTCAAATTTAAAAATCACTTGTTTCTGATGAAGGACCAAGTGCGGTCTAAAATATAAAATACAATAATAAAAATAAACAAATACTGTCCAAAAATACATTTTTAAATTCGAAACTTTTTAATATTCTTACCTATACATATTAAGACAGTATATGTGGATCATCAGTTATATATATATATATATATATATATATATATACATACACTCAGACATACTTATATGTATACATGCATACACATTTGTATATACATACAGATGCATACCTATACACATGTATACACACATACATGTATACACATACACAGACATGTATACATGTAAATACATACAGACATGTATACACATACATACACAGACATGTAACATGTACATACAAACAAGTATACACATGCATACAGAGATATGTTTATACACAAACGTTTACAGACATGCATATACATACATACACATATATATACACAGTCATGTATATACATATGTACACACACACAGATGCATATGCAGACATGTGTATACACACATACACAAACGTATAAGCATGCATGTGCATACATACAGACACACAAACGCATAAGCATGCATGTGCATGCACACAGACACATGTATGTCTACACACACACATGCAGGCATACATACACACACAGGCATGTATATACATACATACATATACAGACATATTTGCAGGCATGTATATGCATACACACAGACATATACACATTCATGTATATGCATGCATGCACATATCTAAATGCATTCATATATATACATAGATACAGACACATACACATGTATATATATATATATATACATTCACAGACGTATACAATCATGTATATACCTACATACATAGATGCATACACATTCCTGTATATACATACACAGACGTATACACATGTATACATACATAGACATATACACACATGTATACATACATAGACATATACACACATGTATACACATACATAGACATATACACACATGTATACACACATACATAGACATATACACACATGTATACACATACATAGACATATACACACATGTATACACATACATAGACATATACACATGTATACACATACATAGACATACACACATGTATACACATACATAGACATATACACACATGTATACACACATACATAGACATATACACACATGTATACACATACATAGACATATACACACATGTATACACATACATAGACATATACACACATGTATACACATACATAGACATATACACACATGTATACACATACATAGACATATACACATGTATACACATACATAGACATATACACACATGTATACACATACATAGACATATACACACATGTATACACATACATAGACATATACACACATGTATACACATACATAGACATATACACACATGTATACACATACATAGACATATACACACATGTATACACATACATAGACATATACACACATGTATACACATACATAGACATATACACACATGTATACACATACATAGACATATACACATGTATACACATACATAGACATATACACACATGTATACACATACATAGACATATACACACATGCATACACATACATAGACATATACACACATGTATACACATACATAGACATATACACACATGTATACACATACATAGACATATACACATGTATACACATACATAGACATATACACACATGTATACACATACATAGACATATACACACATGTATACACATACATAGACATATACACACATGTATACACATACATAGACATATACACACATACATACACATACAGATGTATACACACATACATACATAACAGATGTGTGTGTGTGTGTGGATGTATACACACATGCAGATGTATACACATACATACACAGATATATACACAGACATGCATATACGTACATACACAGACGTATACATAGACTTGCCTATACGTACATACACAGACGTATACATAGACTTGCCTATACATATATACAGACATATACATAGACGTATATATATATACATACACACAGACTTGCCTATACATATATACAGACGTATACATAGACGTATATATATATATATATATATATACTTACATACAGACTTGCCTATACATATATACAGACGTATACATAGACGTATATATATATATATATATATATACATACATATACACAAACATGTATATACAGTCGTAAACACCTGCCTGCATATACACAGATGTAAACACAGACATGTATATATATACATACAGATGTAAACACAGATATGTATATACATACATGCATATACTTACATATACATTAATATACATATATGTACGTACGTGCATGCATATATATATGCATACGTATACACATATACTTATGTATATATATATATATACACACACAAATACATGTATGTACATACATTATACATATACACATATCTTTCTCTCTCTCTATATATATATACTGATATATACACACACATGCATCTAGATACATATATACACACATGCATACACACACATATATACACACACAAATACATGTGCATACATACATTATACATATATCTTTCTCTCTCTCTCTATATATATATATACTGATATATACACACATGCATACACACACACAAATACATGCATGTGCATGCATGCATACATACATCTTTCTCTCTCTCTATATATATATATTGATATATACACACACAAATACATGCATGTGCATGCATACATACATCTTTCTCTCTCTCTCTATATATATATACTGATATATACACACACGCACAAATACATGCATGTGCATGCATACATACATCTTTCTCTCTCTCTCTATATATATATATATACTGATATATACACACACGCATACACACACACAAATACATGCATGTGCATGCATACATACATCTTTCTCTCTCTCTCTGTGTATATATATATATATATATATATATACACTGGTACATATACACACATGCATACACACACACACACAAATACATGTACGTGCATACATACATTATACATATATCTTTCTCTCTCTATATATATATACTGATATATACACACACATGCATATAGCTACATATATACACACATGCATATAGCTACATATATACACACATGCATACACACACACACATGTATGTACACACACAAATATACATGTATGTACATACACACATGTATTGTTTCGTGTTATAGAGTCATAACAAAAGAAAAATTATTGACCCAAACACAGAACTAAATCCCAAACAAATATTTAATTTATGATAACACAAAATAAAAATATTTACATTCAAATAGAAAACAAAAACAGAGTTTACTACTGGCAGAGTGACTGGTAAGTGTTACTTTGGTCAATGAAAGAGTCAAAAATTTCTATTTACTCATTTAGTTCAATGAGGTTCTCTTTCAGGTGTTAGTTGGTCGGCAACTTTTAGTAGAGATTCTTTCGGCTGGATATACAAATCCTTGAATCAAAGCCGGAGTTGATAAATCCTTTTAACAACTAACTACTCTCTTCCCAAAACCTATTTTTATAGGGGCCAACACCTAATTTGCATATATCTCGAATCATTTCGAATTCTCTAGATTTTATTGAAATATACCAGAATCTCCCAAACGTTCTATTTCTAATTCCTCTACTTAACAACTATTTCATAAATTAAAACTTTTTTGTAATAACAGGTAGGATTCAATAGAATCCCTTACTATAATTTTTTGAACATTATTAATATTATTTTATATATAAATGCATCCTCGTATCAGTATGTACACACACACATATGTATGTATGTTAAACTGCCCAATAATAGGGCAAAATCATATGTAACAAGCAACGCTGTCATTGCTGTTAACACGTAGTTGTGAGAATCTAATTCTTGGCCTGAAGATCATAATAAAGCCTGGAACAAACTGTGCCTTGCTGATTTTGATCTCAGTGCCTTGTTTTCGGGTTTTGAAAGATTTAAAATATGCATCTTATGTTTGTATAACACATTAAACTGACTTGTTCTATCAATATATATATATATATATATATATATATACTTTGGATACATTAAATTTCATGACTTTTTTGAAGGAATTTATACTTACTGCAACGTGAATTTTTGTTCATCAAATTAACTTTGAAAAAATTTGAGGGGCACTCCACAGTAGATGTCATGTCGTAGACAATCGGAAAATACTTGTTATTTGGCCTAATTAATTTTGACAGATTTGCGATTCCAAACTGCCTGATACTCTTCAGACACGATTCCAGGTTGTTTTCCTCTGTGAGACTTTTTGACGTCAAAGTGATACTATAATTTATAGCCAGCTAGAAAAGAAAATACAAGAGAAGTTGTTAAAGAAAAATTCAGAATGACAAACTTAAATACATGTATATCTCACTTTATGTCCATAATTTTTTTCAGGAGAAACAAGTTAAATTTTCTTTTCTCCAAATTTACTTGTCACTAGGCTAAACCACAAATAATCATTCCCGTTTTTATATTTTATTTTTAAATGAATTTTTAATAACATATGGTCAATAAGAATCTATTTTAAGCTTACAAACAAATAAATTTTAGCTTTGAATATAGTACAGAATAAAAAGTAATCTAAATTTATGAATACATATAATTACAATCCCATTTCATCCTCAATGCCAAAAAATGCAACATGCTTATAAAATCCACATAACCAAAAAATGAATAGCCACAAAAATCACACAAATTTCATATTACCTTACAACACCTTTTCATATGAACTCTCAAATAAATTAGCTATTCCAAACACTAAAATCGTAACCACAACCTCCAAGACTATTGGTGATATTGCTAAGTTAAAAAAGATACCAAACACCAGTTTAAATGCTGAGATTTACAAAATACAATGTCTACAGTGCAATAATGTATTTTAGGAGAAACATCATGAAATCTAAAAGTGCCAATCTATGAACATAAAAGAGACTTATATTTGGACATATGTTCCAAAACTCTTGTATGACATCAAAAGAATGTAGGACACAATTTTGATTTCTCTAATGCTAGTTTAATTAAAAAAGAACATTATCTTTTAAGGATGAAATACTTTAAAAACATTAATAGCATTACGACCAACTAAAAACATGCGATTAAATCATTACTTCTGCATTTTTCACAAATGCAAAATACCAATAGATATTAGATAATTAAAAAAATAGTTCCTTATATTCCTAACACTATTGTTTTTCTATATATGAACTACATTCTACTTTACTTCATATTAATTTGATTAGGTTTTCTCTCCCTACTATATATTATTATAGTTCTTTATTATCATTTATATACCATTATATATTATTGCATGTTATTTATATTGCTTAATTCAAATTGTAATATTGTAATGATATGGTATTTTACATATCATTAATTTCATATGTATATTTTAATATTTATATGTTATTTATATTACTTATGGTATTGTAATAATTTTGATACATAGATATTTAGTAATTTAATACATATTATTTCACTGTAAGATTCTAACCGCGAACTCATTTTCAACATTTATCTATTTATAAGAAGTTTGCTGAATATTTGTTTACATTATTTTGCTACAATTTTAATGTTCCAGACTCATAAACACACACATTCATACAGGATTCTCTCATTTTATTAAGAAAATCGTTCCATTGCTTGACAAATGTAGACATTATTTTGCTACATTTTTAAATGGAAATGTATTTTATGTTGTCATTCCCACACACACACATACTAATGTTACCAACATGTAAACACAATTTGTCTTTAGTTTAAATATGCTTGAAACACATTATTTTCACTTACATATACTTACATTCATATAGGTACCTCCAATTTTACCGTGGGAAAATCAGCATAGTCTGAAGTAAAGGGCCTCAAACTAAATAAAAACAAAGTTTTCTCGGCAAAATGTTTATGCTATCATAAAGAGGATAGATCAAAGTATTTTTTAATTATTTTTACAAATTTTTAAAATTGTTCTAACAGGTTCTGAAAGGCTCATTTAGTGGTAGAAAATCTTTTTTTTTTCTCTCGTCAGTGAAAGGGGTAAATTGACGCTAGAGTTTATTATGTCAACAGCGTAATATTACGTGAAAGCATTTTTTGATTGTGAGAGACACATTAATTTGGAAATTCTTGCAAAACTCAAATAATCGTCTGATTTTGATGAAAATTTCAGGACTTATTCACAAATGACTGAAATGATTTTTGAAATAATTATTTTAAAAAAATATTGGTAAAAAAAATTTTTTTTTAATTTGTTACCCCCCCCCCCCCCCCAATATTTAATTTCCAGAAATGTCGAAAAATGCAACTCGGTCACAAAATATAGATAGTCTTCATTAAATTCAGGAGTCATTAAGGAAAGCTAATCAACTGTCTTTTTTTCTTCAAAACAAGCTACCTTTTAGAAAATCAGCTCTGAATTAGGAAAACAAAAATGCAATAAAACAATGCCAATTTTTATTTGGGTAAACTTTTAATTACTTTTATAAATATAAATTAAAACTGTGTCATCGTCTGAATAAAAAAATTTTTTTTTCTGTTAGTAATGAATTTTTACAAGAATTGTTTTTATTTTTCATATTTTTTATTAAGTAATTTAAAAAGTTTCATAAGTCTTTTACAATTTTCTCCTTATAGGTCTCTCAGATGTTTTTTAATTAATGTGTGGCAAATATATTTATTAATCGAAAAATTTAAAAAGTTACTCTAAAAGAGAAGCTTTTTTTTTGTAATTTAATTAAAACTGTTTATTTTTGCATGTTAATTTCCCGTTTTTGGTAAGCATGGGTGCCCATAAACAATATAAATCTGTAAAAGGTCACGTGACTCTAGGGTTGTCCGCCCTTACATAAAATTTTCCCCATATATAAATCCCGAAGGTCCTTACTGCTATTCTTTTCATGTGTGTTTCTGAATCACTCAAGAAAGAAGTCATTTTTAGTCAGAATATAAATATTTAAAGTAGCTTTTATGTTTTTAACTTATTAGTTTAATCATTGTGAATCTATCTACCTGACAGAATTTAGAAAAAAACATCAAAACTTCTTTTTTATTTGTTTTGCTTTTTTGGGCTGTTCATTCCAATGGCATGTGGTAATGATTCATAAAAGAAATTATTAGGGATAAAAATGTTTACATTCAATGTGTGTTTGCAAAATGTGACTAAGAAATAAATATGTACTACAATGTTATGGTGGATAGGCTAAGATTAAAACAATTTGGAAAAGGTTTCATTTTTTCTTTTCAATTGAATGAAAAAGCCATTTTTTAGTTTCTTTATTTCATAGCCTAATCCTACTACTGAAATTATGCATTTTCAATGTTAACCTAATACTTTAAAGTTTATTAATTGTAAATGAATGTACAAAACACGTTATAAAATTATTTTTACCCTTAGTTATCAAATTAAGGGAGATACCTACATTCACAATGCAAAAAAATCAAGAGGAAAGTTGGAATTTTTAAAAAATGTTTAATTTCAATTTGTGTTTGCAGAATGTTTTTAAGAAACAAATATGTACTACAATTTTATGGTACCTACCTAAGATTAAAAGAAATTGGAAAAGGTTTCATTTTTTTTATTTTCAAATGAATGAAAAAGACATTTTTTTTCTATTTTATTTCATAGCCTAATCCTACTATTGAATTTATGCATTTTTATTGATTAACTCCTACTTTCATGTTCTTTTTTGTAAATGATTGTACAAAACACATGTTATAAAAGTATTTTACCCTTAGTTATCAAATTAAGGGAGATACCTACATACCTGTACCAGGAAAAGCAGCTAAACAGTGAGGAGGTTTGGAGTGCCAATTAAGAAAATACCACGGCCCTTTTCAGCGCCACAAAATATTCCCGAAATTCCTTTCTCTTCAAGATATTGCATAAATACAGTATGACATGTACAAAAAATATAGATACTTATTTATAACATCTACAGTTATGTAAAGATTAAATTAGATATTTTTACCTAGTTATCTTACTAATTAATATGAATAAGGCATAATAAAAATATTAATAATTAGCATAATATTTCATAACTTTACTGGGTTATTTTAATTTCATTCTTTGTTATTAAATTGTAAAATTATTTTAAAAGCAATTTCAATTTTTATTTATTTAGCAAGCATATTCAATCATCCAGCTATAATGCTAAATGAACATTGTATAAATATTATGTAATTGATGAAAATATTATGTTATGGTTAGCTATGCAGTTAAAAAACAAACTTTTTTTTAGATACATAAAAATTTGGCACTTCCGGACGCCATACTTGGGGTGTTGACAGACAGTAGCTGACATATTCAATCAATCACAGCTCAAATTACGTTGATGACAGAACTACTGTATTTAAGATAAGTTTCTGTCTTAAATTTCATAAAGTAAGGAATTACTATTGTGTGAAATCAGATTAAGGTAAGGTTCAATTTAAACAATTGACTTTAAAAAAGTGTCTTTGATGCATATATTTTTTTTTCAAGATTTTTTAAACAGAAAGTTGGCTAATGTTGACGTAACCTGTCAATAAATCAAAAAATGGCGGAAAATTTAAAGTTTGTTTTTTTTTTCCGAAAAATTTCGGATTCCAATCGATATAATTCCAGTTTAAAATACACCAGTGTATCTTGATTATTGGAATTACTAACTTTAATTCCTTGGCTTTCAAATAGACCTAATTTTAAAGCTTGAAGATAGATTAATTATTTTTAAATTTTCAATTTAAATTTAGGTATCTAAGAACTGATTGGAGGTACCTATATAAATATCTCTAGTCTTTTTTTATTACACATGGCACACACACAATGTTTTTTCAAACAAAAGTTCTTCCTCTACATCTAAAATATTCATCCATTGCTTTATTACAAGTGACATGGATATCATCAATGAAATCAAACCTCAATCAATACATTGTCTCTGTGGAATTAAAAAAAAAAGTAAGTTTTTTTTAAATCATTTGTTTAACAAGCTTCTTCAGAGATTTTTTAAAATGAAACATGTTAAATTAAAGACATATTTTCCTACCTGTTCTTTACTTATTCTATTCATCTTGTTGAATTTCGATCCATATATATATATATATATATATATATATATATATATATATTTTTTTTTTAATGTTTTATTTATTGGAGTAGATAGACCCTTCTATTGCCCGGTTCACACTCTTCCCACATCTATTGAACAGGTATAGAGGCTCATCACTTGTTCCCTGTTCAGGAAGTGGTTTCCGACTCTTTTTTTCTTCTCAGACCTCAGTAATGGTGCTTCTGCGATTTTCCTGCGATGTGCGTGGTCGGTGGCAACGTCACTTTATTGTGAGCGTACTGGATTGGCAGTTTTCTGGTTGCTGTTTCCAACTGGGAGTTAGGAGCCCTACCTCTTGGGTAGCGTCAAGAACGGCTGCTCTGATCAACAGATGCATAATATCGGGGTTTTTGCAGTGCCATGTTGCACATGGACAGGCGTCCCGGCAGGCGCTTTCGGTCGGCAACCCTGAGGCCACACTTTGCTGCAGGCCACACCAGTTCCCTTCCAGTGCATGTCGCAGCTAATGACCATTTGCCTCCTCTACTTGAGGTCTCTCTTCAACAACAACATTAAACATGAACATCTATATCTCCGCAAAAAAAAGCTAACCCAGGCAAATTAAAATCACCTAAACCTCTTAACATTTCCTTGACTAACATCCGGGGTATCCGAACCAACTTCTGTAGCATTGAATCTTTCCTCCATCAAAAGTCCTCTGACATTCTAGCTCTTTGTGAGACTAATCTCAACCCCACCCCCATTCCCTCATCTGACTTCTCTATTCCTGGCTACCTTCCCCTCTTCAAGAAGGACTCCAATGTCCACATGCATAAGCTTGGTGTTTACGTCAGTGAACGCCTTCCTCTAGCTAGGATGATCTCTCTTGAATCCCTACATCATTCTTATATGTGTTTCTGTCTCTCCCTTGTAAGCTCAGCTAGCTATCTCTTCTTTCTCTACCACTTCCACTCATCTCCCAACTGTTCCGTTCCTGACAGCATCTCCAATAATATCGACAAGGCCATTTCCTCCCATTCTTTTGCCCATATATTTGTGTTTGGTGACTTTAACGCCCATCATGTTGAGTGGCTGGAGAAGTCTGTCACAGATATTGCTGGTTTACACACCATGAATTTTTCAATTACTCAGTCCCTTATGCAGGTGGTAGAGTTCATCATGTGTTTCTGTATTAACCCTAATGGACATGACTCACTACTAGATCTCTACTTTCACTCCACCCTTGACTCTTGCAATGTCAAGCAACTCTGCCCTCTCAGAAACTCAGACCATGTGGTAGTTTCCAATAGCATTTCTTTCCACATTCACTTCACCCAAGAACATCAGACCAGCAGAATATCTTACTGCTACCTCTTTGGTAGCAGTAAGATATTAAAGGTTAAGGCTGGCATCGATGCTTTCATCCCTGCTAGGAATTTAAGACTTAACGGAGCTAAGCTGATGTTTGCAGCCAGAATGAAGCAGTGTAAGTTCAGCTCCAAAGACTACTGGAGGCTCTGTAAAAGCATGCTGAACACCAGTAAGCTGATTCCCCCCCCCGACTCTAATCAACAAATTTGAGGTCCTCACCTCTTCAACAGACAAGGCTGAGTGCTTCGCTCGCAGATTCTCCACTAACTTGACACTGGACACGTCTGAAGTATCTGTACCCGACTACCCTCACCGAACCCAGGTCTAACTGATTGACATACTAATTACTCTCTTGGTGGTCTCCAAAATAATTTCTAAGCTTGATCCCCGTAAGGCAAGTGGTGGCGATGGAATACCAATCATTGTCCTAAAGAAATGTGCTCCTGAACTCTCCTCTGTTCTCTCTAAACTCTATAACTACTGCCTCTCTGCTTCTTGCTTTCCTGCCTGCTGGAAATCCTCCTCTGTGGTTCCTATATATAAAAATACTGGAGAACCTTCTGACTGCTAATTATTGCCCTATCAGCCTCGTACCAATCTTTGGCAATGTGTTCAAAGCCATCATCAATACCGGGGTGATACAACATCTCTCAGTCCACAGACTCTTCTCTGACAAACAGTATGGTTTCTGCTTCACCAGGTCTACTACTGATATGCTCATGACCATCACTGAGTATATACACCAGGCCCTCGACAAGAACGGTGAAGCCCGAACTGTTGCCCTTGACATCTCCAAAGCGTTTGACAGAGTCTGGCATGCTGCCTTCTATGCAATCTGCAGGGCTATGGTAAAACTTGACAATTGTTTGACCTAATCTAGTCATTTCTTTCAAATCATGCAAATGACAGTAATATTGTCCTCCCAATACTATCACACAAACACAGGTGTCCTTCAAGGCTCTATTCTAGATCCTACGCTTTTCCTTATCTATATTAATGATCTCCCCAATGTAATAAGATCCCAAGTAGGCATATATGTTGATGATGCTATGGTTTACTCTCGTCTCCATCAAAAATCTGCTGAGGCTGACAAAGCAAACCTTGCTGCCGAGCTTGAAAAGGGCCTCTAATCTGTGGTGGACTGGAGTAGGAAATGACACATAGATTTTAATGCTTCCAAAACGAAGCTGCTATCTATTAACCATCACAGACAATCGTTCCTCCTGCCTATTAACATGGATCAAGCTTCTCTCCCTGAAAGCAAAACATAGCACCTCCTTGGATTAACTCTCACATCAGACCTCAAGTGAAAGAAAGTTGGTTCTCTGTGTAGAACCAGGAAGTTTTTTCCCATCTGAAACCATCCTGCACACATACAAATCTACCATCTGCCTGTGCATTGAATATTGCTGCCATATCTGGTGGGGTGCTCCTGCTGTCCACCTAGGTGTCCTTGACCAAATCCAATAGAAAATCTGTAATGTGATCTATCCCGACTTGGCAGCTAGGATACAGTTGCTTTCTCACCGACGCAGTATGGCTTCCCTGTGTCTCTTCTACAAATACTTTCACGGCTTCTGCTCTGATGAACTTAGCTCACTGGTACCCATTGTATATGAATTTCCTCGAGCCACAAGATTAGCAACTAGGTCCCACCCTTTTACTGTAAATATATATATATATATATATATATTACAAAGATAAAGGATGTTCCAAGAAAAAGTGACATCATTTTATAGTCTAATAGCATAGAGAATTGTCACTCAGATGATCTTAAATTTTAAGAAAATGTATAAAAAATAATTTGACTGTGTGCATTTATCTCAATGAAAATCTGCCAGGAAGATTAATCAGCCAGACCAGTGATAATGACATGTTGTTGAAATGGCCACCATGTTCATCTGACTTGACACCTATGTGAAAGAACAGGTCTATATCTCCCGACTCTTTGTACAAGCCTAGTGGAACTTAAGCAGAGAATCACTGAGGTACTGGAGAATGTTATGCAAGACATACTGCAGCATGTTTGGTAGGTGCTAGACTTGATGTGTGTCATGCATATATTAAACATTCGTGAAATCAGTTATAAAACTACATTACTTGGTATATCTTGTTCAAATTTTCATAAAACGTGACTTTTATTTTTCAACATGAAACCTATTTAATTTTCCTGGGATGTGTAGTTACTAAGATATTTTAAATTATATCAATTTTTTCAGGACACCTTCCATATATAAAATGAAGTAGTATTTACATTATTTACACTGCTTGGACTATTGTCTTCATCTTTATTGACATGTTTATGACGTTTCGACAGTTATACTCTTCGGCCTTCTTCAGGTGCGAGGATCTTCAAACTAAACCCTTTATTTCCATCACTGGAGTATATCATTCTATGTGCAAAGCCACTTCTAGATGCCTTGTAGTTATCTCCCTTTAACTCAACTCTATTGTTTTGATCACTGCTGCTGTAGCCAGGTATCGAACTCACAACTCTTTGGGTCAAGTCACTGCATGTGATCTTATAATGTGCAGACCTTGTTTGGAAAATAAAACTTTCCTATACCTCTAGATACATACATCAAACAATCTATATATTCAGTTATAAGTAAAAATGAAATACATCCTTGATAATAACTGGGACTAACCAACGCCTATATCCACCGAGCCAAAGTCGATATAGACGTTAATAACTTAGAAAGTTGAGTTAAAGGGAGATAACTACATGGCATCTGAAAGCAGCATCATGTTGTAGTATTAGTAGTAGCAGTCCTTCCCACCCCCATCCTTCTGGTTGCGGACTGGCCGTTATCTTCAGTTCCGGTTTGTAAGCATAAGGGATTAATTATATGCGACTTCATTCTGTCTTATCGTATTCAATCATATACAGATCCCTTAACTAAATAACACAACATGGTGTCAGGAGTGGGATACTAAAAGTAAACATCTCACAGACATCCACGGTTTACAGTGGAAAATCGATACACGGATATTTAAAAAAAAAAAACAACAGAACAGCGCCCACATGTGTTCGGTCGGTCTACACCGGAACTCAAACGAAACGGTGTTACTCACGGTGAAAAGTGAATCTACGGAGTCATAGCCTGGTGAAACAGACACAATGCAAACGAAACAAAACAAAAAAAAAAAAAAACTATCAAAAAAGAATCACAGCAAGAATCAAGCAAGAATCAAGCAAGACTCTCCTAACCCCAATGGTAAGCAGTTTATTCATCTTATAAAAAACAAATTGCCAAAACTGTTGCATCGCATCATCATTATTCATAGTAGAAAACAAACTCTTACCATTGTTCACTGTGATATTTCGTGAACAAAGAAGAAAAAAGAAAGATTAATTCTTAGCACATCTAATTGCTACCGTTCCATATTAAACATGGCTTGCCAAATACCTCCCCCCTCCATGGATTGGCAGAGTACCAATCTACCAAAAGATTTTGACAGATTTGTGCGACAAGTTATATTGCATTTTAACGGACCACTCAAGGACGTCAGTGGCAACATAAAAGACAACTATTTATAACTATGGTCGGGTGTTGAGGGACAAGATGCGAGCAACACATTTGATTTTGAGGCAGGTGAAGCACGTAATGTAGAAAACTACATCAAAAAATTTCATACATACATAGAGCCGAGATCAAATTTTTGTCTCTCAAGGTACCAGCTTCTACAGTGCCGGCAACAGCTTAACGAACCAGCCTATGCATTTATGAAGAGATTAAAGCAAATCATGAAGCAATGTGATTATGATCCTCCTGTCGAGAAAACTCTTTTGGTAGAACTTTTCATTTTTGGGCTAAACCTTAAGTTCACATAAAAATCCTTACTCAAGGAAGGAAAAAATCTTAGCATTGCAGAGGCACTACACGTTGCAGAGACAGAAGAGGCAACATTAAAGCAGGTAGAAGCAATACAGCTCACCACACAGGATGCCCTACAAATCCCCGATGAGGAAACACATGATGTTCATGCAATAAACTCGGGGAGAGAATATTTTAATAATTGCAGCTTTTGTAAAAGAAGCCACTACAGAAACGAGTGTCCATCAAAAGGAAAAACCTGCGGTAAGTGCCGGAAAACAGGACATTTTGCAATTGTCTGTCGCACAAGAGACACGAAAGACTCAACCCATAAACGTGATGGGCCCCAAAGGATAAAAAAAAAAAACACCCAAAAACAGAAATGCCTACAATATAACCACAACACACAGCAATGAGGAAGATGATCACTCACCAGGAGAGGCATATTTCAATAACATAACAGGGTCCAAGACAGCAAAACCCTATACACTAGCGAATGCAACAGAAGCATATGCCAAAGTGAGAGTAGAGAACAAAATATCTCAAGTGGAAATAAAAGCAAAGGTGGACACAGGAGCTATGAGTAACCTTATCTCTTGGAAAGTTTTCAAACAACCCAAAAATGTCCACCTCCGGGACACTCCAATCCGTCTACTTGCCTTTGGGGGTGTCCCAATCGACCAATCAGGTGTGTGCCATCTAGGTGTCAGATACGGCGATAAATTCACAAGCGCTTAGTTCCACATGGTCAAGAATAAAGGACCCACGCTGCTTGGCCTCCAGACTTCAAGGATCCAACATATCAGAACCTTCGCATACCAGCCCAACTAAAACAGTGCAATCTAAGCCAGAAGGAGACGTCAAAGAAAGAGAGCACATACTCAAGGAATTTGCCGATGTGTTCAAAGGCATCGGGTGCCTGCCAGGAGAGTATAGCATTAAAGTTGACCCGTCAGTACCCCCAGTAGTACATCCACCCCGTAGAGTCCCAATAGCCTTGAGAAAAAAGTTCAAAGCAGAGCTGGATTACCTCGTAAACCAGGACATAATAACTCCAGTGACAAAACCAATGCCCTAGGTCAACTCTTTTGTGTGCGTCACAAAAGCCAATGGATCCGTCAGGCTATGCCTGGACCCCAAAGACCTGAACACGGCAGTTCTATGGCCGCACTTTGTAACACCAACATTTGAGGAAATTATCTCCAGGCTCCATAGAGCAAAATGGTTCTCAATAGTTGATGTGAAATCTGGCTACTGGAACATGAAACTGGATAGGAAATCAAAAGAACTAACCACGTTCATCACCCCTGAGGGACGCTACATGTTTAAGCATTTCCCAATGGGAGTAAAAAGTGCCCAAGATGAATTCCAGCGGGCTATGTTCAAGAACTTCCGAGACATCAAGAATGTTCTCTTGATATCAGATGACACCATTATCATAGGACTTAAGAGCATGGCAGTGACCATGACAAGGCACTCAGGGAACTCCTAGAAAGAGCTCGGTCCCGAAACTGCAAGTTCAACCCAGACAAATTAGTTGTCCATGCACAAAAAAATTCCTTTTTCGGTCACATCATATCAAAGGACAGTGTTAAACCAGACCCAAAGAAGATAGAAGCAATTGTTCGGATGGAGTCACCAAAAGATGAAAAACAACTAGCAAGCTTCCTGGGACTAGCGAACTACTTGAACAAATTTTCACCACAGCTAGCAATGCTGGCCAAGCTGCTATGAGACCTTCTGTCAACAAAAACACAATTCATCTGGACAGAACAGGAACTGACGACATTCAACAGCATAAAAGAGGAAATAAAAAAAGCAGTTATGCTCAAATATTTTGACCCCAAAGCACCAATTATGATACATCATCAGCTGGGCTAGGTGCAGCTCTCATCCAAAATGGGATGCCAGTCGCTCTAGCAAGCAAAACCCTGTCAAGCCGAGAGACAAGATACTCCAACATAGAGTGTGAAATGCTAGCTGTAGTCTTTGGATTGGAAAAATTCCACCACTACACCTGGGGCCAAGCAGTAATTATCCATACAGACCACAAACTGCTGGAATAGCTCTAAAAATTCTCGCACAAGCATCTCCAAGGATGCTACTCAAAATACAAGGCTATGATTTCACAATCAAATATATTCCAGGAAAATCCATCCCGATAACAGACTGCATGTCCAGAGTGTCACCAGGCCCAGGTGAACCAATCAGTGATATAGATATCAACATCCACCGACTGAATGCACACCTCAACAGAAAACCCGTTTACTGGCCCGTACAGCAGTTTTCTGGGTCGGTATCAACAAGGATATAGAGCATCTAGTGGGGAACTGTCCCACATGCCAGAAGCACCAGCCCAGTATCCCATCAGAGAAACTACATCAGCACGAGACCTCTTCTTACCCATGGCAGCATGTCAGCACAGATATCTTCAATTTAGAAGACAAAGAATTCTTGCTAGTGGTGGATCACTACAGCCGCAGCCCCTTCATACGCCGGCTTCACTCTACTACATCAGCCGCAGTGATCCGACAAATGAAACTTCTCTTTGAAGAACGGGGCGTTCCAGAGATAGTCTACAGTGACAACGGGCCACAGTACTCCAGTACAGAATTTGCAAACTTTGCCAACTGCTTCAACTTCAGACACACTACCTCATCACCACACCACCCTCAGTCAAATGGATTTGCAGAAAGGATGGTGGGTATCTGCAAGTTGCTGATAAAAGCGCGAGAAACGGGCACGGACTGTCATCTTGCAATGATGGCTTACAGGGCTACACCAATATCAGCACACATCAAATCCCCTGCAGAACTATTGAAAGGAAGACCCATGAGGACCCCACTTGTCTCAAAACAACAAATAGGGGACAAACAAACAAAGATAGAGTTAGAAAAAAGCAAAGAAAAAACAAAGAACTGGTATGACCGAAAGAATAATCGGCAACACTCACAGTTACATGCCAGCCAACCTGTTCATGTTCAGGACAACAGAACCAAGCTCTGGGAACCAGGAAATATTGTGCAGATCGCTGCAGAGCCAAGGTCATACCTGGTAAAACTCGCCAGTGGAAGAACTCATCGCAGAAACTGGCACTCATTAAGGCCAGCAAAAGGCAAAGTAGATAGCACAAAATGTCAGTGTCAACTGAAAACCTGTTGTGGCACACGCCAAGAATTACACCACCATACTACTGCTCCTATACAGGACCCAAGACCAACTGGTGGTCACCCATCAATCACTACAAGCATCGGACCACCAATCCCGTCCACCCCTGTATACAGTGAGAACACACATGCTAAGCTGCGCAGATCCAGCAGATTGAGCAAACCCCCACAGAGACTCGATCTGTGACAGCAGACGAATGAGCTATCCTTAAATTACCCCCCTCCCCTAACCACTCCCGGCCAATACAGTCTAGTGAACTCCTCCTTCAATAAAGAGAAGGGGATGTTGTAGTATTAGTAGTAGCAGTCCTTCCCACTCCATCCTTCTGGTTGTGGACTGGCCGTTATCTTCAGTTCCAGTTTGTAAGCATAAGGGAATAAACATATGCGACTTCATTCTGTCAAATCGTATTCAATCATATACAGACCCCTTAACTAAATAACACAACACATCACACATGGAATGAGAATGATATACCCATGAATGAAAATAAAAGGTTCAGGTCAAAATTCCTAGCACCTGAAGAAGGCCAGAGTGTATAACAGCTGAAACATCATAAACATGGCAATAAAGATGAGGAAATTAGTCCAAGCAGTATAAATAATGTTTGTAAGAAAAAAGAATCTATTTATTTCTACAATAGTAACTGCATGTGTCATGCTTTTGAAGTATTTTAAGAAGTATAACTCATACATTTTCCTTTTTTTTACTTACCTCTCTTCAAATAAAATTCAACGGATGTTGATTAAGCAAATTATATTGTTTAGTTTGTACTAATATGGTTAATAAAATATTGATATAATTACAAGTAAAAAAAGAAGATGACGACAAAAGAATAAGAAAAGAGGAAGAAGAATGCTCCTCATCATATAAAAATATATATGCTAAAGAATTTGGTAAAATTGTAAAATATAAAAAACTAAAAACAGAATTTGCATGAATATCATATTTAAGCAAAGCCACTATTCAAATAATAATAGAAAGACTAGGAATTATGAAAAAATATTGATACACATTTTTTTTTTTTTTAATCATTTCACCCCAAGCAAGGCATTCCACTGCCACTATTGCGCATGGGGCTACATACGGGAAGGTAAAGAGAAGGAGTGGTTAGACATAGGGAATGTCAGGAGGAAGGTGACAGATGAGTTAGGATACCGAGGATGAGGGTTGGGCAGATGGGAAGAGTGTTTGATAGAATGGGAGCAGGTTAGTGTGTTAGGAGGTGTCTATTGACCTTACATTTAAACTCCTGGAGATTGTAGCCGTCGGGGAAGAAATCATTTGGAAGAGAATTCCACAGTCGGGAAGTGCGAGGAAAGAAACTGTTGGAGTAGAAGTTGCAGTTGCATACATCGGTTTCACTGTAAAAGGGTGGGATCTAGTTGCTAATCTAGTATCTCGTGCAAATTCGTATTTAGGGGGCACCAGTGATCTAAGTTCATCGGAGCAGAAGCCGTGAAAGTATTTATAGAAGAGACACAGGGAAGCCACGTCGCGCCGGTGGGAGAGAGACTGCAGGCGGTCTGCCAAGTCGGTATCTATCACATTACAGACCCTCCTCTGAACCTTATCGAGAAACCCGAGGAGAATAGCAGGGGCACCCGACTAGATATGGCAGCAGTATTCAATGCACGGGCGGATGGTAGATTTATATATGTGCAGGATAGATTTAGACGGAAAATCTTCTGGGCCCTACACAGAAAACCAACTTTCATAGCAGCGGATTTAGCAATGGATTCGATATAGTCATTCCATTTGAGGTCCGCTGAAAGTGTGAGACCAAGGAGGCGTAGTGTTTTACTCTCTGGGAGGCAAGCCTGGTCCATGCTAATGGAGGTAGGTGAGATTGTCGATGATGGTTAATTGAGAGTAGCTTCGTTTTAGAAACATTAAAATTTACTAGCCATTTCTTACCCCAGTCCACTATGGATTGGAGGTCTTTTTCAATCTCGGCTGCGACGTTAGCTTTGACGCCTACACCAGATTTTTGGTCGAGGCGAGAGTAAACTGTGGTGTCATACTTGGGCTCTTATGGAATCAGGGAGATCATTAATGTATATCAGGAAGACTGTAGGACCTAAGATGGAGCCTTGGGGGACACCTGCATTTGTATGGTAGTTCTGGGAGGCATGTCCGTTTAATACCACCTTCATTGTGCGGTTAGAGAGGAATGACTGGATTAATTGAAACAAATGTCCAGTTATACCATAGCTCCGCAGTTTACATAGAAGGCCAGCATGCTAAACTCTGTCGAACGCCTTAGATATATCCAATGCAACGGTTCTGGCTTTGCCATTCCTGTCGAGTGCCTGGTATATGTACTCGGTGATGGTCGTTAGCATATCAGCAGTAGACCTGGTGAAGCGGAAACCATATTGCTTGTCCGAGAGGAGCCTGTGTGCTATGAGATGCTGAACCACCTCGGTGTTGATAATGGCTTCAAACACTTTGCCAAAGATCGGAAGAAGGCTGATAGGGTGGTAATTTGCAGGGTCCGAGGGTTCTCCAGCATTTTTAAATATAGGAACTACAGAAGAAGATTTCCAACAGGTAAGAAAGCAGGAAGCAGATAGGCAGAGGTTGTAGAGCTTAGAAAAGACAGAGGAGAGTTCAGGGGGCATATTTCTTTAAGACTATGGTTGGGATTCCGTCACCACTGCTCGCTTTGTGAGGGTCAAGTTTTAAGATTATCTTAGAGACAAGCGAAGGTGTAATGTGGACATCATTCAGTTGTGCCTCAGTTCTAGGTGAGAAGTCGGGTGTAAAAACTCCAGATGAGTCCAGACTCAAATTGTTCGAGAATCTGCGGGCAAAGCATTCAGCCTTATCTGCTGGGGAGGTGAGGACCTCAAATTTGTTGATTAGCTGGGGTATTGTGGACTTGCTCTTGTTAAGTACTCTTTTACAGAGTCGCCAGTAGTCTTTGGCGCCAAATTTAGAGCATGCTATGCGTTGCTTCATTCTGGCAGCAAACAGCATCTTAGCTTCGTTAAGTATCCTTTTACACTTATTACAAGCTGAAGTGAAAAAGCGCCTGTTTTGGTCCGACGCGTAGTTACGATAGAGTCGGAAGAAATGATTCCGGTGGGCAATGGCAGCCGAGCAAGCGGGTGAGAACCATGGAGACGAATGAGATTTAAGCCGGAATTCCCTAGCAGGGATGAAGGCATTGATGCCAGCCTTAACCCAGGAGGAGACCTCGGATGCACATTCTTCAATGGGAAGACTAAAAACATTTTTCCAAGGGATGTCACAGAGGAAGTCTCGGAACGAATCCCAGTCTGCTCTTTGATAGCAGTAGGATGTTCTACTTGTCTGGGTTTCATGGGTCGGGTGGGAGTGGAGTGAAATATTGACAGACACTACAGTGTGGTCAGAGCTTCCGAGTGGGCAGAGTTGTCTGGTAGTGCAAGAGTCTGGGATGGAAGTGAAGCAGAGGTCTAGAAGTGAGTCTCTTCCGTGAGGGTTGTCGGAGAAACGCGTGGGGAAGTCCACTACTTGCGTAAGGGATTGGGTGATTGAAAGTTCATGGTGTGGACACCAGCAGGGTCAGTGACAGCGTTCTTCAGCCCCTTGGTGTGGTGGGCGTTAAAGTTACCAAACACGAATACATGGGCAGAGGGATGGGAAGAAATGGCTTTGTCAATATTGTCAGAAATGATGTCAAGTAACGAACAGTCAGGGGAGGAAGGAGAGCGGTAGAGAAAGAAAAGATAGTTAATCGAGCTGAGAAGTGAGAGGCGGAAGCACATGAAAGAATGATCTGGGGAGTCAAAAGATGACACCCTAGCTAAAAGAAGGTGTTCGCTGACATAGACACCAAGCTCGTGCATGTGAACATTGGAGTCCTTCCTGAAGAGGGGAAGGTAGCCAGGAACGTAGAACTCAGATGAGGGGATAGAAGGGTTAAGATTAGTTTCACATAGGGCTAATATATCAGGTGAGTTATTATGGAGGAATGAATCTATGCTGAGGAAGTTGGTGCAGATGCCGCGTATGTTAGTGAAAGAGATGCAGACAGGTTTGGGCGTTTTCAAATGAGCTGGTTTAGTTTTGCTATTATGTTTGCATTTTTCCATAGTGATTCAGTTAAAAAGAGGTCTTAGAATAGAATCAGTCGGTCAATCATTTGCAACTTGTGAAGGATGGAGACTGGCACGGCCTACAACATAATGTGGCCTCGGGGTTGCCCATCGAACGTTCATGCAGGGACGCCCGTCCATGCGCGATATGGCACCACAAGAACCCCGGTATTATTCAACTGTTGATCAGAGCAGCCTCTCAAGACGCTATGCAAGAGTTCAGGCTCCTAACTACCAGTCGGAAGCAGCAACCAGGAAACTGCCAACTCGGTACCCTCAGAATGTAAAGACGTTGCCACCATACTCCGTAACTGCAAAGAGCTTCCAGCAGAACTAACACTAAGACCGGAGAAGGGGGATGAACTGGGAACCCCTTCCTAAACAAGAAACAAGGCAATCACCTCTAAACTCATTCAAAAACAACTAAACAATATTATTTACTTATTTAACACCCATTCAATTTTATTTGAAATCATGAAAATAATATTACATTATCTATGAATTTTTTTCACAGGTTCAGTCATTAAAAATTACTCTAGTAATTCCTAGCACCTGAAGAATGCCAGAGTGTACAACAGGTGAAACATTATAAACATGGCAATAAAGATGAGGACAACATTCCGAGCAGTGTAAATTATGTGGATTTTGAATTTTTTTTAATAAAAAAAAAATAAATAAATAAATAAATAAATAAATAAAAAATAAAAATTACTTTGTCACCATCTGGCTGAACAGACGAACCTATGAAAGTGTAAATAACACTGTTGCAAAGGTTTTCTAACTGGGTTGTCAAATTTTTCCTTTGATTTGTTTCATTAAAATTCTTAAGATCTGAGTCTGTAACAATGTATCTGAATGTCCAGAAAGTGGTGTAATTTGCAAGATTTTCAACTGAAACAAGAAAAATAGAAAAAAATTAAATATTTTATTGAGTCATATTTACATCATTAAATTAATCTATGTAAAACGAGAAGGCCAGTGCCATCAAAAATTATGGGAAAATATTCATATATTGATATGACATTTAAAATGATGGCAACATATTATTGATGGACCTACTATATTGAGTATCTTTGATTAAAGACATAAGAAAAAAAACTTTAAACATGACAGGGCATATATACACAGAAATTTACAAAACTGGCATTAGCCGACATATTTGAATTCTTATTTAATTAACATTTTTGTTTGGTAAATTTTTGTTTTAGGTCCTGAAAGCTTTATCTCTTCAAATTTTTTCAAAAAAGTCTTAATTCTGTGCAAATGTATATGCTGAACTCAAATCAATAATTATTTTTTGAAGATACCTACCTTTATTGTTGTTAATGACCAGAAAAAAAAAGAACTTCATCTCACTCCTTTTGTCACCCACTACTGTCACTCAGACAAGTTTTTAACTGCTGAATGACTTTTGGCGTGAGAAACAAATTTCAGCCTATTTACTTCCTGTACTGAAATTAATACACAACTTTTTCTTTTTTTTTGGGTACTCAATTTTAGCAGAAAGTTCCATGTTTTTGCATATTTTTTTTTTTTTTTTTTAACGAAAGCTAACTTTCAAATATATGAAAGTATAGAATTTTTTTCCTTTTTTTTGGTATTTAATTTCAAAAGAAAGTTAACTTTCAAATAGATAAAAATAAGTGATAAATGTAGTCTCACTTAAATTTTTTCTGATGAAAGTTAACTTTCAAATATATGAAAATGTAGAATTTTTTTTAAGAAAGTTAACTTTCAGATATATTGCGTGTTTTTTTTCCCCCTTTTTTTTGGTACTTAATTTCAGAAGAAAGTTAACTTTCAAATATGAAAGGAAGTGATATATTTGCGTGTTTTTTCTTCTTTTTTTTTTTTGAAATTTCAGAAGAAAGTTAACTTTCAAATATATGAAAATAAGTGATAAGTGTTGTTTAATTAATCTTCAAATATATTGAGTGTATTTGGGTGTTTTTCCTTTGTTTTGGTACTTGATTTCAGAAGAAAGTTAAAATCTCAAATATATGAAAATAAGTGATAAGTGTAGTTGTATTTAACCTTCAAATATATAAAAATACTTATAAATTATAAATAACAAAAAAGAACAAAATAAGTAGTACAGTAAAGCATTTTTTTATAATTAGCATTGAAAATAAAACAATAATTACATCAATTGGAAAGGAATTTAAAAGTTAAAAATGGAAAAAATGACATTGACAATTTTTTAAAAATGCAGTAGTTTTCAGAAAGTTGTGTGTATTTGTATGTTTTTTTTGGGGGGGGGTACTTAATATATTTGAAGATTAATTAAACTACATTTATCACATATTTCTAGATATTTGAAAGTTAACTTTCTTAAAAAAAATTCTAATTTGAAAGTTAACTTTCATCGGAAAAAATTAAGTAAAATTACAATTATCACTTATTTTCATATTTTTGAAAATTATAAAAAAAAAAGGAAAAAAAAAAAAGGAAAAAAAAACACACACACAAAAACAAGCAACTTTCTGCTGAAATTGAGTCCCGATAAAAAAATAAATTGCAAAATCACATATTAATTTCAGTAAAGGAAGTAAATAGGCCAAAATTTGTGTCCCATGCTGAAAGTCATTCAGCAGTGAATCATAATGTAAGCCTGTAATAGAGATACGACGACCGAGAAGAAGTTCAATATTTTTCTAGTCTTTAACATCAATAAAAGAAGGTTTCTTCAATAACTGATAGTGGATTTGAGTTCAGCATATACATTTGCACGGAAATAAGGCTATTTTGGAAAAGTTTTAAGGGATAAAAGCCTTCGGGACCTAAAACGAAAATTTACTTTTTTTTTAACAGATATTCGTATTTGAGTGGAAAGTCTGTTTATTACTTTTTTTTTATTTTGTTGAGACTACAATAACCGGGATGCAATAAAAAAGTAAAAAAAGAAAAAAAAGATTAAAGATTATCCCAAAAAGATTCAATAATAAGTTGTTAAGAGAACAATGGGAAGGCAATTCTCCAATTCTAGACGTCGGTAAACACAGTGAGAAAGTGAACAATAAGCAGACACAGAACAACAAAAGATGACACGAGAATATCTTATAAAAATTAAAAATACTTTATTTACAAACTATACAAATATTAAATTAATGAAAAGAAAAAAAAACTAGTAAAAAGGGATGAGGGAAAAAACATAGGCGATAAAATATAGAAAACACAAAAAACAGTAATGACAGCAGATTATAGAAAACTACAACAAAAACTTACAAATTTGTTGTGATCGACGTCAGTCAGTTGTTGTACCAGAAATAAAACTCAAAAAGAAAAATGTTCATTTAGTAATTCTTTGAATAACACAGTATAATTCATCGATGATGGTGAATATTTCAGGCAGATGAATCACAGATAACTTGGGCTTTAAGAATACCACCTCAGGATTCTTTCTTCAGTTATTTGAGTCTCGGTGACGTCCAATTTTTAATGACAACAAAAAAGGTACATTCCAGTGTTGTTGATGTTCGACTTGTTCGAAAAAAACAAACAGCCAAGTAAAAATGATATATGCCGAGATACGCAAAAACAAAAACCGTTATAAGTTACGTCAAGTGTGGATATATAGAAAATGAGTAGGCATTTTTTTATGTTTTGAATATTATCAAAGTCACTTGCACTTTAGACAGGCAGTGTTCGTATGGCCTGCAATCAAAGACCAGACAGGAGGTGGGAGAAAGGAAGGGTCTTTCCCAAGAACTGGCTTTAGCCGGTCACAAAGAAATTATTCTATAATCTGCATATCCAAAAATAATAATAATAATAATAATAATAATAAAAAAACACTATTGTTCTCATATTTCATCACAAATCTCTAGGTAACTAAAATGTACTTGTAAAATATAAGGTGGGGGGTACAAATATTGATCTAACATAATGATATATATAAATATATAGTTAAACAATACATTGTAATTTCTACTGGCTTAAATCATTTTGAGTTGGAAAATATCTATTTTTCAGCAGGAATTGAATCTGCATACTTCCACACCGGGGAGATGCTGTCTTCAGATCAGATGTGTCTTACCAATCAACCCATGAAAGATTCCATGGCAAACAAGATTCAATTTAACTTTCATAAAGGTATTTTCTTGATTTTTATCAAACAAATAATATCTGCTCAGATTGTATCGAATGTAAACAAATGCAACAGAAGACAACATTACAAAATTATATGGCAATTTACGAAACTGGCATTAGCTGACATATCTGAATTTTTATTTGTTTAACTTATTATTTTTTAATGGATGCTCGTATTTGAGTGGAAAGTCTGTTTAGTTTTCGTATATATTTAGTTAAACAGCACATTATAATTGTTTGCCATGAAATCTTTCATGGGTCGACCGGTAAGACATGTCTGATCTAAAGATGGCCTGTGGGAGTATGCACGTTCAATTCCTGCTGAAAGATAAATATTTTCCAAATGATTTCTCAAAACGATTAAGCCAGTGGAAATTATAATCCATTATACTTGACAAGGAGAGCTACGTCAGGACTGTTGCTACACATAGATACATCATGACTACGGCTACACACAAAATATGCAAGACTCAACAATGGCATTACCGATAGAATCCTTGTGCATGTTGGACAATCGAGAGCATATTGAAGTGTGCATGAGAATTAAAATTTGAAGGACTCTCAGGTGGAAAAGGAGAGAATCAGATAATGGATATGTTTTTGGCTACTGTGGGATGTGAAGTTTTAATTAGAATTTCTACCATGTCTTAACCAAAAGAGTTGGAACAAATGACTTCTTAGGAAATTGTCAGAGTCATTAAAAAGAACATGAGACCAAAGAAAATATTGGTTATTGCCTAAAGGATCAAGTTTCTGGAATCAAGGCATTGGCCAGAGGAATGTGTGATACAATACTTGCATAGGCTTAAGGAGTGAGCTAAGTATTATGAGTTTGAAAAGTTAGGAATGCAAGAAATGTCCGTGGAAGACAAATTAATTTTTTTTAAATTTATTGAACGATTACAAGACCAAAGTCTTCAGCAAAAAAGTAGCGGAATGAATTTGGAAACAAGTACAGAATTTTTACAACAGTTACAGCTAATGAGAGAATTCAATAAACCGAAAAAAGTGCTTGAAGTGTACAGGATGAATACGACTAAATTCAGAATGAAATGCAAATATTGTGGAAGAATGCATAAAAGGAATAAATACAAATGTGAAATTCTGCTTAAATTGCAGAAGAAGGAATCATTTTCAGAGTATATGAAAAGCAAGTAGAGAAAATATGAACAGTGAAAAACTCCTCCTCCTAAGAAGAAGAAGAAGAAGCTGAAGCTGGAATACTTGCAGTAAATGCACAAAAGAAAGGCTGAAAGAATATAAATTAATGTTCATGTATTTAGTATGCAGGTGGATTATGGTAGCAAAATAACTTTAATACCAAAAATACTTGCATTAATTAGGGACAATCAGAAGTAAAAAAAAAACTATGTGAAATTAAAGTAGTTTGATGGATCAATCATAAAATAATGGGTTTCTTTCAGGGGACCTTTGAAACTGGTACGTGGTTTGAAGTAATTTCAGTTGTAGTGGTAGCATCCCATAAGGATCATGTATTGTTAGGCATGAAAAGGTATTTCCAAGCCCCCATAATAATGCCTTTTGCTACAAGGGAGAAGGTGTGGGATAAGAAAAACTAAAGTAGCGAGTCCGGAAGAGGCAAATTTCCTGTTACAGAAAGGAAGAATACAGCCATAATTGAAAAGAAAGGGAAGTTTATTTTGGCACATGCTGATGTAGGATTCTCTTGGAGGATATGGAGATGAAAGGTCAAGAGCGTGAAGAGGAAAGTAGGTGCAATAATGAGGGAGAGTAAAGAACGGAAGTGCAGGGAGGGACAGAAAGTTGCAGAAGTGAGATTTAGCAGATGGAATTAAGTGAAAGTGAAAAAACAGGTGAGTATGAGGAGGAGGATGAAGAAAGACAGAGGGTCGCTGTTGAAGAGACAACAAGAAAAGCCAACAGAAGGACAGTATAAGAGAAAAGTGAATTAGAAAGAGTGACAGGAAGATCAAGAGTGTATGACCGATCTGGTTTACGGAGGGTGTAGTATCCCATGCAAATTAGCCCGACACTAAATAGTAAGTAGCTGACAAACCGGGCAGCAATCCATTGTGTCACACTTGACAAAGAGATCTAAGTCACGACAATTGCTACATGCAGAGATATTCGAGACTCAACAGTAAACATCCATCAAATCACACATATACATAAAATCTTAAAGGAAAAATTTAACAAACACAATATGTGAGAATGGATTGTACACAAAATAAGCACACACAGACATATAGGAGGCCATATATGCACACAATAATATACAGTACACGCAATAACAGTAAACTAAAACTAAAAAATAACCGAACTAAAGAAGAAATACAAATAAAAATTAAGAAAAAGAGTCTATATACTTACAGTCAAAAATAATTGGAAATCACAAAAACTTTCAATAAGTTAAAAGTTAATAATTAACGATACACACACAAAAAAAAAAAAAAAAAAAAAAAAATATTATACAAAAATAAGAAAAGAGGTTCATAAAGAAAGGATTCACAAAAGACAAAAAAAATCATAAATGCACAATGGTCTTTGTTAGTGAAGAAAGGATTGTGATTTCCGTTTTACCAATTTTGAAACCAAATTTTGGGGAGAAATGCAAACAGGTAAAGCGGGAGGAGGTACAAAATACAGTTGGTTTTACACGGATGTGTATCATAGTGAAATAAATTTTCAAATTATAAAATTAAAATAATCTTGAAAGTAAATTATGATCAAAATAATTAAAGGGAGACAACTTCAATGGTTTTAATGCAAGCTAAATAACTCCGTGTAATTTATGCAGGTTTGGTTAACGAAAAATTATGAAAATCATTATATATATATATATATATATATATATATATATATATAAATAATTCTGTGACCTCTGTTATTCTAAAATAGCCATACATCGATCAATTGAAAGCAAATTTTGGGGTGAAGTGCAAATAGGTAGGGTGATTCAATCTTTTAAAAAATTAAGTTTCATTATTTCACATAAATAATACTGCCATTAATTTAAAAACAATTTAATGATTAGAATACTTATTTAATAAAAATGCAATATTGTTTACTGCATATCTTTTGTCTAAGGTTTTATATATATATATATATATATATATATATATATGCAAGAATCCAGTTTCCAGTTTGCTCTGTGTTTGCAATATCTCAAAACAAATCACAAGGCCAAATGCTTCAAAATGTTGGAATTTGGTTCCAGGAAGAAATATTTACACATGGACAGTTATACATTGCATACTCAAGAGTAAGAAATCCTAGCAACTAATTTTTTGCTGTTGAAAAAGAAAAAATTTCTTAAAAAAATAATTTGATATGAAGTTATGGTATAGACAAGGTTTAGACAATAAATGAGTAAAGGCCAGTTTTTATTAACTATACCACCATTTTATTTTTGTTTATATATTTATATATTTTTGTTCTTATTATATATGTTTTTATGATATCTATCTAATCTGGACAGAGTGATTCCCTTTTAACATGACAGGGATAAAGGAGGGACCCACCATTTTGATATTAAGTGAGACAAACACGTTTTTGATTGATCCATACTTAACAAACACAACATACGTATTGCTGTGTTCAGGTTACAAAGGATTTTTCTTACATGTAGATGGAAATGAAATAGAAACTGATACTTAACCTCAGGAAAAGACAGTTGAAGTTTCTGGGACATGTAATGAAGAAAGTGGGTTTGGAGAAACTGATGCTCAAGGGATGGATAGAAAGGAAAGAGACAAGGAAAAGCAATGCACAGCATACCTGATGGACTTGAACAGATGGATGGTAAAGCAAGTATTGAGGGGAATAACAAGAGAAACTGTATTAAGAGCAACAAGGAATAGGGAGATGTGGATGGCTATGATCACCTATGTCATGAAGGAACATGGCACATAGAAAAAGATATGAATATTCATGTAAATCTAGCATGTTTGTTTCTATGTGTGTGTGTGTGTGTGTGTGTGTGTGTGTTGGTGTGTCAGGTGGAATGTAATATCAGGTTGCTGTTTGTGCTCTGTTATATTAAGTTTAGGGGATTTGAGCGTGTGGATTGTTATCTTGAATTCATTTCTTGGTATATTCTCTTCATGAAGATTATTTAAGCACATCTCTGATTTGTACGGAGGTAGTCGTCTTTTGGCTGGTTGATATGTTGATTGAATCTCTGAAGATTGACTCAAACTCCACACATACAGTGGAAAAATGATGGACCAACTGGTATGCATGTGTCCACCGTTCTTTTTATATCCAGTTAATGCCTATGCATTTCTGATTTGATTTTGGCAGGAGTGTTAGTCATTGGTTGACTCCACATGACATCAGTTGACCATGTAAGCTATGTCTGTGTTATATCTAAGTTACCAGAAATATGGAAGAATAGACATAAGGAAAAGATGTATATGTTGAGAGAAAAGGGGAGAGTGAATTTCTGTCACTTTATTAGTAAAGAGAAAAAGTTATATTTAAATATGCTTTACAACTACCTATCTACTCATCACAAAGTCCTATGAAATTAAATTAAAGAATTAAACAGTTAAGTAGGGTTACTGTCAAATCATTTTTCAAAACAAATCATCTTATTCAAATGCCATTGATTGGTTTGCCAAATTACATGTAGAGTTTGTAAATTCCAACAAAAAATTTTAGGGTTAACAATAATACTGTGAGGATTTCAACACATGTCAGCAATTGGCCAAAATATTCTAGTCTACTAAACAGAAATCCTATGACGATCCTCAGTCATTTATTTGATAATGAAGATCTAATGAAAATGATTAAAAATTCAGATTAATTCTTTGTAACTAATTCTAACTGAAAGGCAATTATTGACAGTTTCACAGTAAATCCCTTCAGAAAGTTTTGCAAATGACCAATTAACAAATTTGTCGCCTGCTGCCCATGCCTTTAATTATGAGAAACTAAAGAGGATAAGAATGAGAATTTTGTGCTAATTTTGACATGTTGAGAAAACGAAGCCACTTTAAGGCAACTCTACTAATCTGCTGAATAAACAACATAGCGTATAGAAAAAAAGTCTCCAAACTTAATAAAAACAAATTTTCTGTCAAAATGTTTGTTTTTTATTATATGTGAATGATTATCATTTCTGTCCTTTTTTATTTTGTGTCTTTGATATGTTTCTTGTATAAGCCATTATGGTATTCATGTGAATGTTCATTATTTTATGTTGTTATTACATCTATCTAATCTGGATGGAGTGATTCCCCTTTGAACATGACGGGGATAAAGGAGGGACTCGTCATTTGATATTAATCGAGATAGACACTTTTTTTCATTGTTTAAAAAAAATCAAGTTACAAACAACGCTCTGAATTGTTAAGGCATTGTATTTGATTGACTGTGAGCAAACACGGCATCCGCTTTGAACACAGCTTTCTCATTGACAAATCTTCATGCAAAATGGTGAATACTGCCTTCTGATATGTTTAACTTCTCTGCTATCTCATGCAACTTCAATTTGCAATTGGCCAAAACGAGTTTGTGGATATTTTTGGTGTTTTCCAGAGCAACTGCCTATTTTGGGCAACCTGAGCATTCAGCATCATTTGTGTCTGTATGATCACTTTTAAAGTCAGTATACTACCTCTTAAATGTTGTTTCCAACAGAGCAGAGTCCTAAAAACACTTATCAAGCCATTGCTTTGCTTGACAGTATTTTTTCCCATTAAAAAGAAATTCTTTATCAAAACACGATATTCAGGTTTTTCCATTGTTTTAAAATTTTGCAACAGTAGCTTCACTTAAATAACTGTAATTTGTAAACTAATAATCTGATTGGGCCCAAATTTTGTCACATACCATTTGAAGGTTATTATTTCATAAAAAAATTATGGATTTTTTATTAATGGCACCATCTTTATGTTGGGCCCAGGATTTATTGAGCGATGTGTTACTTTAGATGCTTGAGTTTTTCAAGATTTATTCATAAGCTACTGACTTACGTCAAATACACTTATTACTAATTGCCTAAATTATGTGATGGGCAGTTTTTGAGTATTATATGCAGCTCGTGAGAAGTTAGTTGCTGCAACCTATGCTGAAGCAAATGGGAACAGGGTAGCAAGAAAAAAAATAAGGGATCCACAAGCAAAACATCAGAGAATGGCACTAACAGTGAAAAAGTGCTACAGAGACAGAAGAAGACCTGAGTACTGTAAGGATTTCAACACTGGCCAGCAAGTCGCAAAGAATCTCTAGTCTGATAAATAGTAACCCTACAACCATTCTCACAAGCTAGCTTGATAATGAGAAGAATGTAAATACTATTTGAATTTCAACACGTGTCAGCGAATTATCAGATAAATTTCATACATAGCAATTCTGTGGTCATAGTCATTGTATTGATAATAATGCTATAATCTTAAAATCAGGTCTTTTGATTTGTGCTGCACAAATTTCTACGACTGGCTGAATGTGAACACCCCAAAACCCAAGACTGAACTAAAAATTTCAATTTCATCATCTGTCGATGAGCTTCACACATAACTTTTGTTTCACTTGCCCACTAAAAAAAAAAAAAAGTACAATGTAGAATTTTCACCAATGAAACCCGATCCCATCTAAAGAAACAAAAAAAAATTTTTTTAAATCCAATCTGATCTGAGCCTAAGAAAAGAATATAAAAACCCATCAAAGGAACTTCTTTGGCAGCACACCAGCTACATTTCACAATGCTAGTTGGGACATGACCTATTTCCAATGACACTCACCAAAGACTGTTGCCACAGTACGTCACAACTCACTCTCCCACCGTGTCTCTGTGGATGACTATTGTGATTACTTATCTCTTTCTTTCAATAAGAGACATTCACACAGATTTACCATTTGTAGTTTTGTTATCACAATTATTTATTTTCTAAAACTTTGTTCTTTCTTTGTTTTGCCACCATACACTTAATGCAATAATTAGAAAAAATCTAATGAAAATAACAAAAGATTAATTCTTTGTAACTAATTCTGATTGAAAGGCAATTATTGACCATTTCCCAATAAACCCCTTTTAACAATTGAGAAATTAATTTAAGTGGAGTAACATATGTTAAACAAAATAAATTTTAATTTTTACCAAGATTTTATAAAAATAATGATTTCAAATTTCAGTCAAAAAAGATTTTTAACCAAAATTTTGAACCTTTTAAAAAGGATACAAAAATTTTAAAAAAAATTACTTTGGTCTTTCCTCTTAATAATAGCAAACATTTTGACAATAAAACTTTATTTTTATTAAGTTTGGGACCTTTTAACATCATACTATGCTGTTTTCTCAGTGAATTAGTGGAGGTACCTATTTTAAAGTAACAAACATTGCTAAAGATGGAAGATAGTTAAAATAATGATAATCAATTGAAAACCCATCTTTTTGACATTGCCAAATTCCTTATTATGTTGTACTGTGATATAATTACTAGGATTTATTAATGAAATACATTAAAATTCTCATTCACTCTAATGGTTATGTACATGTTTGTGCATGCATTCAGTAGTAGTTAGCATTGTAGTTTAATAGACACTGTGTGACAGATACAGATGCTGTAGAAATACAATTTGGTTCTTTGGGAAAGTTTTGTTTCTTTTTACCAACAATACAAACAAAATTAAAATTTTTGATTTTCATCTGTTTTATTATTAACAATTTAGGGGTCCAGACTGAAAACCTCCATATTTTATAAAAATTGAAATCCAACAGAAAATTGAATAACCAAACAAATAACAAACCATAGGTAGTTTTCTGATGTATATATATATCTATATAACAAACAGTTGGAATTTATTTTACAAAAAAAAGTAATGATTTTTTTGTGAAAGTAATTGATGCAAAAAGTTCTTTATTGAAAGGAATAAAATGAAAGCTTTCACATTAATGTTTATATAAACACAGTTCAAATCAACAGATGGTTTGGAAGATAGTAGTAATTGTTTTAGCCTAGAGTCTTTGTAACTTTCTTTCTAAATAGTAATGCATAACAAGTCATATAGGCAAAGGGGAAAAGAAGATAATGATAGAAAAAAAAAACTTGACTGACTTTGAACGTTTCAGTGTGCTGCTGACTGTTGATGTCCATGTTTGACAGTGCAAGAAATGATGAAAAAGAAAGATTAAGTAGCTGAGAAAGCAAGAAAGATCATAAGTAAGAAAGAACAGAGCATCCCGACTCATCTACTTCTTTCCTCTCTTTATATTTCTCTATTGTTCCAAAAGTTGAAATTAGCTCATATTTATATCCAAGCATTAGATCAGAGAAAAGGCTCCAAAACTTCTGTGAATTTTTTTGTCTTTTGATTGGTCCAAAAATTGGAGATTGTAAACTTTTGGTTTCCTAAAGTGTCCACATTAAGGTCAGCCTACTGTTTGTTGAAAAAGATTTTGTTATTGGTTATGTAAAAACATATCTGAATGGCTGTGGGTGTGAGCAAAATGTTGGATTTTCTGAGCAAAGTTTGAAAATGTGACAAAACTGAGAAATGACCAGTGAATATTTGACGTATATAGGGATAATGATGAAAAAAGACATGTGTTTCTTTTTTAAAGAAAACAAGATCAGGAATTTATTTACAAATTTAAACATTTGAAGTACCTTGTTTCAGGACAATCATGCATTAAAAGTTTGTAGTTTTGATAAATTGTTAAGAAGAAAAATGTTCATATTAAATCAACGGACACAAAGTCATATTCCAAAATGCTTAAAACAACTTGAGAGAGAGAGAGAGTTTTTCACATAATTTATATGGTTGTATTCAATATTAGAATATATATTTTCATGTACTTGGCTTAGGAGGTGAATGGAGTTCCTTGAAGTTCCCCAGCTCTCATTAGAGGCTGATAATGTATCAGCATGTAATTTGACACCAGCGTTATTCAGACGCATGGACTCTGCCTTTCTCTCACTCTTCTGTCCTTTCTGGTTGATTCAACTTTCTCCTAATTATATCAAAAAGCATTTTGACATTGACTCATTTCTTTTTCTCAGTTTGTAAGAAACTACTTATTCCTATTTTGCATTCACCACACAGTCAACAAAAGGTGAAATACCAGCATGGATCAAAGAGAAAACAAAAATTCTGTTTTGGATATTTTGGCACTCACTGGTGTTAGGTAAGTGACACCTGGACATCTTTGCAGTTACACCCGACTTTTCACACAACTGACTAACAGATTAGATCTTCTGTAACCATGACTGATATCAACTGCCTGTGAACCTTTTCTGATTATGGCCAGACTATATCAGCCTATGGCCAGAATTCCTTACCTTCTGAGTGTCACTTGATCCCAAAAGTTTATTTATAACAAAGAAAAGCACTTGCCATTAGCCTGTGTTTACTGCGGCAGATCGTGGAAATAGCAGACAAGTATTCAGCGATGTTTCTTTGTTAGCCATGTAAATTACTGTTATATTTAAGCTGAGTAAATTGTGCTGCAGAAGATATTAGCTCAAAATGAAAAACCGGAGAGTCGGTTTCGAATTCCAGTTAAATTTGTTGTATTCACTAATGTGCAAATATGATTGGGAAAGGTATTAACCCATCTCTTCTCTAACCAGCTATGAATCAAATAATAGAACAGTTGACCACAGAAGCAATGGCAACTTACTGCAGGAAAATCTTCTACTCAGTCAGTCATGTCTCTTTCAAGACATGATTGACCAAATGTGTATCATGTATGCCACTTAACTGACTGACTGAAAAAAAAAACAGTTCACTTCCAGATGTTTTGCTATAAATACAATGCTGGGTTTCTGATGTTGGACAGACTTTGAAGGCTTGCTGGTCCCATAGATTCCAAACCTGAAGCAGCACCTCCCTCATAGCTCCAAAGAGGTGGGTGAAATACTAATGACAGTAGTTGCAGAGACTGGATATAATTTAGCCTATGCAAATGAGCAACCATTGTTACAAAGACCATGTGCGACATCATGCTAATGTGGAGGAAGGGTGGCATAAAAATATCTTGGTTGTGGGCTTTTTGGAATGGTAAATCAGCTCACAGTATGTTTCATGTTGGTTCAAAGTTTATTTTCTGAATTTGCAACTCGTGTGCACTTTGTTGCAACTATTGGCAAGTTGGTGACTGCTTGGAAACTATTGTTTTGTTTTGTTTTTTGACAGAATGTGTTGTTGACCATTTGATGACTATTCTGCTGCTGTCTACTGTAGTTACGTTGCTTAATCCGAATAATTCCTTAAGTTTGCCACAACAATATATCACTTTTATCCTAGTTATCAAGAGATGCAAGTTTCATTGCTGCCATTTGGCAGCAATGAAACTTGCATCTCTTGATTTTACTGTGCTCATAAAACAGCAATCACTTTAGGTTCAGATATTATTTATAGTTCACATTACCAGGTGAGTGTCACGAGGCAATTGACTGGGGAAACATTGTGCCACACATTACACACTATTTTTTGTTCATTTTGTTGACTATAAATAAAGAATACGAGTCCCCCGCTAGCCAGCGGCAGGCACGAGTCCCCCAATAGTCAGATAGTTCTCTCACTAAACAAGTACAAATTCACTGTCTACTGTGAATGATAGATTTGAATTTATTGACTGTAAATGGGTGATTTTATTTCAATGACTGTAAATGAAAGATTTGACTGCCCTGCCCATAAAGGAATCGAGTACAAAAAACAATTACTAATGCCTGACATTTTCTCAGTCTTTTATGTAATCATATTTGCTTAAGAATGAATAATGTCGACAGATTGGGGAACATGTATACAGGCCATGACAGGAGGAGATTCATGTGGCTAGAGTGGAATCAATAGAGTGGTGCATGTAAACCAAGGGAGACAGATGAGGACAGATAAAGTGAAACACAAACAGACTTAATTTGATGAAGAGCTATAGACTGCTATAGATAAAAAGATAGATAGGAACAAACAGACTGATACATTGTAAACATATTTGAGGCTTTCCCAAGCTTTCCGCCAAGTGATGATTACCCCATGTTGCATATCGATTCTTGATCTTGTGCCAAAATCTGGGAAAAGTTCTGCTGCTTGTTTATAAGGTAATTAGATGAAAGACAAACACCATGTCAAGAAATAAGAATGCAAACTGCTTACCCATATCATACGTACATGTTTTATTTTGGGCTTTTCGTGAATAACACTTTGGACAACTATGTTAATCTAGCAGATCTGTTTTTTCTACTTTCATCCCTTTTTCTCATCTATACATCATGTCTGGATGGCAATATGAATGGGTGGCATTGAAACAATGCAAAAAAAAAAAACAAAAAAAAAATACTGTCTAATGCCACAGGCAAACTGAAACTGACTCACCAATCCTAAGCATGAGTGTTAATATAAACCAGCATCAAGAACTACTTATTGTCTATTCTGCTGTTACTTGATCTCTCTCCACCACACAAAATACGTCATCCCCTTCTTTACTTTTTCAGTTCCCCACTTTCGTCAAAATGGATGCTGCTTAAAAAAAAAACACACTTTAAAAAGAACTATTTTCTGCCTAAGAAACAGAAACAGTTGAGATTAAGATAAATCCACATTTTTTCTATTTTGGTGATCACAGAATAACAATAACTGTATATACAAGTTAAATATGAAAAGATTGAGACATGATAAAATTAGATTGGGATTCATTCGTGTTAATAAAAAAATCTTACTTGTTAAATATTTCCTACCTATAATGGCTAATTAGCTACATGATACTAGATTATAAAGATTATCTATGGAAAAATGACTTACCGACACAATCACCCAAGTTTGTTGAAGGAGACCAGGCATTATTTCCAGTGCAAGTGGCATTCTTTTCCTTGGTGCTATCAGAAAATGCAAAACCAGTATCACAGACTATCTTGCAATTCATGTCTCCAAAAGGGGAAGAGCATATTTTCTTAGAATTGAAAGCCTGTCTCAGCGATGCATTGAAACATGTTGTGGCTAAACAAATGAAATATGAGAACAAATAAGAAAGAGCAGTCAAAGACCACAAACCTCTGTCAAAGTAATATCAACATCATCTTTGTGATTAACAAGAGATGATTATTAAAATGAGAATAACTGCAATGAACTTGGCCACTCTTTTTTTACTTTTGGATAATAAATATTAAATTTACATTATAAATAATATTTTTGTGGAAAAAATAGTGCATTCAGAAAATGTAATGACATGAAGTGATGTAGAGGAGGTAATCAGTATTTAGCATGTGAAATGTACAAACACTATTAATAAAAAAGCAAAACAAAAAACAGGTAAAAAAAAGAAACTGTATCCTGTACCAGATCAAACCCAAAATTTAATCAGTTTGTGCCAGTCATGAGGCCAATCACCCCTAAAAGTTTAATCTGAATCCATCCAGTGGGTATTGAGATATCTTGACCAGACAGACAGACAAAGAAACAAACAAATATGACTGAATACAATACGGCCACCATCAAAAAATTTCTACCAATCAAATATTTGCATAATAATGAGATATGCTTTCAATGAGGCAGCAGACTTCTTCAGTCTGTTTCACTAATTGCTTAGAAAGAAAAAAAAAACTGACTCAGGAATCAGAAAGTTTCCTTCTCCTGTGTGCTGTGTCCATTCAGGATGTGAATGATGACAGCTCTCTACAATCCACTGTCCCTTGCAGCTCTTAGCATGGTTTGTCTCTTTTCCAAGCCTCCGAACCCCTGTTCCCACATCAACTCACACAATCTCATCCAGTAGATGAATTGCTGCCTTCCACTGTCCATCTTGTCTTTGATATATTCTGTGAGTGCCAAATCCTCAACCTGTTTTTTTTTCCTTCAGATTTCCGTATTTCTTACTCCAGCTATAGAATTCTCAGCATCCTTCAGTAGAACCACATTTCTATTACCCCCAGTTTTCTCTTTACCTGTGGGAAGATTGTTCAGCATTTACTGGCATACAAAAGGTTGTCAATTGATTTTGTTTCATAGCATCTCAACCGTCATCAGTTATTTAATGTCGGAATCTAAATATTTTCAACACAATTTTATAGCTTCAACTATATATATATATATATATATATATATATATATATATTGAATGCAATGGTACACCTTCAACTACAGATATAATATATTGTTGGTCATTTTACTATAAGATGTATTTTTATATTTTCAGTGTTTTTTTTTTGTATAGGCGTTCACTATTTATCCATAGCTGGGACCCTAACAGGTGCTACCACCCTAAATCAGCATGAATCTGAGAACAATGGCAGTTAAGAGGTGGCTTCATGCTCATCAAAACCTCCACATTATCATTTAATTGAAATGTTATTCCAATTAAATGTAGGTTAAAGTTTGTTTTGTTGAATACAGTTCTCAGTTTCATGGTTTAAACCAATTGTGCTTTAATCATCAGATGCTTAAGTCAGTTCCAGTTTTCACTTGTATTTACCTCTATGATTTGCAGTTATCATTATCCCTACTCACATAAAGTGTAAATTGAATCCAACATACATTAATATTTATTGGATTAAAATGAAATAAAATTCCCATAATGCATCTTATTATTATTTTAAACCTCTCTTTTAACCAAGGCCTCAATGTCCCAACAGAACTTGCTCACATGCCTAGATTTGCTAACTAGCTTTGATCTTTTCTTGAGACGTTTCTGCTCATGAATGATAATTTGAAAGATATATCTTTTGAGTTTGCCTATATAATCTCCTCCTCAAAAGGTTTACCAGATTTATCCTTCTGTTCCCATATGTATTTGGCAGCCAGTGTTTTGCTCTTTTTGCATTGTTTATTAATAAAAGAGGTGTTTCATGATTGTATAACCTTTTTTTTTTTTTAGAATGATATCCTGTGGCTCTTAAATAAATCACGTCAGTTTCATCATGACTTGGTATATTATGTTTTTCTGTGGACATCTCTGATGGTGTTTAATTCATTGACATAGTAGAGAGTTGATTTGGGGATTACTTACTTAATGGCATAGTCTAGCTTTACCACAAATGTGGGGAACCCAGTGAGATTCAAGCTTTTAACTAATGGTGAACAGGCTAAACATGGAATTGCACAACAATACTGAAAATAGTAGTATATGCTTACCTTGAAATTTAATCACGAAGTAACAGCCAATGTCTTGGCTCAGGTTTGCAAAAACTTGCAGATATTTGCCTACCATTTCAGGGGTCAAATTCACTGTACTGGGGTACAGCTGCAAACTGCTTTCATTATCAGTTTGTACAAATTGGGATAAAGAAATCTCCTTAACTACTGTTGTTATATTTATAACCACTTGGGCAGGACAGGTAAGATTGAGTGGCTTTTTTCGAAGAACTGTAAAGAAAAAAAAAAAAAAAAAAAGGAATTAAATCTGTTTATATTTCTGAGGTGATGTATTGTAACTCTTTACATTTCTATCATAATAGACACTACAATCATAACAGCTATTATAAAAGGCATTGCAATCATAACTATTATAATAGGCATTGTGATTAAAGAACTACGCCTATTATAATAGCTATTATAAGCATTTTAATTATAATAGCTAATATTATAATAAGCATTGCTATTATAACGTATATTGAGTTCCATTGTGTTTATCTTTCTTTTATTTTTTTAATTAAAAAATGTATTAAACAATTTTTGACAAATCAACTATTTTGAGACCAGTTTAGTATTTTTGATCAGGACTGGTGTGTACTACCTCTAAACACCCTAACTGTGGCAGCCCAATCCTGATTGTGACCCTCATTATTGTATCAACATTTGCTTTTTTCCAATCTACATTTATATACATTACAAATTATACTAAGCACAACTGATTGTTAAAAAATGAAAAATGTTCCCAGATTTTGATGTAGTTCTAGAAACTCTTTTTCTATGTCCAAATCCATAAATTTATTTTGCTGATGCTAAATCTCAAAAAAACCAATGTAAAATTCACTACTTCACAATGTAAAATTGATAATGTTGAAATTGTTCAAAGTTTTAACAATAAAAATTTCAAGTTGATGGTAAAAATTACTGCAAAACAATGTTGATTTATTTAAGACTAGCAGTATAGCCTGGTGTTGCTCGGGTGTAATGAAAGCTTTAAAACTAATCCATGGTCTGGAGCTCAGACTCTTTGGACGTTGACATGAAAGACTAAAAAGCAATAGTTGTTTCTAGTTAAAGCGAAACCACAGACTGAAAGAAAAATGAATGGATGTAAGTTAAATTTTGATTTCCTGGTATCGATATCAAATAAGTTTTTTTGTCGTTGCCTTTTATATATATCATCGATTTTCTGCACTATTGTAAGAACTGCAACCTTGAAACTTCTGAATATCCTTCCTTATGTCTTTGTCTATGAGTGTATCAAATTTGATTAAAATCGGACCACTCCTTCTATAACCCAATTTTCGATATTTATTGGGAGTACCTTGACACAAAACCTAGCTAAGAACACTTGCAGACGCTTATAGTACAACTGTGTAAATTTTCAAGAAAATCGGTTCAGCCGTTTCAGAGTCTATAGATAACGAACACACACAAAGTTCCATTTATAAACAAGTTTAGATTTAGATAGAATGAGTCTAACCAATGAAAATGATTCTACTGAGAGACAGAATTCCTTATAGTTAGTAAATCATATAAGGTGCTTTTAGAGAATCATTCTCGTTGGCTTGACTTTCTAGCCATGGTTGACAACCAGTGTAGGAGAAGAACAACCCTGAATTTAAATCTATATGTCTTTGAAAAAACACAAATAAGCCTGAAAAGTTAGACATGCTTGGAAATAAGCAGTCATGCACAAGACAAGAAACCAATAATTTGCTGTTTGCCTTCAAGTAAAAAGAAAGTGGGGTATTATTCTAATTGGCCCTTAATTCTAAGAAATGCATATCTTCAGAATATAGTAACTTAAAAAGTCAAAAACAATATATTGTGAGTTGAATTGTTTTTTTAGTCCAAATTAGAAGCTTTTAGTGCAAAAGAAGGTTTTTTTTTATTGGCTCTAAAATAATTGTTTATTAGATTGGAATTTGGATTTGCTTCAAGTTATGCATTAGTTTATTTCAAATGTAATGAATTATGAAATGCTGGGAAACTCAACCTCTGAACGTTCTGAGAAACCTGCAGTGAGATTCATCTGGATTAGGCAATCTACTATAGACTCTTACAAAATTGTCCATTTCTAGGAGACATAAAACTTTTAGAAATATCTTACCTTGGATTTCAAATTCACATTTAGCCATATTTCCTTCAGTATCTTCAGCTGTGAAAGTTACTGTTATGTTATGGTCAGGCATGGCCGTTCCATTGATCATGTATGGAAGGCTTTCAAACAGTTTCAAACCAGTATTGTCTTTTTCTCCCAGATCAGGAATTACAATTGGTTCCAAGTAGAAGAAGGCCAAAGAATCTTTGGGGCAGTTTGTAAATTCTGGAGCTTGTATGTCTGGAATAATAAAAATATTAATTAAAAAAAATATACAAAATGACAGCAAAGGAAATTAAATAAAAAAAGCTGTCAAGAAATAGGCATGGTCTCTCCAAGAGTTACCAAAAAAGCCACGCAGGGGCACGGCCTCTCCAAGAGTTGCCAAAAAAGCCACGCGGGGGCACGGCCGCTCCAACAGTTGCTAAAAAAGCCACGCGGGGGCGCGGCCGCTCCAACAGTTGCCAAAAAAGCCACACGGGGGCGCGGCCACTCCAGCAGTTGCCAAAAAAGCCACGCGGGGGCGCGGCCACTCCAACAGTTGCCAAAAAAGCCACGCATAGGCACGGTCTGTTCAAAAGTTGTCAAAAAAGCCACGCATAGGTACGGTCTGTTCAAGAGTTGTCAAAATGTGTTGTGTCAGTCATTGGAGAAAGATGAAATATCAAGAGTTAAACCTCAGCCAAGCTAACACATTTTGATTTTATTAAAATACAATGATTGGGTAAAAAGATCTATTTGCACTAATTGTCCTAAAAATAAGTCCTAATTCTGCCATGATCAGCATCATTTGAAATCCCTGCTAAAGTAAAGATTTTCTTTTTAATAAAATACAAGGCCAAATCTTATGATTTTTAGATTTAGATGGGTTATTTTACTGGTCCACTTATCCTAAGAGTTCAACCCAAATGCTATGAATTAGAATAGACAGTTTGTGTAATGCCAACTTGCAACTAAGAAATCTTATTTGCTTTAAAAATTTACTCTTGAAAATGAAGTGCAAAGTTTTATATCTCAAAGGTAGAGGTTTATCCCTTGTTTCTTAGTCATGACTGAGTTTCCTGTTCCTTCTAAAGTCAACTTCAACTCTATACTTTTAAGGTTTTTGCATAAACTATAAAGTTTTATTTGCTATTTATTCTTTTTTTACTCCAATAGGAGTGGATTGTTTTGCTCATTGTCCATTTCACACTCCTCTCCAGCTTTTTGAACAGGAGTAGAGGTTTATCCCTTGTTTTCTGTTTAGGATTGGTTTCTGGATCCTTCTAAAGTTCTTCCTTTCTCCTTTACTCTCAGTAGTTCCTTGCTTCTTAGTGATATTACGACTTTGCTTAGGGTGAAGTGATTAAAAAAATATTCCAAGAAAGAATTTGCCTTACAAATCACAGCATTTGAATTTTTTACAAAGGTGATGATTTTGATTTTAGTAAAGTGCAAGGTCAAATGGTATGAATTAAGATAAGAAATTTTTGTTGTACTCAATTACTGTGCCCTTATACCAGACAAATCTTTGCTAAGAAAAATTCTATATTGAATCGTTAAGTTAAACTGCATCTTACCTATGCATTCTGGTACTGAACCATTCCACTGACTTCCATTGCATGTAATTGGATATGGTGGAAAAGGAGAGTATCCAGGCCTAAAGCATCCAAAATAAAGGTTATCACCAGTCAGGTAAGATTTTCCAATCTGGTAACCATCACCAGGTGAGCCAGGATCTGTACACATGTCACCTGATTAATGAAAACATCAAAACATTAATTTTTAGAAAAACCTATCACTTTTTACTATAAACATTATTTTCCTAGATGCATGTGTTGTTTGTTTCTTTTTTTTGAAACTGTGAAATTAATGTCTACAGACCTAGACAAAGATTTATTAAAAAAAGAAAACACTTCTTGACAAAAACTTCATTTTTTTTTCAATAAGAAATTCTATGTCAAGACTAGTAAACACTAATTTCAACATATTTTAAAAAAAGTTTTAGAATTTACACTCAAGTATGTGTAGACACTTTTGGTCTCAATCCCATTTGGATTGGTATTTTTTTCTAAGTGTGGATTAGATATAGCAAAAGAAGCACCCAGTGACAATCAAACTCACTACTGTCATACTTTTTCTGGTGAGACAAGCCTGCTAACCATTATACCACACGGAAATGCTCTAAAATGAGTTTCTAAGTATAGCTTAAATGTGGCACAAGGTCGAAAGTATGAAGCACCCAATGAGGATTGAACTCAATATTCAATTGTAACTGATCTAGCAAGACAAGCTTAATAACCATTACACCATGCCAAGATGCTCTAATCCCATTTGGAATGATTGTAAAACATTTTCTTCATGCCAATTTATAGGCAGAAGTACACAGATGCATGCTGGGATTTTTTTCTTCCAGCCAATAAAATAGGCCAGTTCTTGGTTTCAACTAATTCAGTCCCGGTCTGTCTTAAGGTCAGACCATTAAGTTTGACTATCTGAATTGTTTTGTAGAGTGGCTGACACCCCTGCAGCACTCTCAATGATGGAATGGCCCATGATCTGAAATAGTCTAAGTCAAGAACAGATGCATTCAAGTGTCATTCAAGTAATATTAGAACTGATTACTTTGGCGAGTATTACAATCTAAACCTCTCCACTCCATGTTTTAAGTTCTGTCTTGTCTGTCTCACTGTAACTATTGTACTGTTCTGTGTATGTCCGTTTAGTACTGGATATTGTGCCGAATAATACTTTCTCTGTGTATCGTATCCACTTCAACAAAACAACACAAACCCAATTCTTAGTTTATGAACTTTTTGCCATATTACTATTGCATTGCCTTATTGCCATTAATTTACCTTGTATATATTGTTTACTTGTTTTATATTGTTTTTTGCCCTGTTCCTTTCTTTTCCTTTTTTATTGCAAACTTTTTCAATTTTGTTTGTTGGGCAGTTCTACCATTTCTTTACATTTGCCCATCCACTCTATATTAAAATAATTTTGATTTCATTTGTTTTTTTATGGCTTATCAACCTCCATTAAAATAATACTCATAATAAATAACCTTTCATTAAATCAATTTATTGCTTTCCCTCTTTCTCATATATATATATATATACACACATACATACACACAAAAACAAACATGCATAAACTTAATTACAGTACATTCAGTTGTCTTTAATGAAGTTTTTATTTAATGTTTCTTGTGTTCATATCAATTTTATCTTTTCTGGACACAAATTCTGTACAATTTGTCCAAATATTTTGCATATCCAAGCACTTTCAGCTCTTCTTTAAGCCATTACTGTGGATGATTTATATTTTTAACTTTTTTTTGCTCTCCACTTTAAAATCATATAAAAATCACAATCTCAAGCCTTGAGTAAAATTGCTTGTAGCACAACGTATTCTACATTTCATTTCCTTCTCTTAAGCAAAGTGTTGTGAGAACAACAAAAAGAACGAGAACAACTGTCCAAAACTGTACTAAAACAATGATAGAAAAGATTAAAAAATAAATGTACCTTCACAGCGGAGAGTTCCATAACCCCATAAACCATTTACTTGGCAAGTGACATTTTTACTACCATCAGAACTATTGCCTTTTATCTTTAACTGATCATTGCATTGGAATTGAAAAGAGGACTGGTAAGTTGTGGATGTTTGCAATGTAGTTGGTTGTCCATCATACATAGGAACACCACAATCAATTTCTATTAAATAAAAACAGAATTTTACATTAAAAATGTTGCATCAATGAAGATTAGAAAAAAAAGAAAAAAATTATACTAATCTATGCAAGAAAATAAAGCCAATAAAACAAGGGGTTACTGAGTGTGAAACAATAAGAAAAAAAAAACAAAACATTAAATAGTGAAAACAATAGAAGAGTAATCAAGAAGATAACAGCAAGCAAGAACTATTATTAAGGAGTAAGATCAATACAAGAGTAATCAAGAAGACAGCCGATAATGACTGACATTGCATTTAAATTTTTGAAGATCAAAATTGGCTGGAAAGCATGGAACAGGAAGAGAGTTCCACAAGCAAGAACTATTATTAAGGAGTAAGATCAATAGAAGAGTCATCAAAAAGACAGTAGATAACGATTGATGTCGCATTTAAATTTTGGAAGATCAGATTTGGCTAGAAAGCATGAAGCTGGAAGTGAGTTTCACAAGCAAATGTGTGATAAAAAACATTTAGCATAAAATTTATTGTTACATCTAGTCAATTCAACTGGAATTTGATGATACTTTACTACCAATTAAATCACTTAAGTGTCATCTGTGATACATTTTTGAGCTATCATATCTCAAAAGAGACACGACTGACTGGGCAGAAGATTTTCCTGCAGTAGAATGCCATTTCTTTCTATGGTAGACTGCCAACCAAGGCTATAGAACACAGTCCATCCTGCAATTCAACCTATATCTGGAGGGAGGAGAAGGATGAAAACCTTTCCCAAGGGCATTTGCGCATGTGTGAATGCAACAAATTGAACGAGAATTCAAACTTTGCTCTCCGACTTCTCGTTGCAAACCAATATTCACTGCACCACAATGCACACTGTGCTTAAATTCATAAAGTTCAGGTACCATAGTGAAGTGTTCATTTGAACATTTACCATGAAAGCCTTTATAGAAAAGGTACAAAAAAGTTACTACTCTGTATTTTAATCAAGAATATCAAAATTTACAGCAAAGGGCACCAGACCATATGTGTCAGCAATATTCAAAGCATGGACAAATGGTAGACTTATAAATATTGACAATAGATTCAGGTGAGAAAAACTGTCCAGCATGGAACAGTGAACACAACTTTCTTAGCAGCAGGCCTAGCAATGGATTCAATATATTGAAAGTGAACCCCAGAGATTTTGTTATCTACAAGCCTAATACACAATGTAATGTCTTAAAAATAATTCTTATTTCAGGAGACTTCTTCATTATTTTTCTATTTTCAAATTTTATGACTAATTTTTTTCTTACTAAAATTTAGAATGCACCCCAGAGTTTTTTGTTATTCTACAAGTCCACACTGAAATAAGTTAAAGTGATGCTTGTTATAAATTCAGTCCTAATTACTTATTGCACTTAATCCACCACTATTTGTTACTATATATATATATATATATATATATAAAATATAGCAACTGTCACTAGTCTTATTGATTCCCCACCCAAGAGGAAGAAAGTTTTATAAATTAGAGCAGGGATGGGTAATTAATTTGGCCTGGGGGCCACTTTGAGTAGGCAGCATTTAGTGGAATGCTGTACCTTCTAAAACTGATCATATTCATTAGTTTACATAAATATCTCATTTAATGTGAAGTGTAAATTATATATGCTATACATGAAATAAACAAAACAATAATAGTGCATAGAAAATGTTTTCATAAAATTGTTCCAGTACAAATACATATCATTCAGTGCAAGAAATTCAGTGAGACAAATGTAATCTCTCACAAGTCTTTTGAAATCAGGATTGAGATTGCTTGTTGAAATCTTTATCACTGCCTACAAATTTATGCTAGTCAGAGACGATCTAGTTTTACTTTTGTTGATGTTTATGCAAGAAAAACTTTGTTCACAGATGCATGTGGATCCAAAAATAGAAAACCTTTTCACAGCAAAACTCTTCAGACATGGAAATTTGTCAGCCGTAACATTTACCATGATAAGTTGGAGAAAATGTTATATTTAAAGAATTTTCCTGCATGTTTCTGAAAACACTATGGTCGGCTGCTTGCAGCCAGTGGGCTGTAAATTGCCCATCTCTGAATTAGGGGTTGATGTCAAAAAAATAGTGAGAGAATCAGTATGAGAAAGAAAGAGGAAAGAAAAGGGGGTGGGAAACAGTTTGAAAAGAAGTTGCTGATACAGAGTTAATTATTTTACAAATTCTTTATAGAGGTACTCACCTGGACAGTCAAACGTATCTCCCAGAAGTTGATATGTAGAGTTCTCATAAACACAGAAGAATTTACGGTGTATTGTTATGTTGTTGGGCAAAATACATGTTGCATTAACCATATCTTCAAAATTAATTGGTGTCTTAGATGATACATTTGCTGGCTTGATTTTCCAGGCATCTGTATTTAAAGGCTTACACTCGGCAACTGAAAAACAATGACAAATTAAAACAAAGTACACTAAATTATTATTATAACAAGCAAGTAAACTAGATTGTAACAAACTAAATTGTTATAAGAAGCTAGTAAACTATATTATAACAAGGATGCTAAATCACTAAAACAGGCAAATTTAACTAAATCATTATAACAAGTAAATGAAACTGAATTATAACAAACTAAATTGTCGTGGCAAGCCGATAAACTAAATTGTCGTGGCAAGCCGATAAACTAAATTGTCGTGGCAAGCCGATAAACTAAATTGTCGTGGCAAGCCGATAAACTAAATTGTCGTGGCAAGCCGATAAACTAAATTGTCGTGGCAAGCCGATAAACTAAATTGTCGTGGCAAGCCGATAAACTAAATTGTCGTGGCAAGCCGATAAACTAAATTGTCGTGGCAAGCCGATAAACTAAATTGTCGTGGCAAGCCGATAAACTAAATTGTCGTGGCAAGCCGATAAACTAAATTGTCGTGGCAAGCCGATAAACTAAATTGTCGTGGCAAGCCGATAAACTAAATTGTCGTGGCAAGCCGATAAACTAAATTGTCGTGGCAAGCCGATAAACTAAATTGTCGTGGCAAGCCGATAAACTAAATTGTCGTGGCAAGCCGATAAACTAAATTGTCGTGGCAAGCCGATAAACTAAATTGTCGTGGCAAGCCGATAAACTAAATTGTCGTGGCAAGCCGATAAACTAAATTGTCGTGGCAAGCCGATAAACTAAATTGTCGTGGCAACCGATAAACTAAATTGTCGTGGCAAGCCGATAAACTAAATTGTCGTGGCAAGCCGATAAACTAAATTGTCGTGGCAAGCCGATAAACTAAATTGTCGTGGCAAGCCGATAAACTAAATTGTCGTGGCAACCGATAAACTAAATTGTCGTGGCAAGCCGATAAACTAAATTGTCGTGGCAAGCCGATAAACTAAATTGTCGTGGCAAGCCGATAAACTAAATTGTCGTGGCAAGCCGATAAACTAAATTGTCGTGGCAAGCCGATAAACTAAATTGTCGTGGCAAGCCGATAAACTAAATTGTCGTGGCAAGCCGATAAACTAAATTGTCGTGGCAAGCCGATAAACTAAATTGTCGTGGCAAGCCGATAAACTAAATTGTCGTGGCAAGCCGATAAACTAAATTGTCGTGGCAAGCCGATAAACTAAATTGTCGTGGCAAGCAAATAAAACTAATAACAAAATAAATTATTATAACAAATAAACAAACTATAAGAAGCAAGTGAAATATATATGAAAAAGTAAACTAAATTATCACAGCGCACAAATAAATTATTATAGCAAGTAAACTAAACTATAACAAACAAGTAAAATAAATTATTATCAAAAGTAAACTATATTATTATAATAATTAAACTGAATTATTATGTGACACTATAAGTGTTCCATATGCACACATGTTAAACCAAGTATCAATGGACCCTGGATTCGAACCCTGGAATAAATATTTGAAGAACATCTCTGCATGTATATTTTTTTACTTTTTCTGAGAAAAGGCTGAGAAAGAGAGGAATAAAGAAATGAGCGCTAGAGTGGCCAGCAGATAGAAGAAAGGCAAAACACAAGTCATTCACAAAATACATTGACTGATATGATAACAACTGAACAATGACTAGAGGTCAAACTGGCCATGCAAAGGGAGAGAATTCTGTTACTTTATACCTTGTTTGTTTCTTCTCTCCCTTACTCTCATGAAGATATAAAGGAGCAACTGAAAACAGAAATATCGGTTGATTCTGGAAAAAGACCATCCACGTAAGAATGGAATTGTAATTAGTGCTGACAGGTCAATGTACAAAGTCAACAAAATCTTGTCTCTAAACTTGCAGTTCTGCAGACATAGTTTCGAATTCGTGAGCAGGTGATTTAAGCCAGATACACAAAATTGACAGACTTTTATGGAGAAAAATTTCAAAGACTTACCACCCAACGCCATATTGAAATGGTTTCTACAAAAAGAAAACAGATTTGAAAAACAAGACAGAGACGTCAGAGAAGTCAGAAGAACAGACCCATTCGAAACATGTTAGAGTGAAGACGCAGAAAATTCTCTCTCCCATAAAGCTAGTAGATATGTACACTGCTTCTAAGCAGAACCCATGGGAAGGAGAGCATAAAGACTGTGTTACCTCTAACAACAAGTAGCAGCAAGTAATTTGTGGACTCTGAAAAAAGTTGGATTGTACATTTTTATTAATTTTTTTTTTTTTTACTCTCTCTCTCTTTTGCTGTACAAAGAGTTCGAATATAATCATTAGTCCACATAGACTGGCCTTCGCTACAGTCTTGTTATTTTTTTGTTCTTGTCTGTTTCCCTTATTTCTGCATTACGCACCCAACCACCTCTTTATTTTCAGTTGTCGAGGAGTGCAGCACAAAGACGACCACCCCCTTTTTCTCAGGTCCTTAACTTCCTCTGAGATCAGAAATCACAATGTGGCAGATGAAGTGGGGAATTTCAACTGATCATTTGACATCTTCAATCACCTGGCAACAAAACGGAAGTGAATAGCTGCAGACTCAGGTGTGACTAACTTACGGCCAGTTAATACATGCAATATACATACAGGTAAGCGTGAGACCCGTGTTGGATGGCGTCATAATTATGGCAAACTAAATTTTTATAACGAGTGAGGAAATTAATTTAATCTAGCAAACAAATAAACTAAATTTTTAGAAGTAAAAAATATAAATAAAAACAAATAAAGTAAAAAGTTATTAAAAATAAAAGTAAAAAAAATTAATAAAAGTAAAAATAGTATAAATGAAAGAAAAAATTTTAAAAAATTGTTATAAATAAATAAAAAGTAAAAATGTATGAGAAATAAATAAAAAGTAAAAAATGTATGAGAAATAAATAAAAAGTAAAAAATATATGAGAAATAAATAAAAAGTAAAAAATGTATGAGAAATAAATAAAAAGTAAAAAGTGTATTAGAAATAAATAAAAAGTAAAAAAATAAAAATAAATAAAAATAAAAAGTCTATGAAATAGTAACGGTTAAATTTGAGTTAAAGATTTGGAAAACTCAAACATTATTGATTGACATTTTTCTGAAAGTGAGATATCCAAAGGTTTGGTACATGGAATTATAACAATCTATCCCCTGCAGACTAAATAAAGAGTTTGGTTAAAAATCCCAACAAATATCACCTGTAGAAGGCTGGAGCATACAATGGCCAAAACATTGTGAATGAGACAGCAAAAATGAGTTCAACAATCCAAACAATGTCAACCATTCAGTTAAGTGCCATATGCAATGCACACTTGGGTGATCATGTCACTTTCAATCCATGACTGACAAGCCAGAACATTTTTCCACAGTAGTTTGCTATTTCTTTCTGCAGGAAACTGGTTGCCAATCAAGTCTATAGAACCCAGTCTGTTCAGCTATTCAACCCATAGCTGGAAGAAGAGATGGATTCATGCCTTTCCCCAAGAATATTTGCACACAAGTGAATGAAGCGAATTCAACTGGAATTTGAACTTGGCTCTCCAATAACCCATTCTGAGTCAAAATTCATTATCTACAATGCACTAATAGCGTAAATCCTCTCTCTTATATTAAAGACATGTGTGTGTGTGTATATTCTTTCCTGTCATGCTTAGTGGGGGGATGACCTGTGAAAAAACAGCTAATACTCCAGCTCAGTTCATTCTCTTTACTGCTAGTTACTAAAGCTCTTGCTGCATGTTTGCTCATTAACAGTACATTATTCTAATTTTTTGCAATAATTATGCTATCAAGTAATGAAGAATATTTATCTTCTCTCTTATAATCAAACCATTAAGTATTTGTATATACTCTCTATTATAATAAAAACCTCTGTGTGTGTGTGTGTGTGTGTGTGTGTGTGTATATATATGTTGCCCTCCTGTCATGCTTAGAGTGAATAACCTTTGAGGAAACGGCTACAAATCCTCACAAATATTTTGCTGTCATTTTTTATGTGAGGAGTATACTCGTAATTCTATATCAATCTATTTGAATTATTGTCTTGATCTTGGCGGTGATAATGACTATAGTCATCACCAGTTTCATATTTACAAGAGACTTCTGCATTCATCTGCACATTCACCTAGGGTTAATATTTTATAATGGCTCCCTACCTCAAGTATCTCTCAAACATAAATACAATGTACTAAAGAGAAATGAAAAGAGAGGTGCCTAAATAGGTTTACCATCTTTATTAACTGCAACAATGTGAAACCACAATAATCTACCATTTGTCCGTGTATTGAATACTGTTGCCATATCTGGTTGGATGCTCCTGCTATTTACCTTGAGATTCTTGACAAAATCCAAAGAAGGAATTGCAATGTAATTGATCTTGACTTGGCTTAACAATTCCAGTCACTTTCTCACTGATGAGATGTGGCTTCTCTCTCTTTTCTACAAATATTTTCACGGAAACTTTTTTCACAACATTATTATAACAAAGAGGATATACAAATTAATGTATAATGGTTTTATTATAATAGAAAGTATATATATATATATATATATATATATATATATATATACAGTAGCGAGCATAAAAATCAGAACAATGTTAAGAAAAAGTTTAAATTTGAAATAACTTTTTATTTTAAAGCTTCATAGAGCATTTTATCAAGGAAAAATAAAGATATAAAGGCAAATTATATAATTTCAAAATATAAAGCTCAATAAACTTATTTTGATAGTTATAAGAAAAATTATATAACATTAAAAAAAAATCAGATGATCAAAAACATCAGAATGATTAACAAAATCAAACTATTATAATGAATACATCATATCCAAATGAAAATAGCATTCATAATTCATTAGTACTTGATGTGTAAACCTTTACTTTCAATAACAGCTTGACATCTTTTGCTACATAAGCAAATTAATGTCTTGCGTTCATTAACAGATATTTTCTCCCATTCTCCTTTCAAACTAGTCCATAGTTCTTCGACGTTTGTTGAATTCTTTTCCTTAGCTCTTTCATTTAGTAACTTCCAAACATTCTCAATAGGATTCATGTCTGGGCTTTGAGCAGGCCCCTCCATAACAGTAACATTGTCCTCAGAAAGAAATGTTTTAACAGACTTCATTGTGTGACATGGCGCGTTATCTTGCATAAATACAGCTGGTTGGCTAATTGCAGTTCTCAAATTAGGTACATGTTTTGTCAGTATCACTTTCTATACAGTTGCATTAATTTTACTGTGTAGCCCAACAAGAGATTCTGCATCAGCAGCTGAAATCATGCCAAACACCATCACACTTCTTTCTTCCAAATTTAACAATGCTTTTAGTGCACTGAGGCAAATATCGTTCCTTCGGACTGCATTGAACGAACCGTCTCCTGTCACAACTGAACAGGTTAAACTTTGACTCATTGCTGAAATGAACACAATTCCACTGTTCTTCTGTCCATATGACTTGTTCAGTGGCAAATTTTAATCAGCTCATTTGATTCTTTTTGGAAATGTAAGGCTTCGTAGAGGCTACACAACTGTTCAGATTTATTTCATTAAGTTTTGGGGAAATAGTGTGCCTTGATATTATAATGCCAAGGTTAGCATCAGCTAGATAGTGGTTGCTGTCGCAAATCAATCCTTTTTTGATTTTTTACCAATCCATCATTACTTTTCCTAGGCCCATCAGGTGGTTTCTTGGCTTCACATGACCCAGTTTCCTCAAGTTTTCTTAAAATACTATGAATAACACTTTAGATTTCCCCACACTCTTTGAAACATCCCCAATTGAGAGTTTATCTTCATTACGTAACTTGACTATCAGTTCTCTAAGTTCCAATGACATCAGATTTTTTTGCCATGTTTACAGTGCAAGAGCCATTAAAGAGCTGGTACAATTTAGTAAAATACCCAATTTTATATTCTTACCCTAAAAAAAGTTTCAATAATGCAAAATAATTATTACATTTTATGGATTTATTTAATCGTTCTGATGTTTTTGATCAACTATTTTTTTGGAAATGTTATATAATTATTCTTATAACTTTATCAAAATAAGTTTATTGAGCTTTATATTTTGGAATTATATAGTTTACCTTTATGTCTTTATTTTACCTTGATAAAACGTTCTATGAAGCTTTAAAATAAAAAGTTATTTCAAATTTAGACGTTTTCTTAACATTGTTTCGGTTTTTATGCTCGTTACTGTGTATGTGTGTATATATTTAGTATATCGAGGCAGCAAGTAATTTTCTAAACATATGCTGTTACATATGTTTAGAACATATATATATATATATATATATATAGATATTCTTCACTACTTGATGAACATAGACTCCTCTATGAGTGGAACAATATCTTGTAGGAACAATTGTTGTAAAGTGGATTGCAAAATGTAGTATTGAGACAGACACATTGCCTCACTGAAATATGATATTCACTAACATTGTATTATTAAGCCATGTCCCTCATGCGATTAACCCTTTTCATCACTTATCTTTTGTGCAAGTGTTTTCCTTACAGTATCACTAATCTGAAACAACAAGCTCTATTTTTTTTTTCTTTGGTTGAGCTAGTAATCCATTCAAATCAACTGCCATTGGAATGTAGTCAGGCACATGATAAACTACACATTTAACAATTAAACAACCTGCACAGAGCATAATACACATGTTAGCAAACATGGCCCAAGAAAATTATCAGTAGGCACTGACACTCTCTACAGCAGTGGTTCCCAAATGGTGCGGCATATCTCATATGATGCAGCAGAAGAGGATAACAAATGAGGCACAATGACTGAAAGACAATCAAATATTTAGAAACAGTTTAAAAAATTCATATGCCATAAAATAAATTATTCTTGACCAACTTTATCATTGTGACATTTTTGCATTATATCAAATATTAAAAATAGAGTAACTAGGCTCTGCAAATTGGAGGAGAGAGTTATCAATGATAATATAATGATTTTAAATCCATGGTTATCTCTCTTTAACCTCTCTTTTTTTTATTTTCAAATGTACTCTTTGTCACATAAAATTTGGTAAGGCACCAGCAAATTTTCATTCCGAAAATTTGGCCCAGAGAGTTTGGGAGCTACTGCTCTATAAGAATGATGAACCATAGATGAGTAATAAGCCACTGAAAGAATTATGAGCTTATACAAGCATTATGATAATAAACAAAGGCAAAAATTGCTTAGTCCACATGATTCAAAATGTCAAAATGGATTATTATCTATTGTTATAACATAACATAGAGGGTTCCAGAGTTTCCGGCCTGAATCCAACATCCTTTTGTTTTGCTGTGAACCAATCATAAATAAATACAGCATCAGTCAGTCAAAATACACACTTGGGTGATCATGTCTCGAAGAGACACGACTGACTGGGCAGAAGATTTTCCCACAGTAAATTGCCATTACTTTCTGCAGTAGACTGGTTAGCAATTAAAGCTATAGAATCCAATCTGTCCTTTTATTTGACCCATAGCTGGAGGGAAGAGACAAATTAATACCTTACCCAAGAGTATTTGTGCATAAGTGAATGCAACAAATTCAACTGGAATTTGAACTAGGCACTCTGATTTCTCATTCTGAGCCAATATCCACAGTACCACAATGCAGAGGAGATCCAAATTTCAGCTTGAAGTCAAAATGCAAGGGGCCTGATGTTTAAAAATCTATCTTGATTTTTTTTTTTTTTACCTTTACATCTTGGTGGTGGGATATTCCAAGATCCACTGGACTGGCAGGTGAGTTCATTCGGTCCCACCATTTCATAACCCTTATTGCAAGTGTATGTGGCGGTATCATTGTAGTAGAAAACTTTCTTGCTGGTCATCAAAAGGCCATCTCTTATTGGCAGAATAGTTGGACATATAACCTCTGCAAAGAAGAACACAAGACTGAATAAAAAACAAAATTGTCTATATTTCTGAGATTAGGTATTGTAACTCTTTACACTCTTTACTTTGTTCAGACTGTTGTTCATATCTCAAAGGACACATGGATAAACGCATTGGTTGATGAGATGAGGTATTGTAACTATTTATCCCCATTGCCAAGAATTGGAATGTAACATGTGCTAATCATTAGCCAGTTGGTGTAAAGTCATAGCAAGAATTTCATGTTGTATATGCAAATGGTTCTTTTCAGAAGCACCTGGTAAGAATATCTCTATTGTGGATATTTTCTTTCTTTCAGGAATCGGTTCTTTGATTATATGGTTTATTTGGTGCTCTATGAACATGGTCTGCAGAGTCCTGTAGCTTCTGTGACAGATGTAAAAATTCGGCCCAAAATTAAATGGTGACCACAACACGGTGATAAGAAGGATGACTCAAGCATCCACACCAACAGTATAACTTTATTTCTTTGTTTAAATTTTTGGTTAGTAAACATTTCTTTTACATACATATATTATAAGAGTCACATTTGTTCAAGAGGTATCACAATCACAGCTCTCAACAGCTTCCTTTGCCATATTTTCTACATAACAATTTTTTAAATTTTTACAGATACACTTCATACTATTTAACCCATAGAAAGATTTAAAGTATGAAAACAAAATAAACAAAACACTCTCACATACACACACTTACATGCTCACCAAATTCAAATAGTATCGGCAAAGCAATAAAAAGAACCAGATGACCGATAGAAAACAATTATAAACCAATGTTGCAAGTCAGCAAAAAATTCCTTGATAAGAAAGGTGCCACCAAATGGTTAGAACATGCGCTTTCTGATCATGAAGCTCGGGTTTGAATCTCACCATGGTTGATTTGTCAGGGAGGTGGCTTCTTGATGTTATCAGACTAAAAAGAGGCAATCCCAGTGTGCGACACCTTTGGAAAGTACCTGAAGACCATACCACAAGTTAACCCAAGCTTTGTGACTGAAATTGAGTACATGGTTCCCTTTGAGGGGGCACTTATGGTTGTGTGGTGCTAGTGTGAAGTCAGAAATCATCTTAGCCAAGGGTTTGAGTGTCCTGGTGTTGTTCAGACTGTTGATCATGCTAGATAATGCGTTTTCTCCCAGAAATTATAACTAAGGTCCGCTCAGCATAGTTGCAGTATAAACCATCGGTGGGCTCTGTCAGTGATGAAAAGCAAACATGTGCATAAGCAAGCATCTGCAATAGGAATTAGCTGACCACCCCAAAAGAGAGGTATTTTCAAATAAGAGTATCCAGTCATTATTATATATATTTCGTGTTTCGTGTCTGAAGTTGACTCTATTCAGGCAAGTAAACATGTGACTTTGCATATCGAGATTTGTTTGTGTTTCTGATGGCCAAAGTATGATGTATAAATAAGTCAGTAAATCAAGTGGTGCCACATGGTTGAAATGTTTGTGAGACTGGACTTTTTCACATCAGCATGTTAAGTTTCTTCTGACCAAAGTATCGGGTATCAATGGATAAACAAATAAATAAATAAATCAAGTGTCAACCACTAAGTTCAAGTGATTGTGGGGTTGAGGTTTTTCACATTATCACATTAAATTTACCTTGGAGGCACCTTTCTTATCAAGGAATTTTTTGCTGACTTGCAACATTGGTTTGTAATTGTTTTCTATCGGTCATCTGGTTCTTTTTATTGCTTTGCCGATACTATTTGAATTTGGTGAGCATGTAAGTGCGTGTATGTGAGAGTGTTTTGTTTATTTTGTTTTCATGCTTTAAAATTGTTTTTTATGGGTCATCAGGTTCTTTTTATTGTTTTGGGGATACTATTTAATTTTTGTGTGTGTGTGTGTGTGTTTGTTTTAAGTTTTTCATGTTGTTTTATTGAGCAAAGGCATGTATTTTTTATGAATCTTTCTTCCTGCATTATTAGTGTGTCATAATCTACATTTTGGTAGATAGGTATTATGCTGAATTTACCTCCACTGCATTCATGTAATTGTTGGGAGACATACAATTTCCAGTTACTTGCTATTTTGATATCACATTAATTGAAGGGATACCCATCAATCATAACATGTATAATAAAAACAATAAATATACAATTTACATAAAACATTCACGGCCTCTCACACTTTTTATTATATATAAATATATATATATATATATATATATATATATATATATAATTGGAGTAGATAGATCTATCTACTCCAATAGATAGATCTATCGCCCGGTTCACACTCCACCCACGTCTATTGAACAGGTTAAGAGGCTCATCCCTTGTTCCCTGTTTAGGATGTGGTTTCCGGCTTTTCTCTTTTCCAATCTTTTCACTATTACATAGCCCCTTGCACATCAGTGGCATTACCGCCTTGCTCGGGGTGATACGATTAAAAAAAAAATATGTATGTATGTATGTATGTACATACGCAGACACACATATTATGAAATAGATTAACTTCAACATATTTTTAATTTATTTGTTTAAAACCTTATTTTTAATGGATGCACATTTGAGTAGATACTGTTTTTTGTTATTAAACAGGATATTTATTTACATTTACCAGCCTGAGTTAATGAGAGATCTTGTTAGGAAAATATGCGTCTGCTGTTGGACGCATATTTCCTTAAAAGTTTTCTTGATAACTCAGGCGGGTAGATATAAATGAATATAAAAACAGTATCTACTCAAATATGAGTATGCATTAAAAATAATGTTTTAAGTATATATATATATATATATATATATATATATATATATATATATGCCTCAGTTGCAATAAAATTGGTGCAAAAACACAACTTACTTATACAGGAATGGTTGAAATGTAAAGTATCACCAATTTTTGTTCCAGTTTCATTTTGGGCCAGAAAAACATCATTTTGTCCATCTTTTTTATACAGCTCGTAACCTGTTTTGCATGTGCAAATGTAGCCACCTTGTGTGTTGGTACAGATATCACTACACCCACCATTGTTCATTGCACATTCATTAATATCTGGAAAAAAATGATCTGAAATTACATATTGAACAAAATGATCTCATTCTGAGGCATAATTTTGAGTTTCTTGACAAGGAGGATTTGCATTATAATCGATCCTGACTTGACAGCTCACCTTCAGTCACTTTTTCACTGATGTGATGTGGCTTCCCTCTGTCTTTTCTACAAGTATTTTCATGGCAACTGCTCTGACAAACTTTTTGCACTGATACCCCAACTACATGCATTTATTTGTGCAACTAGATTAGAATCAAGGTCCCACTCTTTTACCATCAAAATAGTTAAATGTAACTTCTCTTCTACTATAACAGTTTCTTTTCTTGCACTTATTGTTTGTGGAACTTAACTTTTTATTTTTTGCTTGCTTTCCTGATATCTACAATCTCCAAAAGTTTAAATGCCGCATCAATTGCCGTCATTTATCTACTCGATTTTCATTCATCTCTTATCTTTTCTTTGACATCCCCTGTATCTTTTTTATTCTCTCACTGTAACCCCCTGTATACCAGTGGCGTTTCTGCCTTGCTTCGGGTGAAATGATTATGAAAAAAAAATGCTGGTTAACTTGGGCATATAGAACCGTTTATTATTGTTTAAGTATGTATCTTTTGGTTAATTTTTTCTTAGTTTAAGTTATTCTGACCCCATTTTTTTTAAAGCTTTTTTTGTTTTTCTTGTTTTTTTTGTCACCTAGCAGAATTTTTTTGGTTACATCAAGACATTGTGTGTGTGTGTGTGCGTGTGAAATTGTAATGACACTTAGAGCCAAAATATATGTTTATTCTTAAGAGTTTTCCTTTAACCAAAGTTAAAGACATCAATATGGTCATAAAACATTCACTGTGAGAAATAATCAAAAGCTTGATTGTAGTTTATCGTCATATCAAGTTTGCATATAAATGTGTATGTAAATATGTGGGGGATGTAAAAATGACTGGGTTTGTATCCAGGTGTGCAGTAAACCTACAGTGAGTGAAGGACCTCTAATTCTAACTAGGACATCTTTCTAGGAGAGGGAAAATAAAGGATAAAACCTGAGGTTCAATTGGTTGCAGGTTGGCACAGTCTCCATTGTGACAGAGAGAGAGTCAAACACATACACACATTTAAAAGGTTCAAAATTCCTAGCACCTGAAAAAGGCCAAAATGGCCGAAACGTCATGTTATTCTTTTCTTTTTTTTTTTATTTTAATTTCTATTAAGAATTTTTCTAAACAAAATTTCTACTTCCAGTAATGTGGCAATGTTAAATTAAATTTGAATTGAATTGAACATTGAAATAAACCAGCGTAATTGTTTACTGGTGGTGAAATTTGATCTAGGCATGATAAGATATGCCTGTTTAATTTGGAATCATCAAAAGACATCAGAAGACAATGGGAATGAACAAAATAATATTTTTGATAAAAAGGATTTTGGAGTAGATTGAACATTGAAATGTATTTTGTTTATTAATGGTGAAATATGATCTAGTATAAGTTGAATGCCATTATATTTAAATCATCAGAGAAAAATGGAAGTAAGCAAAATAATATTTTCAACAAAGAAATTTGAAATAGAGTTTAGTAAGCAAAGAGGACCTTTGGAGGTCACATGATTTTTGGCTGTAGCAACAAACACTCATGGTAAGTGCGTGGATGACCTGGCTTTATAACTTGCCAGTTTCCTATATAAGCGTACTATAATGCTGAAGGAAAGAGAGTCGAACGACGACCATGGAAGCGTTCGGACGTGTGATATCGGATCTCCACAATGAGGGGAATGCTGACAAGAGAGACCGGAACCATGTGAGCATACTGGTCCTCCCCCAGACCACTGGAGTAAGGTTGCTGACAATTTGGACCAATCCACCTCCTAACTGAAGATGTCTTTGTATAAAAAAGGAGAGTAAAATATATTTTATATTTTACTTGCATTTGGTCCTATTGTTTCAGACAGACTTTGTTGCAGACTGTATTTGTTGTGGGGTGAGAATGAAAAAACAAGAAAGAGGGAGAAGATTATGAAATGATTATATGAAACTGATGTTTTGTGAAGAGGTTGGATTGAGTAGTTCCCAACAAGGAGATTTATGATTTGAAAAGTTTAATCAACGCCCCGAATTTGTTGCGGATTGTTGAAATTTGATAATTGCCCAATGACTACAAGAAGTATCATTGTAAAGGTCACAGTGAAAAAACAACTGAGTATATGAAACTTGATGTTCGTCACCAGCCTGGCAGCAGCCGTTGTTTGTACCAGCACCTTTGCAAAACACTGTGGTCCCAGCATTTTATTTGAGAAGAACTGACTCCGTCAAAAGAGTCTGGAGAACATTGTTGAAAAGAGTTATATATCTTCTGAGACTATTTAACAACAAGTGAACCATACACACTCTCTGTCTAGACTCCAGTGTGTGAGGAGTTATGGTAAAAAACTTACTTTCTGTAACCTTTTTCTTTTTCTATTCTTTTCTTGTATATAAAATGCATTAACAGTTTGTTCGGCTTTCTCTGGACATTATTATATTTTTTTTCTATTTTTTTATGATATTCTAAATGTTTAACACTAGATCCCTCAGCTGTGTCTACACCTTCAGTCAACTGTGAACGAACAACACTTCTGCTTTTTGGATCTAATAATCACAATGTAGGCAAAAAGCAGATTTAAACCAGTGAGCTGGTTGACTGACCTAAGGACTTACAGCCAACCTCTTGAGTTTGGTTAAGACCAAATAGACACCTCAACCTGAAGAGGAAGATATCGAAGGTTGGTCTGAAGCCCTGTGGGAAGATGAATGGAGGCATAACATAGCTATCATTAGTGATCCCTCCAAACATCTTCATTATTGACATTTGACTTATCCAACTGTTACCAAATCCTGTGCACTGTCATCGGATTGACAGCCAATCACCCTGAAAAGTTTGTATGGAAGCTTCCAGCATGAATGCCAAATAGTACAGCATGCCAATTCACAATTTCTGGCAGAATGAATTGTGGCATGGAGCTCTTTTTCTCATAGATGGTGTCCACTTGACCCTACTAAACTGCACAGAGGACAAAACCAAAAACAAACAATGCGTAGTATGCGCTAAATTGAAAATATGAAATAGCAAGAATTTACCCATTGCACCATTTATGTGCAAGCTTTAGTAAACAGCTGTCTGATGCTGGATTCTCTTGTAATATATAATATTCTACCAACAATTGTCTGACGGCAATGGTAATATTTGTGTAGAGTAATGGGTAGCCAGTGAGAATCATGCACATGGAGGAATCTTTGTAAGAAATCAGTTTGTAGTTCAAGTTTCAGTGACATATTTTTGTAAAGAGTGATTGTTGAGAGTCAGATGTATTGCTGGTAAATATTTTTTCTTCAAAAATTGATTGCTGCTAATATGTTCTTCTCCCAAAAAAACAAAAAAAACAAAAAAAAAAGATATCTAGAATTTTCACTATGAAAATCTATTTTTATACTTTCATAATGTTTTGACCTTAGTTTGAGGGCTAACTATTTGCCCATAGCTGGGACCCTAACAGGTGCTACCATCCCAAGTCAAGGCAAACTTGGGAACAGCAGTAATTCAGAGTGGTTTCATGCTCCTCAAAACCTTATGATCAGCAGCCTTGCTGCCAGATGTAGTTTATCGTCATACTCAGGACACTCTTAGAGAAGTGTCTTCTAGAATACTGTTGCATCAGCTTCTAGTCCATGTTGTGCTACACATTCTAACTGAATCACAATATGGATTTAGGCCAAATTGAGGAACAATCAACATTATCTTCACTGCCCAACAGTGTCAGGAGAAGTGTAGGGAACAGCAGTTAGACCTTTATCTGTTTTTCATCGATCTCACAAAGGCTTTTGATACTGTGCATAAGACAACTCACTGGGGTATTTTTCTGAAGATTGGGTGTCCAGAAAAGTCCTGGGGGCTCATTTTTTTTGTTCTTGAAAAACTGAAAGTATATGTCTATCAGTGGAGAACATTTAGAACCTATTCTAGTTGAATTTGGAGTGAAGTAACTGACACCTATGCTATTTGCTATCATTTTTGCCATCATGATCTTCTTTACAAAGCAATGCTGATATACACATTTGTTATCACATCAGTAAGGCTTTTCAACATTCCTTGATTTGCTGCTGTGACTAAGACATCTGTTGCTTTCGTTCGTTATCTTCTGTATGACAACAACTGTAATCATGTTACGCACAGTGAGAGGGATTTTCAGCTCATAATGGACTGGTTTTGAATTTGAACTTACAATCAGTCTTAAGAAAACAGTTGTTATTCTTCAACTGACAATGGGGAAATTGTGCATCCTGTCATCAATATTTGTCAGGTGTAATAAGCTAGATGTCAGATTATCGAGATCAGCGTTTCCCAAACTGAGAAAAATTTATAATTGTGCATCCTACTTTCAGTATTGTCAGGTGTTATAGACTAACTGATTTCCTAATGCTTTATTTTTCTATCCACAACAGGAAGTTTAAAATAAGGGGTAAAGTATGTCAAGTGGCTTAGCCTACCTTTTAATTTAGAGGTAAAATCCAAAATAGGGAAAATATTTTTTGAATTGTTTAATAAACACTTCCCTGAAAATTCTGAATTACAAAAGATCTTTAATAAAAATACAGTTAAATTAAGTTACAGCTGTACTTGTAATTTAGAAAATTACATGAAAAGACAAAATGACAAAATTTTCAAAAATAATGTGCAGCAAGACATCAATGAAAAATGTAACTGCAGAGATAAAAGTAAATGTTCACTTGGAGTTTGTAGAACTGAAGGAATTATTTACAAAGATGAAGTACAATATATAAATGAACAGAACTAAGTATAGATGGAGTGTAGTGAAGGCAATTTTTAAAAAATGATGGTATAAGCACAAAACATAGAAAGCCTTAAAAATTGTACCAAACTAGCCAACTGGTTATGGACATTAAAAGAAAAAATAAACAAAAATCCTAATGTAAGCTGGAGTATATTGAGAAAAGCCAAACTTTACAACAATAGTGATGTCTGCCCATCATGACAAGAAGAAAACTATAATGACATTTCCAGAACAAAAAAAATGACTAAATGAAAGGTCTGAAGTCATGTTCAGATGTATATACATTAGAAAGTACATTTTGGTTTTGTATAAATCTGGACGAATGTATGTATAATCTATTTACTCCACCTTCAATACTATTTCACTATTTGTTACTTACTCCTCCTCTTATATTGAACTTCCTGTTATCATGGTTTCAACCTCTTGATATTGCCAGGCATTATAGACTAACTGATGACCTAACGCTTTATTTTTTATAATATATAGGTTTATTTTTTACTCTCATGGCAACCTTTTAGAGAGAGTGGACAAGAAAGCTATGGATTGTCTTGAAGGAGGGCCATGATTTAAAATCTATAATGAATTGTTTCAACCTCATATTACTCCATCTAGTAGGCAGTCTTGGTCTGGATGTTTATATTATTTAAACAAGGTTGCTTATTTTACTGCATAAACTACAGTATAACAACTAATACTACAAAAAAAATGCTAATTCCTTCAGTCAGTTAAATGCCATACATGATACACGCTTGGGCAATTATGTCTTGAAAGAGACTTGACTGACTGGGAAGAAAGATTTTTCTGCATTAAGTTGCCATTACTTTCTGCAGTAGACTGGTGGCCAACCAAAGCTATAGAACAAATCTGTCCTCTTATTTAACCCATAGCTAGAGGGAGAAGAAATGTATTATATTATTATATTAATAATTAGTAATTAGTGGGGGATCAGTTTATTACTTCATGAAAATATAAAACCGATACCCGATTTCATGCCTAATAGAAGCTTTAATCATGTTTCTAACTATTATATTCAGTCAATCAGTTAAGTCAGTTAAAAATAGAAGGCGATGAAGTTATTTTTTAGACATTCAATGTTATCAATGATTCATTGATTACTCTTGGTATAACAGAAATCATTTCTTGATCAGTAATGTAACCGTATAAATATTCAGTCAGTTAGGTGCCATACATGATACATGCTTGGGTAATCATCTCAAAAGAGACATAAATGACTGGGCAGAAAATTTGTCCTGCAGTAGGTTGCCTTTACTTTTTGCAGTAGACTGGTTGCCAAACAAGGCTGTAGAACCTAATCTGTCCTGTTATTTAACCCATAGCTGGAGGGAGACATGACAGATTAATACCTTTCCTAAAGTATTTGTACGTAAGTGAATGCAGCGAGTTCAACTGGAATTTCAACTCGGCTCTCTGATTTCTCATTCCGAGCTAATATCCACTGTACCACAAAGCAAATTCTTTACTACAAAGAAAATACAGTTAAAAATGGAAAATTATATAACATGACGCTTGTGTTCATTGTTTGATATTTTTTCCACATCAGGTAAAATATTTGTTGATGATAAGAGCAAAACATTAGCCAGATGATCATCACCCAAACTTGTTTTTAAAACAATTTTTAGTAGATTTCATGTTTGAAAAAGTTGTTCACAATCATACGTACTTCCAAATAATGATACCATCATTTTCATATTTCTTGTAAAAGTCAGCAATGTATTCGGAATGAAATTTTGAATTTAAAAAATTCATCGCATTATCAGTCTATTAACTCCAATTTATATTTTTTATGCCACTTGCTTCACAAATTAGATAACTAGTGTCCAAGATGTGTGTTGTGGTAAAGTGGATATCAGCTCAGAATGACAAATTGGAGAACAGAGTCTGAATTTCAATTGAATTCGTTGCACTGACTCACATGCAAATACCCTAGGGAAAGGTATTAATCTTCTTTTAACTCCAGCCATGGGTTGAATAGCAAAACATATTGGGTTCTAGAGCCTTGGTTGGCAACCAGTCTACTGCAGGAAGTAATGGTAAACTATTACAGAAAAATCTTCTGCCCAATCAGTCAAGTCTCTTTCAAGACATGATCACCCAAGCATGTATCACATATGGAACCTCACTGAATGTCCAGTTATTAAGCTGGAGAGTTGGACAAAAATCCTTTATGAACCAGATGTAGCTCAGGGGTTGCAAACCCTTGCTCTATGGGATTAATCAATTCTATTTTTAATCAGATATCCTTATTATTCTAAACCTTATTTTTAGTGAATACTCCACGTTTTTGTAGATGTCCTGTTTTTTGTTCTTTTTAAACAATGAATTATATCTACTGGTTTTGCACATTTGAGAAACTTAAGAAAACTGACAGCATTCAAACATGCATCCCTGCATCTAATCCACCTGGTCACAGAGAACAGAACAGCTCAGCAAGGATTGATTATCCTTTTTAAAGAAACTCATTCTCGCATTGAAAATTTATTTCTGAAAGTATGCTGACATTATTTTTTATCTCAAATGTAAGCAAAGAATGTCATATACCCAGCAAGCCAGCACCTGTAAATTATATAGCCAGTAGGTCACAGCACCCGTAAATTATATACCTAGTAGGTCACAGCACCCGTAAATTATATAGCCAGTAGGTTACAGCACCCGTAAATTATATAGCCAGTATGTCACAGCACCCGTAAATTATATAGCCAGTAGGTCACAGCACCCGTAAATTATATAGCCAGTAGGTCACAGCACCCGTAAATTATATAGCCAGTAGGTCACAGCACCCGTAAATTATATAGCCAGTAGGTCACAGCACCCGTAAATTATATAGCCAGTAGGTCACAGCACCCGTAAATTATATACCTAGCAGGCCAGCACCCGTAATTATATACCCAGCAGGCCAGTAACCGTAATTATATACCCAGCAGGCCAGTAACCGTAATTATATACCCAGCAGGCCAGCATCTATATTCTGTAACAAAAGAGACAGTCCAAGATGAGAGTTATAAATTGGAGACATCAAATTCAACTGATTACACAAATTTGTGAGATGTTTTATCAGATGAAACTTTGACAGGCATCTGACAAGCAAAAGATGCCTTTCAAAAGATAAGCAAAGTATTAACAAACAAGAAAATTTCATTAGAAAAAAAAAGAAAAGAGTGCATGGCTGCCATATAATACCAACATTTCCATATGTTTGAATGCTGGAAAATTCCCAGACAGATGAACTGCATCTCTGTAGCTTGAGGCTACAGAGATGCAGTTCTACAGAATGATGCTGACAATACCATGGACAGAACATGTGAGAAAGACGGAAGTTTTCAGGAAAATGTTAAAATTGAAAGGCTGAATTTTCTAGGACAAATAACGAGCAAAGTGGAAAACCACAATAACCCATGTCCTGTAGGTTGGTTGGTTAGATCTTATGGCACATCAACCATGTTGGTTTGGTTATATAGTGCCAAATCCTGTCTATCTATATATATATATTAATAAATATACATACAGTCCTACATTGATGGCACAACTCTGAATTTCATGCATAATGCAATCATCAGGTGCACTTTTCAATCTGACAGTTCAGTAGATTTCAATTCAAGTTCACTCTTATCAAGTCAAGTAACTGCTTTTTAATAAGAGTAAAAATTTAAATATTCTAAGTTTACATGTAGATAAAAAATTAAAATTTGAAATTAAATTAAAAAAATATTAAAAAGCAGGGAGAAAAATAAATTCAAAGAACGTTATTCATAAGATGTAAATATTTAAACATTCCAAGATTACATGTAGAAAAAAAATTAAAATTAAATTATATATATATATATATATATATATATATATATATATATTTATATGTACATAATTTAGTTATTTTGTGGGTACATAAAAGAAGAATGGGAAAAGAGTAGGAGTGTTATTTGTATTAGGATTACTTACCTATACAGTCGGTTTTGCCGATAAGTAGGTATCCTTCATGACATTGACATTCAAAACTCCCTTCGGTGTTATTACAGGTACTCTTGTTTAGTGTGCATGGATTACTGTTACATTCATTTTGATCTGAAAAAAATCCAGAAATTTTAAACTTAGTTGCAAAATTAATTCTAATTTATGTTTTTAATAAGAATACCATTTCTATTTTGGTAAAAAAACATTTAGGACATATGCAGCCATGGCCCTCCACAGATTCCTCTTCTTTTTTATGTGTGAATTGTCATAACTTCTTGGGAAAGATAGTGGTTTCACATTGCCTTCTTAACAATTTGATATTCAAGCAGCATGATATTGCAACTTTTCTATCAAAAGGCTTGTTACTACCACTTATTGTAGAGAGGCACCATTTTTCATTATTGCAACATTCGGTCGAGAAATTCGTTATTGCAAAGCAAAAAGTGACTTATTGAACTTATTGGCAAGAAGTTCATTACTGAGATTTATTGTTGAAAGGCACATTATTGCCACTTCCTATTGAAAAGTAAATTATTGCAATAGTTCTCATATTTTAATAATTAGTAAATTTTTATAAATTTATGAATAACAAATTGTTTTCTCATTTATTTCTTTATAAATTGCTAAATGACAAATATTGCATTGCTTTAGTTTTAATTGTATTAGTTTTTAGAATGTTGTAAATATAAAATTATTCTTGTAAACAATCCAATAGGGTTTGATATTTTTGTTGTAAATTTGCAAGAACAAAAAGTATTAATTCACTTTCATCATATATTTCGGTTATACTACATTTGAGGCCTTCTATACAAGAAGGTATTTTCCATCATGTACATGAAAATCAGTTAAGCCTAACAGTAAGTGTTTGTTTGTTAAAGTAGATGCTTTTAGATTCCTTTTTAATAAAAACTGAGTGGTTTATCTCAAATAGATCAAAAGTTATGGCATTTCAAAAGCCAAAAAACTTTAAATACGATTTTCTTGATTTTTATTTTACATAGTAATACATTCTAATTCCAAATGCCTCAATTCCAATCATCACTTTTAAAACAATAAACTTTGCCGAAGTGTGAAGATGGTTAAAAAAAGTGCTGTCAAAGGGGAAAAAAAAGTCCTTTTGACTCTTCATTTTTTTTTGCAGGTATGAAGGTTCATATTTACAATAAATTCTTTTTCTTTTCTCCACATAGATCATTTGATTTATTTTAACTAAAATAAAACAAACTTTTTTTTAACAAAATGCTAACTTCAGTACCAGCAATTTAGGCATCGGTTATAAAGTGTAATAATAATAGCCCTTGAAGAGTTATTGCCCTTATTTTATGGCATACATCAGTTGAATAGAATAAAACATGGCCTCCTACCTTTGAAAACTATCCTGTCTTCTTTAAATATTACTACATAAAGTAAATATTGGAACATAACTGACTTCATTATTCAGTCAGTTGAGTGTCATATGCAATACATGCTTGGACAATTATGTCTTGGAAGAGATGAGACTGACTGGGCAGAAGATTTTCCCACAGTAGGTTGCCATTACTTTCTGTGGTAGACTGGTTGCTAACCAAGGCTATAGAACCCAATCTGTCCTGTTATTTGACCCATAGCTGAAGAGAAGAGATGGATTATACCTTTCCCAAGAGTATTTGTGCATAAGTAAATACAACGAATTCAAGTGGAATTTTAACTTGGCTCTCTGATTTCTCATTCCGAACGAATATCCACTTCACCACAATTCATTATTACACACTTGAAAACATTTGTGAGGCTTCTGGCTACATCACATTGAAACTGATTCTTGTATGGTTACCAAAATTAAGCAACGTTAAGACTGGCCATTATCCAAATGGACTACTACTTGGGAATGCCAGGATCTGTAAATTTGAATGTGAGGGTAGTGTTGTAATGGCTCGGAATTATTAATCAGTGAACCAGGTTTCAATTCCAGTTGGGTTTGTTATGTTCACTTAGGAGCAAATATCCTTGGGAAAGGTATGAATCTACATATTTTCCTCTCAACTATGGGTGATTAGTAAGACATGTATTACTAAAAACATTATCTAAAAAATAAAAAATCAAGTTGTGTACAAAATATTTAGATTTAGGCATTAAGTAACACAGAGATTGATATGTGGATAAACAAATTACAACCAACCAACATTTGTACTCATAAACAAACCTCAGGAACATGTATCGTTTATAAGAAGCTTCAGTGGTTCAACTCCTGGACTGAACTGATGGTAGATGATAGTTGAGTTGGTGTGTCAGGTTCATATTTACATTGCTATGGAGATTTATGTTGGGTTTGTTTTTTTTTTTGTTTTTTTTTTTTAATCATTTCACCCCGAGCAAGGCAGAAACGCCACTGATGTGCAGGGGGTTACATAAATGTAGAAAGATTAATTAGAAAAGAGTGAGGAGTACAAGCTAGTTAGAAAGGAACAATAGAAAACTGAGAAAGCAGGTGCAATGACAGGTACATGGGCGGAGAGAAAGGGAAGGTTATACAGGGGAGGGGAGAGAGCTAGAGGCCAGTGGTTAGTAGGTGAGTATTAACTTTGCTTTTAAATTTCTGGAGGTCGTAGCCGTCAGGAAAGCAAGAATACGGGAGTGAGTTCCACAGGCGGGAAGTGCGAGAGAGGAAGCTGCTGGAGTAGAATTGTCGTCTGCGTTTGGCTAACCTGACTGTGAATGGGTGGGACCCAGTTGCCAGTCTGGTTGAACGGGTAAACACCTGTTGAGGAGGCATCAGTGACTTAAGCTCATCCGAGCAGAAGCCATGAAGGTATTTATAGAAGAGACAGAGGGAGGCCACATTTCGACGATGGGAAAGTGGCTGCAGACGAGTCGCCAGATCAGAACCTATCACATTACAGACTCTCCTTTGGAGCTTGTCGAGAACACTGAGGAGAACGGCAGGGGCACCTGACCATAAATGGCAGCAGTACTCCATGCACGGACGGATGGTTGACTTGTATATATGCAGGATGGATTCAGGTGGAAAAAACATCCTGGATCGACATAGTGACCCAATCTTCTTAGCAGTAGATTTTGCTATGGATTCAATATAGTGCTTCCATTTGAGGTCTGAGGACAGGGTAAGTCCGAGGAGGCGTAGTGTATTACTCTCCGGGAGAATCATCTGGTCCATGCTTATGGGAGGCAGAAGAGGTTGCCTGTAATGGTTGACAGACAACAGCTTGATCTTCGAGGAATTGAAGTTGACAAGCCACTTCTTGCCCCAGTTCACCACAGAGTGTAGATCCCGCTCAAGGTCAGCAGCGAGATTTTGTCTGTCCGCCACGACAGGTTTCTTACTGGAGCGGGAGTATATTGTAGTGTCATCTGCGTAGATGCCTACTTGGGACCTGATCTCATCTGGGAGGTCGTTGATGAAAATAAGGAAGAGCGTTGGGCCCAGGATAGAGCCTTGTGGGACACCAGCATTCGTGCTGTAGGACGAAGAGGCACGCCCATTCAGAACGACCTTCATTTTGCGGTTATTTAAGAAAGATTGGATTAGGTCAAGCAGGCGACCGGTAATACCATAACCGCGTAGTTTGCATAGGAGGCCAGGGTGCCAAACCCTGTCGAAAGCCTTGGAGATATCCAGAGCAACCGCGCGAGCCTCGTCAGACTCATCAAGGGCCTGTAGCATGTACTCCGTTACAGTAGTTAGCAGGTCGGCTGTGGACCTGTCAAATCGGAATCCATATTGCCTGTCGGAGAACAGTTTGTGGGCGGTGAGATGATGAACTATTTCAGCATTTATTATAGCCTCGAACACTTTCCCGAATATTGGTAGAAGACTGATCGGGCGATAGTTGGATGGGTCCGAGGGTTCACCACAGTTCTTAAAGACAGGAACGACTGAGGAGAATTTCCAGCATGCAGGAAAGCAGGAAGCAGAAAGGCAGTAGTTAAACAGTTTAGAGAGGACAGGGGAAAGTTCAGGGACACACCTCTTAAGGACTATCACCGGGATTCCAACGTCTCCACACGCCTTATGGGGGTCGAGTTTTGAAATTACTCTGGATACTATTGTCGGGGTAATATATACGTCATGCAGTTTGGCCTCAGTTCTAATAGGGAAGTCGGGTGGGTGCACTCCGGACGAGTCGAGTGTGGAGTTGGATGAGAATCTGCGGGCAAAGCACTCAGCTTTCTCAGCAGATGACGTGAGAACGTCAAATCCATGGATTAAGGGAGGTATTGAGGATTTCCTATTGTTGAGCACCCGTTTACAAATCCTCCAAATTGATGGTTAAGCATAAGTCAAGTTTATCATTTACAAGCATCTACCTGCTAGATGGGGCCCTTTTGGACAGGGTTTTATTCCCCAACAGAAGACGCAGTCAAAGTATTTCTAGTCACTGAAGACAGCTTGTATATTTATTTTTTCCTTTCATTAGTCAAACAGAAGCCTGCTACTGATAACCCAGTGCAACCTGCATTATGGATGAGTCACTGATATTTAAAACAACTTGTCCACTAGTTTTCTTTCTGGTGAGGAGGATGGCATGTCCGCCTACTGGATGAAAAACATATTCTGTCAAAAACCATGTAAGGTTCATATAGGAGACAACAACCAACCTGTGTGTGTGTGTAAGTGTGTATAGATAAACAGACACAGTGAGAGACAGGCAGACACTCGCTGGGTGGGAGACACAGTGAGAGACAGGCAGACACTCGCTGGGTGGGAGACACAGTGAGAGACAGGCAGACACTCGCTGGGTGGGAGACACAGTGAGAGACAGGCAGACACTCGCTGGGTGGGAGACACAGTGAGAGACAGGCAGACACTCGCTGGGTGGGAGACACAGTGAGAGACAGGCAGACACTCGCTGGGTGGGAGACACAGTGAGAGACAGGCAGACACTCGCTGGGTGGGAGACACAGTGAGAGACAGGCAGACACTCGCTGGGTGGGAGACACAGTGAGAGACAGGCAGACACTCGCTGGGTGGGAGACACAGTGAGAGACAGGCAGACACTCGCTGGGTGGGAGACACAGTGAGAGACAGGCAGACACTCGCTGGGTGGGAGACACAGTGAGAGACAGGCAGACACTCGCTGGGTGGGAGACACAGTGAGAGACAGGCAGACACTCGCTGGGTGGGAGACACAGTGAGAGACAGGCAGACACTCGCTGGGTGGGAGACACAGTGAGAGACAGGCAGACACTCGCTGGGTGGGAGACACAGTGAGAGACAGGCAGACACTCGCTGGGTGGGAGACACAGTGAGAGACAGGCAGACACTCGCTGGGTGGGAGACACAGTGAGAGACAGGCAGACACTCGCTGGGTGGGAGACACAGTGAGAGACAGGCAGACACTCGCTGGGTGGGAGACACAGTGAGAGACAGGCAGACACTCGCTGGGTGGGAGACACAGTGAGAGACAGGCAGACACTCGCTGGGTGGGAGACACAGACAGACAGGCAGACACTCGCTGGGTGGGAGACACAGACAGACAGGCAGACACTCGCTGGGTGGGAGACACAGACAGACAGACACTCGCTGGGTGGGAGACACAGACAGACAGACAGACACTCGCTGGGTGGGAGACACAGACAGACAGACAGACACTCGCTGGGTGGGAGACACAGACAGACAGACACTCGCTGGGTGGGAGACACAGACAGACAGACAGACAGACAGACAGACAAACAGGCACTCGGTGGTTGGGGGACACTCAGTGAAAGACTTGAATAACTGATACTGTGCAGATGACTTTATATATATATAATACTATGTCTTTTTATCGCTAAAACAGTTGTCTGTTTCTTTAATGCATTTTTATTATGATATAGAGACCCAACTCTAACAAAGGCCAACCTGTCATAAGACAATCTGACAACCTGGTCAGTCCGCCACACACTGACTGCTTACCCAGTTTTCTATTTAGGGCTTTGTCTCTTCTTTAAAATGACCCCAACAATTATAACATATCTGAATATTTTGATAGTCATTTAAAATTACAAATGACTATCTTGGACAAAATTAGATTTACAACATTCTACTGCCAGATGATCTTATTAGGTCTGTCAAGATTTGTTAATGACATATCATTTTAAAAGCATAACATAAGTGGATTCCTTTTTTTTTTTTTTACAGTGATATTCACTCTGTACAAAGCTTGGGATCCACTCAAGGTAAAAGGTTATCGAGGAAGAGGCACAGTTTAGGTAGAAAATGTGGTTAATTCTAGACTTGAACTGGTCAAGTTTATGATTAGAGAAAACACCTTCTGGGGAGTTGGTTCTACAGTTCATGGGCAACAGCTACCCAAGTGGAAGTTGCATTTCACAAATGGAATATAGATGGAATGAGGGTGGATCCCTACAATGTGGTAGATCTTAGCCATTAAGGTTAGACCAGGTGAGTGAGAGCTAAGCACTTTCTATGGAAATAGCAATACAGCAGCAGAAGGTTTGCAATGTTTTATCTGTGAGTAAGAGGTTGTAGGGTGGAAAAAAATTTGTCACCCACAAAAATGCAGAAACATTTTTGGACTTCATAGGGACTGGAAAGTAAAAACTGGGCAGCTCCTGCTCATATATGACAACAATACTCCATTTTAAGCCTGATCTGGTACTGTCTTGGTACTAGGCTCAAAAAGATAATAGAAATAATGTAGGCAAAACAGTAAAGGAAAGCAAGAAGAAAGGACTATTGACTGCAAGAAAACAATGCATGATTGTCAGCAAAATAGATGTACGCTACATATTGCATATATCAAAAGCATGCGGGTACAGAAATTTATCTAGCTAACATAGTAACTGACTGCAGAAAATTTGACACAAAAATAAGATGTCTTATAGGAAGAGTGAAAGATGTCTTCCAGAAAACAAGCAAAGTATTATTGCAGATTGGTGAAATACATACCTATGCATTGCATACTTTTATTGAATAAAATGCCATTGGTAGTGAGATTTCCTAGAGAGCATGAGAGTTCTGCAAATTGTTTTGCAGTTCCATTGATGATATATCCATTATTGCAGGTGTAATTAAAAGAACTTCCATCAGTAATCATCTTCATAGAATTATTGGCATTGGAATCAAATGGAATCCAGCAGTTGTCAGCTGTAAAAAAGAAAAGGTTAATTTTACCAAATATAACCAGAAAAATCAAGAAAAGAAATTATAAAATGTCTACTTCGATAAATTTTGTTTCATTCATCTGTATTAGCTACAAGAAAATTTACAAAGCTTATCTTGATATGGAGCCACACAAAACTTGCAAAACTTATTTGATTGAGAGCCACACAACGCTTGTTCAATTGAGGGCCACATGAAGCTTGTTTGATTCAAGTCCAAACAAAATCTGATTTACCCAGATCCAAGCAAAGCTTATAAAGCAGTCTGAGAAAAAAATTAAAAAGCTTATCTCGGCCTCGAACAAAATTTAAATTTACAAGCAGATTAAAAACAAGTTCAATAAACATGTAAAAATGGAAAAAAGGGATCAGACAATGATGAATTGTTACAATGGATTTATTCAACCAAAACATCAATGCAATCATAACAAAACTAGAAGATCTATCAAGATTTATTACTGGAATCAGTCAGTCAGTTAAGTGCCATACGTGATACACACTTGGGCGATCATGTCTCGAAAGAGACATGACTAACTGGGCAGAAGATTATCCTGCAGTAGGTTGCCATTGCTTTCTGCGGTAGACTGGTTGCCGACCAAGGCTATAGAACCCAATCTGTCCTGCTATTTAACCCATAACTGGAAGGAAGAGACGGATTAATACCTTTCCCAAGGGTATTTGCGCATAAGTGAATACAATGGATTCAACTGGAATTCGAACTCGGCTCCCCGGTTTCTCGTTCCGAGCCGATATCCACTGTACCACAATGCACATCCCATTACTGGAATACATAATCTTAAAAACAAATGTAGATGACGTTAATTGATGGCAGGTTCAGAAAGAAATATGTCATACTTAGAAGTCATAAGAAAGAACTATAAGTCAAACATATGAGTCATTTTATTCCAAATGAAGTAGTTTTTTCACACCAAGTAATTTTAATTCCTTCTGTGGCTTCTTTGTAGACAGATGTTTTGGTGGTGTGAATACTTCATATTGATAAATAAATATTTTGTGGAGTTTTTTTTAAGTAGGAGAGGTTGAGAAGAACTATTTATCTCAGGAAGCCTAGTAATTGAGAATTAGATTGGGCAAAGTTTTAAATACTATCTCAAGTTTGGTTATATTGTAATATTTATGACATATGTGTGTATATCCTTTAAATTCTATCCTTATGTATTTTATAGTTAACCATGTCCACAAAGTGTTTATTGCAGGATAATTTCAGCGGTGTGTACATGGGTGAGACGAGGGTGCCTAATTCAAATCTGGTTCCTCACTGTATCTTGGCTTTGTTAAGGCAATGGTTCTCTGGTCTAAGGTTCAACTCTCAGTTTCATTTTATGAGGTTTGCTTTTAATCATTTCACCCCAAGCAAGGCAAAACTGCCACTAGTGTACAGTGAAAGAAAAGACTGGGTATAGGGGGTGTTAAAGAAAGGATAAAAGATGAACAGGATTCAAGAAGAGAGATAGTAATTGATATTGCATTTAAATTTTGGAGATTGTAGCTATCAGGGAAGCAAGTAAATGGAAGGGGGTTCCAAAAGCAGGAAGTGCAAGAAAAGAAACTGTTGGAGCAGATGTGGCAGTTACATTTAACTATTTAAACAGTAAAAGGGTAGGACCTAGCTGCCAATCTAGCATCACACTTAAATTCATGTGGTCAGAGTGCCAGGTAAAAAAGATCATCAGAGCAGTTGCCATGAAAATACTTGTAGAAAAGGCAGAGGGAAGCCACATCATGATGGTGAGAAAGTGGCTGAAGTCGAGATGATAAGTCAGGATCGATTGCATTGCAGATCTTTCTTTGAACTTTACTGGAAACCAAGACAAATAGCAGGAGCACCTGACCAGATATGGCAACAGTATCCAATACATGGATGAAAGGTTGATTTATAAATGTGCACAATGGATTCTAGTGAGAAGAACTTTCTGGCCCAACAGTTTTGTAACAATCACTGTCCCACCTTGTTTGCCATTTCCTTTGGAGATATATATGCTTTGCTTTGAAGTCTGTGTATAGTATTTTCATATTTGTATTACTGGATTTTTTTTTTTTTCTTTTTGCCACTGATATGGATTTTTGTCAATATAACTGCTTTATATTTCCTTTCATACCAACATGGTTTGGTATCCAAGCTAAAATTACACACTATGTTTGTATCGAGCACTCTTTATAAAAGTAAATTTATGAGCAGCAGGTTAAAAAACCTACGAGTTCCACAACTTTTTACAATATATATATATATAGATTGTTTAATTACTTAGTTTCTGGTCATAATAAGATTAAACCAGTGCACATTTGTATTAAAAAGTGTTCAATACAATTATATTGTAGAACTTTTGAATATTTTCCATTTGTAAACGATTAATTACTCCCACATCAGTAAGAAATTCCGCGAGGTGGACAAATATAACCTTGCTGCTGATCTTGAGAGGGATCTACATTCTGTGGTGGAGTGGGGTAAGAAATAGCTTGTAAATTTCAATGCAACTAGGATGAAGCTTCTGTCTGACAATCATCACAGGAAACCTCTCCTGTCTCCCTTAAGCATGGACCAAGCAAGTCTCCCTGAGAGCAATACACTGTGCCTCTTTGGCCTTACCCTTTCTTCCGATCTCAAGTGGCACCATTGCATTGAGTCAATAGCTAAATCCACTGCTAGGAAGGTTGGGTCACTGTGTCAGGCCAGGACGTTTTTTCCTCCTGAATCTATCTTGCATATATACAAATCAACCATCCGTCTGTGCATGGAATACTGCCATCATATATGGTCAGGCACACCTGCTGTGCATTTCAGTGTTCTTGATAGGCTCCATCCACTTTCTCACCGATGGGATGTGGCTTCCCTCTGTCTGTTCTATAAATTTTTTCATAGCTTCTACTCCAATGAACTTAAGTCACTGGTGCCCCTGCCACAGATGTTTGCTCATGCAACCTGACTGGCAACTGGGTCCCACCCATTCACAGATCAACCAAATGAAGATGACAATTCTACTCCATCAGCTTCTTTTCTCACACTTCCCACCTGTGGAACTTTCTTCCATATTCTTGCTTTCCTGATGGCTACAACCTCCAAGAATTTAAATGCAATGTCAATACCCATCTCTTAACCACTTGACTAATTCTTTCTACACCACCCTGTACATCTTTTCCTTTCTCTCTACCTTTGCAACTGTCATCACACCTGTATTTCCATCCTCAACTGGTTCATCATTCTCTTTACTCTCTTCCTATCTAATCTTTTTACTCTTATGTAGCCCACTGCACATCAGTGGCATTACTGTCTTGCTCAGGGTGATACGATTAAAAGAAAAAAGTTAAGTCGTTTTCGATTATATGTCATTTGTTGATAAAAATATACGAAAAAATAAAAATCAAGTCATTTTATTCGACTTTATGTCTGTCCACCACAAATGTTGAAGTTGTAATACCACCAGAAAAGCATTAAAAGCACATAAAATCGTGTTACTGTACAATAAATAAGAATAAAAGCCATCTACATCCGTAATGTAAATAAATTGAATGTATATATTGGTAAATTTAACGTAAATTAGTTTATTTTCTACTATCGCAAAATAATTTTAATAACTGTATTTATTTAACCCCACCAAAAAACGTAATTTTTTTTTTATGTCTTAGAGCAAACTACATTCACAAATAGACAAATTGTAAAAATCTACACTTACAGGTATGTATGTAAATGTATTTGTAAATTTATATTACGTTTTTGTCTGTACTATATTAAAAACTCAAATTTATTTTTTTGTAAGTTTGAAATATATTCTTGTTGAACATATGTTATTAAAAATGCATTTATAAATAAAATACAGAACTGGGAATGGTTATTTGTGGTCTAGCCTAATGACAAGTAAATTCAACTGAAGTTGTTTTTCATCTTAAGTCGCCTCTCCTGGAACAAATTACCAACATTAGATGAGATATACCTGTAGCATAAAAAGTGTCGTTGAGAACAAAGCATTTTTGTCATTCTTTTTCCTGTCAGCAATTTTATTTCATCTGTGAAATATCGATGTTATTATATCACAGATATAATAATGCCCCTTATGAGGTAAATTCAAATCGGAGAACAAATCTTTCTTTCATAGCTCTCTCTTCCAGTTCAATGTTAATGTTTTCAAAAAATAAAGTTCAGTTTCACTCTAAAATTCTTCATTTAATTAAATTGATTTATTTTTTACAACTTCTCAACCCTTTGCAGATTATTTAAAACCAGAAAATATTTTTAGATTTTAAGAAATTTTTTTTTTAGAAATAATAATGGTTTAGTGTTACAATTCTTACTAATTAATCCATAGCTGGGAGAGAAGAGGTGGATTCATACATTTAAGTGCGTTACTAGGTCAGAAACTAGGTCTCACTGGGTTTTTTTTTTTTTATTATTTCACCCTAAGCAAGGCATTTTTCTGCCACTGTTGTGCAGGAGGTTACACAGGGGAAAGTGATGAGAAAGAGGGGTTAGTTATAGGAAATGTCAGGAGGAGGGTAATAGATGGACGGGAATACCGGTGTAATGGGGGTAGAGTGGATGGAGAAAAGAGCTTGAGAGAATGGATGTGAGTTAGTGAGATAGGAGATATCTATTTACCTTACATTTAAATTTTAGACTGTAGCTGTCGGGGAAGCAAGTATGTAGAAGGGAATTCCACAGGCAGGAGGTGCGAGAAAAGAAGCTGTCAGAGTAAAAATTGCGGTTACATTTTATCGGTTTCACTGTAAAAGGGTGGGACCTAGTTGATAGTCTAGCAACTCATGTAAATTCAGACATAGGGGGCACCAGTGAGCTAAGTTCATTTGATCAGAAGCCATGAAAGTATTTGTAAAAGAGGCACAGGGAAGCCATATCACGCTGGTGAGAGAGTGACTGCAGCCAAGCTGCCAAGTCGGTATTGATCACATTACAGATTCTCCATTGGATTTTATCAAGAATCCCTAGGTGGATAGCAGGGACACCCAACCAGATGTGGTAGCAATATTCAATACATGGGCGGATGGTAGATCTAGATATGTGCAGGATGGACTTCAGACAAGAAAAACTTCCTGGCCCTGCACAGTGAACTGACCTTCTTAGCAGTGGATTTAGCTAGGGATTCAATATAATCATTCCACTTGAAGTCCGCTGAGAGTGTGAGGCCAAGGAGGCATAGTATTTTGCTCTCAAGGAGGCTAGCCTGATCCATGCTGGGTATGAGCGACTGTCTATAATGGTTAAGAGATAGCAGCTTCATTTTGGAAGTATTAAAATTTATGAGCCATTTCTTACCCCAGTCCATCACAGATTGGAGGTCCTTCTCAAGCTTGGTAGCAAGGTTTGCTTTGTCAACCTCTAAAGATTTTTGATCAAGGTGAGAGTTAACAGTGGTGTCGTCAGCGTATATACCTACTTGGGATCTTATTACATTGGAAAGATTGTTGAACTATTTAGATGCAACTGTGTATTCTATTTTAATAGTTTCTTTTCTTGCAGTTCTCACATGTGGAACCTTCTTCCAATTTCAAGCTTACCTACCACCTACAATCTTCAAAAATTTAAATGCAATGTCAATTCTCTTTCACTCCCTGTAAACCCTTGCATCCTAGTGACATTATTGCCTTGTTTTCGGAGAAATGATAAAAAAAAAAAACACTCATTGAGGCAAGATGGCAATTAGACTCCATTGATTGATTCATTCATTTTGTTATGGCTAATCAACCCTTTGTAGATTATTTAAAGCCAGAAAAAAATTTTATATGAAGATTAAATTACCAATACTATTAGAGATGAGATGAGAGATTTTGATCATAACATGATGGCCAGGAGGCAAAAAAAGTGTAATTCAATTAGCTCTTGTTTACCTGATTTGTTTTGTTTTTATCTTATCAACCTTTTGCAGGTTATTTAAAGCAAAAGATGTTTTTAGATTGTAAGAATGTTTTAGGGAGATAAAGATTTAGGAATACAAATTTTACTAATTAACCCATAGCTAGTGGTAAAAGATGTGGATTTGTACCTTTCCCAACAGTATTTTCCCACCAAGTGAATATAATAAGCCCAACTGGGACAGGAACTCTGCTTTCTTACCAATTCTGATTAATTAAAATACCTATACATAAAAGCCTACAGAAACTGTTATTCTTAAGTTGTCACTCATTTAAGTACTGACCAGGCTTGATGTTGCTTAACTTTGGTAATAGTACAGAAATTTGTGACTGAAAATCAAAAATTCTAATTGCACTTGTTTTGTACTGTCTGTAAAAAATACTTGAATGAAACTGTTACATATGAATTCCTTTTTGTTAAAATACTAAACTGATTTAATTCATCTTTGTGGCTATGGAGGCTCCTGGTTGGAAACATTTTTGTTAAGGAGCCTGCAGACCTGATAGTTATGATCTGTCTTTAAGAGAGTCAGTGCAACCCATGGTTGGGAACATTAACCATAGGACCCATATTTCCTTGATTGGATCTGTCCTGGGTATGACGATAAACTGAATCTGGCAGCAAGGCATCTGATCAGGAGGTTTTGAGGAGCATAAAACCACCTTTAATTGCTGTTGTTTTCAGGTCCACCCTGATCTAGAGTGGTAATACCTGTTAGGATCCCATTTATGGGCAAATAGTTAACCCCTAAACTGGGGTCAAAACACTTGTATATAAGCATAAAATACATTTTTATAGTAAAAATTCTAGTAACATTTTTATAGCAAAGGAAAACTAACAATAGAAAAATTTCTAGCAACAGATTTTAATAGCAAAATTCTGGTAATAGATTTTAATAGCAATAATCTTAATAGAAAACTATAGTAAATAATATAGCAAAATATAATTTTATTAGCAAAATAAATCTAAAAATAGAAAAAATTCTAGCAACATATTTTAATAGTAAAAACGTAATATAAAAACAATCTATCAACAGAAAAAATTCTAACAATACATTAAATTATAAAAAATCTAACAGAAAAAATTCTAGCAATACATTTAATAATAAAAAATCTATCAATAGAAAAAATTCTAGCAATAAATTTTAATAGCAAAAACAAAAAAAAATTTAACAAAGCCCCCCCCCCCCCCCGCCAATTACATTTTTGCATTAAATGATCCAAAAGAAGTTGATATGTCATTAAACAAACTAAACCAAACAATTGGGGACCACAATACTTGGTTAGAACCACCCAGACACCTTTTCATTTTAGGAAGTTGGTAACCCTAATAATCTTCCAACTGACATGACATAAAAAGCCAGGATAGCCTGATTTTTGACAAAACACTGAGGACTAATGCCAGTAAAAAATATGCAACTCTCTCAACCATTAGGTACTGTTATTATAGTCTGCCTAATCTTGCCTTGTGTGTGCTGCATAAAATTAAATGCTATCTCTATAATTATTCTGCTACAGTCTATAGGCATAACATCCTGTAATCACCTCCTAGTAAAAAATGTATTTTTCTATTATTATTGAGGGAAAAAAGTATGTCATAGAAGTTACTTAGTTTGAGAAAATTGAAGGAAGGAAGAAGAAAAATGTGTAATTTGACTATATATATATAGTCATCCGCAGACAGATATGTTTCACCGTATCACAGCTCATCAGTACGGTTAGACTCCGATTACTTTTTTACCCAGGATTGAAACCCGACCAAAATGGTGTCAGTCGGTGACTCTACTCCTGGGCTATGGGCGTTCGGTGGAAGTAGGCAGACTTTTTAGCACATATCATTATACACGCCCAATAGCTAGAGAGCTCTAATTCATTTCATTGAATGAGCGATGCGTACATGTCAGAGTAGCTATTGTTTATTAAAGTCTACTATTTTTCCAGAGTGCTCAATCAGGGTGTAAGAGTGTAAATATTGTCATCCGCAGACAGATCTGTTTCGCCGTATCACAGCTCATCAGTATGGTTAGACTGATTGCTTTTTTACCCAGGATTGAAACCCGACCGAAATGGCGTCAGTCGGCGACTCTACCCCTGGGATATATAATCAAAGATGGTTGCTATCATTTCTGTTTAATTTCCTCCCTTGTAATATTCTTAGAATGTTGACTAAAATAAAAAAATCATTTTTATTTCAGTGAACTAAAAAAAAAAACCACGACTGAATACAAAATCACTTTGCACAGACTTGTGGCTAATTGTTTCTCAGTCCTTAATTCCTTTCCCATAGAACATGGGTTTCTCCCGGGAGTGGGGGTTTCAAGGTTTCAGTAGGGAGGATATAGTCTTACTTTTTCTTGTTTAATTACAGAATTTTCTTTATTGAATTCCAGTAGCCTGGAATTCAATTGAACTTTTCGTTTATTGAATTCCAATATCCTGGCAATCGACTAAACTTTCAATCACCTGAAGAAGGTAGAATTGTACAATGGCTAAAACATTGTGAATATGGCAACAAATATGAGGACACCAGTTTGAACAAGGTTATTAAAGGGTAAATTTGTCAAAAAAACAGAAAATATTATATAGACAATATTTTGATTGTTTTTGCTTAACAGCATATCAACACTTATAAGCCATTTAATGCCAAAATCTCAGTTTGAACACAATTGTCTGCCTTCAACTAAATACATTCTGAATGCAACTGTATGCCTTCAACTACAGAAAATGTATTGCTGGTTATGTATTGCCAGCCTTTTTTATATAAAAATGTATTACGAGTATTTTTACTATTAAAATGTATTTTTATACTTTCATAGTGTTTTGTTGTGGTGAGGTCACTATTATACAGTGTAAAATAAGTGCGATTAGAATTTTAGGAGGTTTATGCCAACATCAAAATGAAACACCAGTTTCTTTATTATCACCAAAGTTAAACATTATTTTTCCCTTTTATGTGCAATGTATATGCATTTCTGGCATCAGTCTGTCTTGGGAGACAATGGAGTTCTGTGCTTCAGATCAATCTGTTGCTGAGTTGCAGTGTCTTTTGTGACTGTCCAGGTCTATCCTGGATTGGCAGGATCTATTGCAGTTGCCACAGGTGTAGATGGCGCCTTGTTCTGTGTGCACTGATACAGCCATCTGCCATCCGCATTCTTTCCTCTCCTTCCACTGATGGTCTCTCCTCTGCTCACTTCTCTTGGAGCATGCATTCACAGCACTTCTCCATCTGTTGCACTTTTCAACTCCCGGACTCCCAGCACAAGGCAGGTTTTCCTGCAGGTCTGGAGCCCATGTTGAGCTTGCTGAATAGAACATCCTTGGAGATCATCCCATCATCCATTCCCCCAGCATGGCCAAGCCAGTGATGTCGATGCTGGGTGAGCAGAGTGAAAATGCTTGGGATGTCTGCCTGATCAAGGATGCTCTTATTTGAGATGTGGTTCTGCCAGGTGACTCCCATAATTCTCCTGAGGTGGAAGTTGTTGAGCCTGTGCACTTGGCAGAAGTAGAAGGTTCATGATTTGCTGCTTGACACTCTCACAAAGGCTGAGCCAGTAGTCATTGGTACAGCATTAAGCAATCTGTTGAGTGTCACTGCTGGCCTTTCTGAGTGCAGTGACTGTCTTTTCAGAAAGCCTTCTTCTTGAGGCTGCTATTTTGGTTTTGATTGCTGGCTTCAATTAAGAAATGCCAGCTTCAAACCATTCCAGCTTTGTCCCCTCTCTCTTGCCGAAGGTTTTCACTGCAGAGTTGTAGATAGAATCACGGATGTGACTTCACCTCTCTTCAGTGTTACCAGCAGGACAGTCTTTGAGCGCATCCTTGAAAGTGGCGAAGTGCTCGCACAGGTCTGGTATTGCTGTGCTTCTTGTGTTAATGTGAGGACAACCTTTCTGCTTGGATTGATGTATCAACTTTGGCCGGAGATGGACTTTACTGCTAATCATAGAGTGGTTGGTGTCACAGTCAGCACTGCGGTAACCACATGTGGTGAGAATACAGTTCAATGAGGGTCTCTGTGATGACAAGACCCAGCTGGTGCCAGTAGCAGGATCTGGGGTGCTGCCAGAACACTTGACGATGTGGGATAGTGGCAAAGTATGTGTTGGTTATACAGAAGTCATGGAGCATAACTTGAGGAGCCTCTCTATTTTTGTTCAGCTTGCCAATGCCAAAGTGGCTGGTGCACTTCGGTCAAGAGTCATGGTCATACCCCACGTAGACATTGAAGCCACTGAGCAGGTACAGTTATGTCTCTGATGATGATGTCAAGCTCCTCATAAAACTGGTTCTTGCTCTCAGCTGTAAAGCAGAGTGTGGGAGTGTAAATGCTCAGGATGTTCTCTAGGCATGAGCAAGCTGACAGGTGAAGAAATAGGATTTGGGCTGTACCACTGAATGGCAATTCTACAGTGGTCAGTAGAGAATTCTTCATTGCGAATCCAATGTCATGCAGTCTTGGTTCCGCAGTCTAGTTTTATTCCCGAGGCTGCTGGTTTCCTGCAGTACAGCGACATTGATGTTGAGCCTTCTGAGATTGCAGTAGATGATAGCCATTTTTCTTGAGTCATTGACCTGTTTTAGATCATTGAAGAGGCCAAGGCAGATTGACTTGATATTCCAGCTTGTGAAACACAAGATTAGTGGTCTTCTTTTTCTTCTTTCTTTGCCTGGTGCAGGGTTTGCTGTCTGCATGTTGGTCATTTAGCGAGCTCCAAGCACCCATTGAAGCAGGCAGACTATTGTGGGTTACCACCTAACTGGCTGGGGACTGCCCAGCTTGAGGTGGATGTTAGTTGGCTGGTGAGACTGTGATGGTTCTTCTCATGGTCAGACAACCCGTAGCACCTGGGCCTATGCCAATCAGTCCTGGCTTATAACTCTTAACTTCTGTCTCCCATGTTATTTCTGATGCTGTGAACAGCAGCACTGAAGTTACTTCTTCAGGCTGCAGGCCTGGGCAATGTGTATGGAGATCTTGGGCTGTCCAGACGTCAGAATCCCCCTGTTAGCCTCACTGATGGGGTCTAAAGAAAAACAGAGCAATACGTTTAGCACCAGCTTGACTGCAAAAGCTGCCAGAAAGAAGTCATTGTGACATCCAATTACCTTAGAAGCTCCACTCTGGATTTAGTTTCTGGGTTTACTTCCACAGCCTTTTCTTCTCTCAGAGATACCCACAAGGTAGTGGGGCTATAATCCAATGACTGAGTTTCATGCTGCGTAACTATTCTGTCATGGCCAGTAACCTGCACTGAGAAGGTTCATATACCCAGTAGAGCTGTGTGAACACACCACCCTCTTCACATGGTTTAGCTTTCCAGCTGAAGTGGTTTTTTGGGGAATGGCACTTGGAGCCAACATGAGAGAGATTTCAAAGATGGCTGAGGGCCAGTGATGTCGTCCACTCTCCAAGGTAAGATGCAGCTTGCTGAACATGAAAGGTACTACCTCTACTCAGAGTCTCTATACCCAAAAGAAATAAGTTTGAGTTTTGTTTTACAGCATATCAACCTCTGTGAGTTATTTAATGCTAAAAAGATGGGGTTTCATTTTTTTTATTATTATGGTGAAAAAGTTAAGTCAGATTTTTATGAAGAAATTTTTAAAATTTTTTATTTATTTATATTTTTTTTTAGAAAACTCAAAATGTCTTCTGGTTTTGTATTTTTGAAAAGGTCCCCACCTCTCCATATTTATAGATAAATCTCAGACGCATGGTGGGATTTCATCCTAACCAAAAATAAAAATGAATTATATTTTCAGTCACATCAACCCTATTTTTGTTCTTTCCTGTCTTGAAGTCAGAATGCTATAATCAATTAACTGTATCCCTTTTTCATGTGTGTGACACTATTTCCCGCTGATATATATTTTTTTGTTTGGTTTAATACAACAGAGGGAGAGAAATTAATACTACTGGTATTATTAGTTATGCTTTATTGCAATTTGTGATGTGAGCTTATGTAAAAAACTATTTTTAATACTATCATGTACTTGTAAAATCCAGAGAATAGAATAATTGGATGACAGCTGGGAAAGAAAGAGAAAAATATAATTTATTCTTCTTTTTTTCGTGTTCGAGACAAATTTCCACCTGGCCCAAAACAATCTAACAAAATGGTCACAGTCATAACAAAATGTCAGGAATTACTTGAGGTTAGGTAGGGTTAAATCTGCAAAATTATTTCTGGGAAAAAAAATTTAGGAATTGAAAACCTAGAAATGATGTAATCGAAAGAAAGAAGACAGAAAGACATTACGTCATGTGAGTTGTTGATATTTCATTCGTCGAGCTATGGCTTCCCGGAAACCGTGTGGGTGGAAAATAATCTCATTGGTCAAAAGCTTTGAGTCAGCTAGATACCCCGAGAGGATTGGGAATGGTTATAAAAATGGAGACTCAGCGAGAAAAATCAGTAGTTTTTTTTGAGGGGGAGAGTTTCTGAAATTGCAGTCAAAATGTAACGACTGCGGAAAAGGGTTCCTAGCTGGGGAGCCGTGACCCGCGGCTGGTCACCTACCACAGAACTTATGGCTAAAGAGTTAATGTCGAATGAAGCCTGCCGCCGATTAACTTAAAGAGTTAATGTTGAATAATGCACCTTCAGTAGGAATCCCGAAAGAACATTATTGTTTTTTTTTTAAAATTTGGAGAGGATTGAAATTCCTGATTCCTCGTTCGCTCTACTTTGGTAAATTTCGTTAAGCTCCGATAAGAACCTGAAAGAACTTTGTTGTTTTAAAAGTTACATAGAGAATTGACAGCTCCGATTATAGAGAATACGTGAAAAGACTTTCATGAAAATTTGAAGAACTCTGCTTACTTTAACAAAACTTAGAAAAGACATTTTTATTTTGAAGATTGAAAGCTCTGAGATTTTGAAAACAAACTCTCTCTCTCCATTGTAAACTGGCATTCCAACAACTGTATTATCTGCTCCTGTAAATAATAATTTTTTTATAAAGACCTTATTCATAACTCTCTGGGCGTCTTCGATCTTATTCATTTATTTAATTTTTCTTTTTTGGTGCCGTGTTTATTTCTAACCACAAGTGTACACAAATGCCCGATCTGGGTCTGGTGGAAAGACGGCTACTGGATTTGCACAATGCGACTTTCTGAGATCAAATCACGTGGGCAGTGGTCCGTTATTGTAATAGATGTTTTGAGGACCAGCTTCTGTGACGAGATAATCACAACCAGCAGCAGCGGCTCAAAAGTGTTTACATAACTGGTACTGTTTCGACATCATCGCAGCAGGATCCATTCCTAAACCAGCGAGTGACTGAACCAACCAGCCAGTCGGGTGGCAGTGTCACAATTAGCCAGCCCGGGCAAAAGTGTTACATGTGAACACCATTCTTACTTTGTAACCTTTTTGCTTTATCACTGTTGCTTTGCCTGGTTTTGTCTTGTATATATATATATATATATATATATATATATATTGATTGCTTGGCATTATTTTGCCCTGTTTTTTTTCTTCCTTTTCATACTGTTTATTAAGCACTTTTTGTCAATGATGCTTAACCAGGGTCAATGACTCTGCCAAACAGATCTGGTAGTAGAGGTAAGTGAGAAGAAAGGACTAAACATCCACTGTCAGAAGACAATATATGGGTGTCAGCAAAAGAAACATTTTGCACACACACACACACACACACACACACACACACATATATATATATAAGATTTAACTAGCATATATATTGTTTGCTTAGTATTATTTTGCTTTGTTTGCTTTCTTCCTTTACTAATTTTTTTATTGAGAACTTTGTCAATTCTGTTTGTTGAGCATTTTGCTGATTACACTTAACCAGGGCCAATTATTCCCTAATGACATATTTTGAGAATTCCATTTTTGGGGTGGTTGTGGACAGTGGGAAATCTCAATTTGACTAATTTGTAGTAATGTAAAATATCAGATGACAGCAATGCTTATTATTATGAACGCTGTTACTACTCCACACTCAACGACCAAACGTCAGATTTATATCAATAAGGAAGAAAATAATTCTTACCAGCACAAGTATACTTAGTTGATGACCAAGTTTGGTTTGCTAAGCAAATAACTCTAAGTTCACCAATAAGACTGTAGCTTTCATTACATTCTATCCTTTTGATGGCACCAATTTCCTTGTCGTTCCCTGACACTTGCTCCACAAAACTATTTGGGTAGACACTGAATGTAGGACATTCAACATCTGCAAAGAAAGAAAAATATATTAAAAAAATTCATTTAGATTTTCAATTCTCACCCACATATATACAGATATATGTATACAGACACACTATCACTCACTCTCTCTCTCTATATATATATATATATATATATATATATATATATATACACACACACACACACATCACACTTTGTTTTTAATTTTCATAAATGACCTTCCCAATAAGTTCAAAAGGTATTATTACACCGCTTATTGTCTGACTAGTAGCTGTTGTTAACTGCTTTCGCTAACTGCTCCCTGGAAGTCAAGCAGGTAATTACATATAAAAATGAGGAAGAGTCCATTTCTTGTAGTAGGGGACCATAACAAAAACAATCTAAAGTCTGTTATTAACTGAGAAGAAAGATGGCTCATTAAAAAAACTAAACTTCTCTCCATTAATCATATGAGTGACCCCCTCTGCCTTCCATCAGCATGGCTGATGCTAACCTCCAGGAAAGTGACTTGTTGTGCCTTCTGAGGCTAATGTTCACTGCTGATATGAAGGGGAAAGACTATATTGAAACCATTGCTAGATCAGCTGCTAAGAAAGTTGGTTCACTGTGTTGGGCACAACAATTTTTCTCTCCAGACTATCATACAGAGATACCATCAGCCCATGCTTAGAATACTGCTTCTATATATGGTCTGGTATCCCTGCAATATTATTGGACCTGATATAGCAGCTCAACTTCAGTCAATTTCCCACCACTGTGAGGTTGACCTTTTGTGTCTTTTCTATTAATACTTTTATGGTAATTGTCCAGATGAGCTCTTCGCAATGGCACCTAGGCTTTTAGAATTTAAGTCTGCTACTAGACTGGTGCAGAAATCTCATCAACTTACAGTTCAGCTGGCTAGATGCAAGCATCAGTTCTATGCTGACAGCTTCTTTTCTCACACTTCTCACTTGTAGAACCCCCTTTCAACTCCATTCTTTCCAGCCAAATTTATTCTGCAAATGTTTAAATGCAATGTCAATCACTGTCTTGATTACACTTTTTCTTTCCATTCATTAATATTTCTGTTCCTGTTTTTTCCCCACCCCATAATCCCGTGTCTTAGTGGCTTTACTGCCTTGCATGAGATAAAACAGAATATATATACATATATATTATTTACCAGAACATTTTGGCAATTGTGTCCACTTTCCCATTCCATCACATTCAGTATAAGACTGTAGGCTCGACATGTTAAATCCATCATTACAGGTATAATAAATACGAGATCCATAAGTAACACCAGTTGCATTGATTATTCTACCATTTCTCAGATCCGGAAACATTCCACAGTAAACGACTGTTTAAAAAAAAACAAAAAAAAAACAAACAAAATCAATAAAATTAATGATAATTTATTTCCAACAAATGGATTTTCTAAATTTTGATTAAACAATTTTCATTGTAATTTTGACTATTATGAATTTCTAAAGAAATAATGAATTTTTATTTATTAATCCAACATTTTTATTACTTCAAATAGATACTACTATTTGAGTATTTATTTTAAACAGTATTTTATTTTATCTATCGGCCTGAACATCTGAGAAAACTTAGAAATAAAATGTGAATTTCAGTAAGATTCGAACCTGTGTTCTTCTTTGATGGAGTAGTCATCAATAAATCCAATGCACTTTAACTCAGTTATAAGAGGGCCGTAATCAAGTATGTCTCTATTTTTGCCTTTAAGTGCATCTCACTTGGTCAGATTTTCAAAAGGTCATAACTGGTCAGTTTCATACCGGAAATGTTAAGTAATTTCTAATGAAATGTATTTTTATTTATTAATTTGACATTAAAATGTTATTTTAAGTGGATACTCATATTTGAGTAGATGATCCATTTATCTAAAGTATCCCTTAAAAATAATAAAGTTATAAATAAAAATCTAACCTCAGAATTACCATTTAAGGTATTCATTGTAAAAGATTTTATTTTAGCAATGAGTTGCTAACTACTGCCACTGTAGCATCTTGTCGCAAACGATTGCACTATAGAATTGCATCACAAACAACTGTCATTATTAACAGTGTGTTGCAAACACCTGCACTATAACAACGTGTTGCAAATGACTATCACTATAGCAACGTGCTGCAAATGACTACCACTATAGCAACACATTCCAGATCAGTAACAGTAAGTTTGTAAATACGGAAACAGGAAAGCCAGAATATCCAGCTTATTTAGGAATGACTAAACTATCATTTGCACGTTTTTTTTTTGTCTTTTCTGATCAATGATTAGAAATGGCAGCAGCAACTACAAAATGAACAGCTTATGTAACTAGAAAGGAAAATAATATAATGAAGATGTTGACTTTCAAAACCTTAAACAAAAGGTTTGGAAAGAGACTCCAATAAAAATGAGAAAGGGTGATAATGATGAACCTAGGAAGGTTAATTACACGTGGGCTATTGTTATTACAAGTCATCATTATAACATTTTGGCCACTGTGACCTCCAGCCTTCATCAGGTGCATGGCAATGCTTGCAACCTACAGGAAATTTGAAACTAAACCTTTTATTTCAGTGTTTTCTAAGTGGAGTGTTAGTGGGTCATAAAAAGTTATAGAATTATGCTTTGATTAAACTATCTGTTCAAGAGCTGGGCTTTTTGTTGCTAGGCTGCTGTTGTATCAAGCAGTATGTTGTTTCAATTAACAAATCAGGGTTGGTCATGCTCTCAACTTAATCATTCATCATTGTAAAAAAGCAATCAGTTTTCACCTATTCATATATATAACATTTTTTATATTATTTCATATATTTTTGACCAGTAAATTTGAGTGGGTCACCATAAGCTGTGATCGTGAATAGTGGATTGCAATTCTAAAAAGTCTGGGAACTCCTGATTTATTTAATCTACAAAGGTAGATTGTTTCTGTTCAGTTGACCTTGTCTTTTATTTTAGTACTGTTTAGTTATTGCTCATCTTGTTTCCACTGAGTTTGAGTATGCACTGCCCAAGCCAAGGATTGAACTCTCAATTACTGAGTCACCAAATTAATGTCCCAATGTTTTAATTGATTCAGCTATTGTCTGCAGGATAACAACAGCAAGAAAGACATGAGCAATAGTCTGCATGTAAATAATGATAACTCCTCAGCGTGCAATTTGATACTGATGTTATCAAATGTGTGGGACACTGCCCTTCTCTCTCTGCCTATTTATATCAAAAAGATGTTTTGACACTGACAAATTCCTTTTTCTCAGTTTGTAAGCTGCTCCCTTTTCATTGGCCAAAGTAAATTTTGACAGAGGTTCACTAAACTTTACCTTGATCTTTTTTTCAGCCTGGAGCCAATCCCTTTTGTATTGGTAAAAAAAAACAAAAAAAAGTTATTTTTATTTTGTATTTACTACATCCTCACTCTTGAAATCTGAACAGAAATAATAAAAAAAAAATCTTACTTTATGCAAAATAATAATAATGATTATGGCCTCCATATTTTGATATGATACAATAAGAATAAAAATGATAAAAAAATGTCACCTTATTTTGACAATCTACAATAATGATGATGACAAAACATTGACTTACTTTGCCATATGAAAAGAAAAAAATCAAAAGTGTCATCTTACTTTGACAGGATGGATATCGTGAAATATTCCATTTTCCTCCTTTGGTACATTCAAGATTAATTTGGTCAAATTTAGTGTATTCTTCTTGTTTGAATACAAAACCTTTATTGCAGGAAACTTCAACAACAGATTGGTAAGAATTCTCAGAACCTGATGTAATGTTCAGCACTGTATGATTGGAAACAAATTCTCTTATATTTGGACAGGCTGAAAGAAAAAAAAAACACTGCATATTATTTTATACAGGTGCTAACTTTATTCTGCCAATAAAACTTAGCTTACCTTATTTCTTTTTCTTTTTTAATGTACCAAAAACTGTCCTGCCTAAGGCAGCTGTATTTTGAATGAGAAACGATCAAATTCTCTACCAGTAAGCAAAATAATAGTTACTAGTAATAAAATATTGAAAACAAGCAAAATTATTAAAGTAAATTGTGTTGTTATTAATATGTATGACAGTCTGTTCTGTTTGTTGAAATACCAGTTTCTGTTAAAATACATTCAGTTTTAGCCTTTTTGCTTGTTCTATACTATAAGTAATATTTATTGAAGTATATTTGTCTACATCTACTGTAATTGTTCAATGCTTTAACTCATTACTACACATGTTAAACATTGAAGGTACTAGCCACATGTACATGAATGACAGATGTAACCTAGTCTGCATGACAATGCTATGCTATCTACAATAAACTTTCCTCAAACTTAATAACTCAAAAACAAAGAATTTGTAGACACA
>JBBBDQ010029947.1:702500-742389 GCA_037127315.1 Ascarosepion bandense
TTGTAAGTTTGTGTTTTTTCGAAGGTTGTTTGTGTTTTTATTTTGTTTTTTTTTTTTAATAGGAGTAGATAGGTCACACTATCGCCCGGTCAATACTCCTCCCACGTCTATTGAACTGGAGTAGAGGCTCGTTCCTTGTTTCCTGTTTAGGATGTGGTTTCCAGTTTTCTCTTCAGACCTTGGTACAGGTGCTTCCGTGAGTTTCCTGCGATCTAGCCGGTTGGTGGCAATGGCTCATCACTGTGAGGGTACCGGGTTGGCAGTTTCCTGGTTGCTGCTTCCGACTGGTAGTTAGAAGCCCTAACTCTTGCGTAGCGTCAAGAGCAGCTGCTCTGATCAACAGTTGTATAATATCGGGGTTCTTGTAGTGCCATGTCGCGCATGGATAGGTGTCCCTGCAAGCGCTTTCGGTGGGCAACCCCAAGGCCACACCTTGTTGCAGCCCTAGCCAGTTTCCCTCCCAGCACTGATTGTGGGTAATGACCGCCTGTATTCTCTACCCTAGGTCCCTTTCTACAAACAGAATCATGACTAAACAAATTAGAAATGACCCTAAGCCAGTTAAATCCAAACCACCTAAGCCCATTAACCTCTCCTTCACTAATATCTGAGGCATTCGTACTAACTTTCCTAGTGTAGAATCGTTCCTGCATGTAAAGTCCCCTGACATCCTCGCGCTCTGCGAAACTAACCTCAACTCAGCTATTCCCTCCTCTGACCTCTTCATCCCTGGTTATCTTCCCCTTTTAAGGAAGGATTCCACTGTCCACATGCATGGGCTGGGTGTTTATGTCAGCGAACACCTCCCCATAACTAGGGTGACTTCACTTGAATCTACTGACTACCAATACATATGTCTCCGCTTGTCTCTCCTCAGTTCGGTTAGCTACCTATTCTTCCTTTACCGTTCTCCCTCCTCTCCTGACTGCTCCCTACTAGATAGCATTGCTGACGAAATAGATAAGGCTATTTCCTATCACCCATTCACCCACATATTTGTATTTGGAGACCTCAATGCCCATCACTCTGAGTGGCTTGAAAACGCCGTTACTGATTCGGCGGGCATTCATGCCATGAACTTTGCTATTTCCCAATCCCTTACGCAAGTGGTGGACTTCCCCACTCACTTCCCAAGCACTCCCTCGGGTCATTCCTCACTGCTAGATATATGTTTCACCTCTGCGCCCGACGCCTGTCAAGTCTCGCAGCTTTGCCCTCTCGGCAACTATGACCACGCTGTAGTCTCCCTCAGTATTTCTTTCCAATCTCACTCCTCCCAGGAGCCCCCTACTTATAGAACCTCCTACCTCTACCAAAAAGCTGACTGGGATGCCTTTCGCGATTTCCTCTGCGACGTCCCTTGGGGAAAAGTGTTTGACCTATTAGTTGATGACTGTGCCTCTGAGGTCTCGTCATGGGTGAAAGCTGGCATTGATGCCTTCATACCCACCAGGAAGTATTGCTTAAAACCTCATTCCTCTCCGTGGTTCTCTCCGGCCTGCTCAGCCGCCATTGCCCACAGGAACCATTACTTCTGTCTATTCCGGAGACAGCCAACTGATCACAATAGGCGCCTGTTCACATCTGCTCGCAGTGAGTGCAAGAGAACCCTAAATGACGCCAAACAGTTGTTTGCTGAGAGAATGCGACAGCACATAGCTGACCGCAAGTTTGGCTCCAAGGACTATTGGAGGATTTGTAAACGAGTGCTCAACAATAGGAAATCCTCAATACCTCCTTTAATCCATGGATTTGAGGTTCTCACGTCATCTGCGGACAAAGCTGAGTGCTTTGCCCACAGATTCTCATCCAACTCCACATTCGACTGGTCCGGAGTGCACCCACCCGACTTCCCTATTAGAACTGAGGCCAAACTGCATGACGTATATATTACCCCGACAGTAGTATCCAGAGTAATTTCAAAACACGACCCCCATAAGGTGTGTGGAGACGATGGAATCCCGGTGATAGTCCTTAAGAGGTGTGCCCCTGAACTTTCCCCTGTCCTCTCTAAACTGTTTAACTACTGCCTTTCTGCTTCCTGCTTTCCTGCATGCTGGAAATTCTCCTCAGTCGTTCCTGTCTTTAAGAATTGTGGTGAACCCTCGGACCCATCCAACTATCGCCCTATCAGTCTTCTACCGATATTCGGGAAAGTATTCGAGGCTATAATCAATGCTGAAATAGTTCATCATCTCACCGCCCACAAACTGTTCTCCGACAGGCAATATGGATTCTGATTTGACAGGTCCACAGCCGACCTGCTAACAACTGTAACGGAGTACATGCTACAGGCCCTTGATGAGTCTGACGAGGCTCGCGCGGTTGCTCTGGACATCTCCAAAGCTTTCGACAGGGTTTGGCACCCTGGCCTCCTATGCAAACTACGCGGTTATGGTATTACCGGTTGCCTGCTTGACCTAATCCAATCTTTCTTAAATAACCGCAAAATGAAGGTCATTCTGAATGGGTGTGCCTCTTCGTCCTGCAGCACGAATGCTGGTGTCCCACAAGGCTCTATCCTGGGCCCGACGCTCTTCCTTGTTTTCATCAACGACCTCCCAGATGAGATCAAGTCCCAAGTAGGCATCTACGCAGATGACACTACAATATACTCCCGCTCCAGTAAGAAACCTGTCGTGGCGGACAGACATAATCTCGCTGCTGACCTTGAGTGGGATCTACACTGTGGTGAACTGGGGCAAGAAGTGGCTTGTCAACTTCAATTCATCTAAGACCAAGTTGTTGTCTGTCAACCATTACAAGCAACCTCTTCTGCCTCCCATAAGCATGGACCAAGCGATTCTCCTGGATAATACACTACGCCTCCTCGGACTTACCCTGTCCTCAGACCTAAAATGGAACCACTATATTGAATCCATAGCAAAATCTACTGCTAAGAAGGTTGGGTCACTATGTCGATCCAGGATGTTTTTTCCACCTGAATCCATCCTGCATATATACAAGTCAACCATCCGTCCGTGCATGGAGTACTGCTGCCATTTATGGTCAGGTGCCCCTGCCGTTCTCAGTGTTCTTGACAAGCTCCAAAGGAGAGTCTGTAATGTGATAGGTACTGATCTGGCGACTCGACTGCAGCCACTTTCCCATCGTCGAAATGTGGCCTCCCTCTGTCTCTTCTATAAATACTTTCATGGCTTCTGCTCGGATGAGCTTAAGTCACTGATGCCTCCTCAACAGGTGTTTACCCGTGCAACCAGACTGGCAACTGGGTCCCACCCATTCACAGTCAGGTTAGCCAAAAGCAGACGACAATTCTACTCCTGCAGCTTCCTCTCTCACACTTCCCGCCTGTGGAACTCACTCCCATATTCTTGCTTTCCTGACGGCTACGACCTCCAGAAATTTAAATGCAAAGTTAATACTCATCTACTAACCACTGGACTCTAGCTCTCTACCCTCCCCTGTATAATCTTCACTTTCTCTCCGCCTATGTATCTGTCATTGCACCTGCTTTCTCAGCTTTCTATTGTTCCTTTCTTACTAGCTTGTACTCCTCACTCTTTTCCAATTAATCTTTTTGCATTTATGTAACCCCCTGCACATCAGTGGCGTTTCTGCCTTGATCGGGTAGAAATGATTAAAAAAAAAAAAAAAAAAAAAAAAAAAATAGGATGAGTTGATAAACAGAAATTGTGCTGAAAAAAGTTAATCTTGTTGATCCACAGAAAACGGTGAATATTTATAATTAAAAATATATCACAAATTTTATAATATAAAACTTAATTCAAATTTATAATTAAAAGTTTAGGATGTTATGTGATGCTTAAAAAATCCTCTGAAATCAATTTGTAAATAGCATTTTTTTAATTATAAAAATGAAGTTGATTTTTGTTTAGGGGTTCATTATTTACAAATAGCTGGGGACCTAACAGATGCTATTATCCTAGTTAATATTCATCAGAGCAGGTAATTTGAAAAGAAAAGGCACAGGGAAGCCATGTTAGCCAATGGGAAAGTGAGTGGAACCAAAATATCAAGTTTGAACCAATAACATTGTGTAATGATAATAAAATCAAAATTTACTTACATATGGAGAAGGTAGCCCTGAAACCTGAAGAAACATCCTGAATCGAACTGCTAAATTCAAGGCGGATGATACTCTTTTGAGTTTGGATATTTTTTTGAACCAGAGTGCTGTTAATGTCTTTTAATTCAGTTATGCCATCAAAAACCTATTGGGAAATTCAAATAACACTATTAAGGTCATGCTTATAATAACAAGAACACTTGGAATAATGCTAGAGTACTTGAAACAATAGTGGCAATATGTCAGATTTTAGGTGATGGGACAGAAAGTGTGACACTGAAATCCAAAGGCATATTGGCAAGAATGCATTCCAAAAGTTAGAGTATTGCGAGACAGGAAAATTTCACTGAAAACAAAGAAGAGAGTGCTAGACTGTTATGTGATGGCAGTTGTTCAATATGGCAGTGAATGCTGGATAATCTCATCAAATGAAGGAAAGATTTGAAGTAACTGAAATGTGGTTCTACAGAAGTAATACTGAGCATACCATGGACAGGATATGTGAGCAATGACAAGGTTTTAAAGCGGATGGACACAAAAAAGAAACTGATACTTAAATTCAGAAAAAGACAGCTAAAGTTTCAGGGACATGTAGTGAGGAAGGATGGCTTAGAGAATTTGATGCTCATGGGAACTGACAGAGAAAGAGTGACAAGAGAAAGAAACATGTGCCATACTTGGTCAACTTGAGCAGATAGATGCTGGAGCAGAGTTTGAGCAGTAAAACAGGAGAATGGTTGTTAAGAGCTACAAGGGACAGGGAGATGCAAGGAGATGTGGAGGGCCATAATTGCCTACCTCCTGAAGAAACATGGCACAGAAGGAAAAGAAGCTGTCCCTCATCCTCCAATGATAATCACCAAACATAGTTTGAAAATGCAAATCCAACAATAATAATAATAATAAAGCAAATGTTGATTGAAAGAAGGATAGAGATTGCAGACCCCACTTCTGCAGTGGTCAAGACAAGGATACTGAAGAAGATGATAGAAATTTTAAGAGGCTTTCTCTCAGTCAACCTTCAATGACAATTAAAAACGCAAATCATAATAAATAATGATAATAATAGTGCACATGATTGATTAGGAACATCCACTCGGAATTATGTAAATTTTTAGGATTCAAGTAAATGGCATTATCACCAATCACAAATACTGGACATCTGGTATGGTTTTGGAGAAAATGGAAATGAAAGGAAACATACTTAACATCAGGAAATGACAGTTGAGGTTTCTGAGACATGTTATGAGGAAAGAGGGCTTGGAGAATCTAATGCTCACGGGATGGATAAAGGGAAAGAGAGACGGTGGAAAGCAGTGCATAACATCAAATGCTCAAAATAAAGTAGCATTCTGAAGAAATGTCTGTTTCAGTAGTTTAAAGTAAGATCATGGTAGGAGTAGTAGTATCTGAAATTAGGGCAGAAATTTTAGCAGCAGGTGACCTCTTAACTTCTTCCCATATCACGCATGGTCATGTTCTTTTGTTTCACCCTCTCCTAATGTCATTCTGGTTTCATCTCTCTCCATCTCTGGGCACCTCAACACAGTGTAATGGTTAGCAAACTTGTCTCGCTAGAATTATAATTGAGGAATGAGTTCAATCCTCAATGGGTGCCCCATATACTCCTGGTTTTGTGCCACATCTAAGCAGTGCTTAGAAGATCAGCTCCCTCTGCCTCCCATCTGCTGGCAGCACTGATATATCCTTTTGAAGATTGTGGGTATTTGTGTCTTCTCGAGTGTAGTTTGTAGACAAATTAATAACCACTTCGACCTGTTCTCCCAGCTGCTTCTCGTAGAACCCGGAACACTGCTTCACTAGGGACTCTGTTTCCTGCGCACCGTAAGCAAAACGCTGTCTCCCGAACACAGGTGTAGCCTTCTCGAGTCTTCAACAGTGAAGTGCCTCCAAAACAGAAGTAGGCTCTTTTTATGTGTGTTTTGGTCTTGTAATTTCCCACTCTCGGAGAGCCTCACTTTCACCAATGACGCATGCGCCGTGTCATTCGAAAAACTGCCTTGTATGAGCTCACCTCGCGGTTCCATTACGTCTATGAACGCATGTGCAGACAAACCACCTTCTTTTGCTTCAGCGAGGTAAGTCTCCACCACACTCCCCCCTGATCTCATCATCACAAAAAGTGCATTCGGGGAACGGGTCTCTTCTGGCGGGTGCTCCTTCGGGGGGGGGGGGTACGACACAAGGTTCGTCCTCAGATGGGCTGTCATCTGAGGTTTCGTCATGCACGTCAGCGTCCGCTGTTAGTGGGCCATCAGAGTCATCACCTTTGTCATGGCGTGGTACCCCATCAATTCGCACTGTCAGCGGGCTGACAATTTCGGTTACCCGCCTGGTCCTGAACTTGGTTGTGCATTTGCCGTGCGGATTTTTAACCCAGACAACGTCACCTTCTTCATATCTCCCTCCGATAATCTGTGGTTCTGGTGGGGGTTTGGCTTCAATGCCTTTTACTCTGACGTGGTAATTATGCAGCACGTCAGCCGGTGCCGTGGAAGGTGAGACATCGTCCTTTGGCGTGACATTATACCAATAAACGGCCTCCAACGCGGAACAACCTTTCCTTGCTGCGATGGTCTTAACGCTTCTGTGGCTGCGTTCCACAATTCCATTACCAGCCGATGAATATGCGCACTGGAACCTTAACTGCACACCCCAGCTGTTCGCAAACTCTTTAAAGTGCCTGCAAGTGAACGCAGGGTCATTGTCAGTCAATATCTTGGTTGGTGGGCCCCGTTCAAAGAAAATCATCTTCACTTTTTCCAATGAACTGGCGCCGGATCTATAGACTGGCAGGCTTTGATAACCGATCGCATGATTTCCTTCGACACTAGTGGGTCGATAAGTCTGGTGAAGTATAGGGTTCGTTTCACGCCCGCATGTCCACTTTCTCGGTGGACGTCACCCACCTGACTTTTATTCAGTCAGCACCTCATTGCAGCACAACTTTCCGGGACTGGCTCTTTTCCCTCCTTGTGTAGATCCAACCACTTGTGTGGCATTCTGGTGAGGCAATCTGTGCGGTTTTGACAAGATTTCACCAGCGTGACATCCATGGTCAATCCATATTCTTCCGTTAATGCCCGCAGTGTTCCCAAGCATTGTCTCACTAGCATTTCACCAGCCGACTTTGTGTTCACACGTGCCTTCCCAGTCAAGGTGTCGGATATCCACCAATGTACGCATGCTGAATCGGTGACCAGATGCAACACTGTAGCCTGCCATTGAAGGGCCAGTTGATGCCTTTGACTGCTGCATCTAATTCAGCCAGATTGATATGCCTGGCATCATTGGTCGGGCGCAACCAACAAGCATCCTCAACGATGCTTCCATTCGCCTCTAACGCCACTCCTGTGGCCACAGAACTTGCATCCACCCAGACCTTCATCTCGTTGCTATTTATGCAACGGTCTCCTCCAACAGGGTCCATTTCACACACTCAGGTCATCGTCTCTTCCAGCATACGAAGCAGATTGGCATCTCTGATTTCATCGTCCCATCTCTTGGTTACCGCACTTGCTCGGCACTTGATGAATGCGGTCGCCACCCTCAGCCAGCCACACACAGGGAAGTGGCCCACGAGTTTCCCACAAATGGAAAACACACGTCGACAAGTCACCACATCGGGAATTTCCGGGATCTGTCCACCCCGCTTTCATCGGAGAGTACCGTTCTCTCCCCACACCTGCAGACTGAGGACCCTAGTTCCGTCTCGTAGCCGTTTTGGGCCTTTACAGACTAGGCCATAATCTGAGAAGTGCTGTCGAACGCGCGCTGCAGAAATCAGGCTCTCATTGATAAAAATGTCGTCAACGTAAGCCGACGTGGCACTTTTGATCACACGATCTTGGGACATTATAGCATTGACGACAGATTTCATGATGAGTGGTGCCACATTTAGGCCAAACCTCAATCGTGTAAGGCAGAACCGCTTGCCCTTGAAAATGACTGTTTGCAATGGCCACAGCTTCTTGTCAATGTGAATTTGTAGGTAGGCATGTCGCAGATCTAAGAGCAACACATCAACTCCTTGCTGTCGCCATTCTCTGAGCTTTTGTGCGTACACTTCGGCATCGGCAGTGAATGCTTCTACAAATCCGTTCAATTCTCGGTAGTCGAGTACCGGCCGGACCTTTTGCTTATGTTCCTGCACGACTGCCATCAAGGGAATTAGACCCTTGGGTGGACCAAGTTCCTCCTTGGGATATGGCAGCAACCATCTGTTACGTTGCCATAGCAAGAGTTCTTTCTCTTACGCATCCCGGGCATGGTCTGGCACAGTGTACTCTTGCACATTATTCGTCAGCTCGCCGGGCGAGTGACCACTTGCCCCTTTCCATGTTGCAGTCCACACTCTTTGCCTTTCATCGAATGTCACACTGAAATCGGGCTCATCAATAGAAATGGCGGCACATCCATCCAGGTCTCCAAAGTATGCCTCGCCAGATTCCGTCAGGCGGACACCTCCTAGCTGTTTGATCGCGTCGAAAACCCAACAATTGTCCATCCATGACTAGGACCTCAATGTTCACGGGCTGAGACTGTCCAACTTCCAATTTTATTCTGCCGTGCCCTTCAAAGTCTTCCCATCGGCCGTCAGCACTCCTACTTCCTTCTGTCTCCAATGGCGACACACAGCTTTGCTCACTAGTGTCTGTGAGCAGCCGGAATCCACCAGAGCTGTGCACTCTCGCCCGTCCACGAGCACTTTTACGGCGGGCAATTTCTTGATTCTCACTTGCTCAGGGAGAAGACTGGCGCTGACGTCTCCTCCCCTTGGGCGTTTCCCTGGCATCTTGATGACGTATGTCCAAGTTTATTGCATCTGAAGCATCAGGTTTCACGGTGAGACTTCTGCACTCGACCGTCCGACCTCACTTGGCGTCCCTGCATACAATCCTTCGCCATGTGGTTGGGTCCAGAACACTTGTAGCCAAAAATGGTCTCACTGCGAGAGTTATTAGGGAGCAACTCTACATTCGAATGTGTTTTGCCAGTGGATGCAGCGACCAACTCCTTACAGCTTCCGTTGTCGGTCATGATAGCCCGTGCTCGAGTCTAAAGCTGCTCCAATGTCATGGTCTCCATTCTGGACGAGGCACGAAGAAGCTGTCTAACATATTGTGGTAACCCCGAAACAAATGCACATATCATCTGTCGTTCGGGCAACGATCCCTCAACCAGCCGAGCTAAACGATGTAGTTCGGCCAGAAACTCGTCCACAGTTTCTCCCAAGCGAAGTTGCCGAGTAACAAATTGATTGTATGCATCAAATGCATCTGTCGCATACGCGGTCATGAGGGCCCATTTAATCTGCTCCGCATCCGCTTTCTGCTCCTTGCTGAGCTGCCTGTATACAGCAAGAGCACCGCCTCGGAGGCGTAACGGAAGAATCCGCTCAACTTTATCCATAATGAAAATCGTGATAGATGCCGAAATAGCTTGTGGGTATTTGTGTCTTCTCGGAGTGTAGTTCGTAGACAAATTAATAACCACTTGGAACTGTTCTCCCAGCTGCTTCTCATAGAACCCGGAACACTGCTTCACTAGGGACTCCGTTTCCTGCGCACCGTAAGCAAAACGCTGTCTCCCGAACACCGGTGTAGCCTTCTCGAGTCTTCAACAGCAAAGTGTCTCCGAAACAGAAGTAGGCTCTTTTTATGTGTTTTTTGGTCTCGTAATTTCCCACTCTCAGAGAGCCTCACTTTCACCAATGACGCATGCACCGTGTCATTCGAAAAACTGCCTTGCATGAGCTCGCCTCGTGGTTCCATTACGTCTACGAACACACGTGCAGACAAACCGCCTTCTTTTGCTTCGGCGAGGTAAGTCTCCACCACAAAGATCCCCTACAGAAAGTGGCTAAAGAAAGGGAAATGAAAGAACTAAACAAGCTACAAGAAAACTGAATGCAGGGTCATCAGTAAAAAGTGGAGCTTAAATGCTAACTACAGGTCAGGGATACTAAAATCAAGCAGGCACAGAAATTTAAATACCAGGGAAGTGTTCTAACAGAGGATGGAAAGTGTGACACTGAGATCTGAAGAAATATTAGCAGGGACAAGGATGCATTCCAAAGGCTGAGTAGAGTATTGAGAGACAAGAAGATTTCATTGAAAAGAAAAGAAAAAAAAAAGAAGAAAAGAGTATTGGACTGTTATGTGATATCTGCCCTCCTGTATGTCAGTAAATGCTAGACAATTTCCTCAAGGATGAAAAAGAGACTCAAAGTAACAGAAGGGTAGCATGGACCGAATATGTGAGCAATGACATGGTTTTGGAGAAAATGCAAATGAAAGGAAACTTATACTTAACATCAAGAAATGACAGCTGAGATTTCTGGGACATGTTATAAGGAAGGAGAGCTTGGAGAATCTAATGCTCACAGGATGGATAAAGGGAAAGAGAGCTGGGGGAAAGCAGTGTGTAACACACTTGATGGTCTTGAACAAATGGATAGCAGAGCAGGGTTTGGGTGAGTAACAGGAGAAAGCGTGCCAAGAAGCCACTAGGGATAGGGAGATGTGGAAGGCTATGATCACCTTCGTCCTGAAGGAACATGGCACATAGAAGAAGAGTTATAAATAACTAATCAGCATTGAGAAGAGGTAGATTCATACCTAATTAGAATTGGATGAACAAATGAAGAAATTATGTGGATATAAAGTAGGGAATCAATTCTATATTATAAGCAATATATAAACAGATGCGTCACTTTGTGACCACGCTAGTTTCTATACACTTATATTCTATATTTATAGGATTGAGCAAGTGGATGTTAGAGAGGGGGTTTGGGAAAGATCAGTTAAGTGCCATATGTGATACATGCTTGGATGATCATGTCTCGAAAGATATGACTAACTGGACAGAAGAAATTTCCTGTAGTAGGTTCTAATTACTTTCGAGTAGACTGATTGCCAACTAAGGCTATAGAACCAAAACTATCCTGCTACTTAACCCATAGCTGAGGGGGAAAACAATGGATTCATAACTTTACCAAGGGTATTTGTGTGTATGAATGCAATGAATTCAACTGGAATTCAAACTCAAGTCTCCAATTTCTCGTTCCAAGCCAACATCCATTGAACCACAATGCACATCCTAAGCAACAACAGACAGAGACAAGTGGAAAGTCTATGATCATTTACATCCTGGTGGGAACTTTGGTTTCAGCCAATCATCCACAAAAGTCTCTCTGTGCCATTTTCTTTTGATTGACCAAATATTTTTTTATTTTCCAGCATTCATTTCATTTTCTTTTTCTCCCACAACCTGAAAGTTATGGGCTAAGCGCCTTTGATTTTAAAGACTTTTCAGTTAAAATTTCTTGAGTTAAGTCTTTTCTTCAACTTTTTACAGGTTGAGAGAAGTAAATTAAAGAAAGTTCAAAGAGAGAGAAACAAAGAAATGTCAGAGAGAGAGAAACAAAGAAATGTCAGAGAGAGAGAGAAAAATAAAGCTCATAGAGAGAGAAAAAGAAAATTCAGACAGACAGACAGAAAGAGAGAAAAATAAAGCTCATAGAGAGAGAAAAAGAAAATTCAGACAGACAGACAGAAAGAGAGAGAAAAAAGTTCAGATAGAGAGAGAAAGAGAGAAAAAAGTTCAGAGAGTGAGAAAAAAGTTCAGAGAGAGAGAGAGAGAGAAAAAAACCTTCAGATAGAGAGACAGTTCAGAGAGAGAAAAAGACAGTTCAGAGAGAGAGAGAGAGAGAAAAGACAGTTCAGAGAGAGAGAGAGAGAGAAAGACAGTTCAGACAGAGAGAGAAAAAGAAAGTTCAGACAGAGAGAGAGAGAAAAAGAAATTTCAGAGAGAGAGTGAGAAAGAAATTTCGAGAGAGAGAGTGAGAAAGAAATTTCGAGAGAGGGAGAGTGAGAAAGAAATTTCAGAGAGAGAGTGAGAAAGAAATTTCAGAGAGAGAGAGAAAGAAATTTCAGAGAGAGAGAGTGAGAAAGAAATTTCAGAGAGAGAGTGAGAAAGAAATTTCAGAGAGAGAGTGAGAAAGAAATTTCAGAGAGAGAGTGAGAAAGAAATTTCAGAGAGAGAGTGAGAAAGAAATTTCAGAGAGAGAGTGAGAAAAGAAATTTCAGAGAGAGGAGAAAGAAATTTCAGAGAGAGAGTGAGAAAGAAATTTCAGAGAGAGAGTAAGAGAAAGAAATTTCAGAGAGAGAGTGAGAAAGAAATTTCAGAGAGAGAGGGAGAAAGAAATTTCAGAGATAGAGTGAGAAAGAAATTTCAGAGAGAGAGTGAGAAAGAAATTAGAGAGAGAGTGAGAAAGAAATTTCAGAGAGAGAGGGAGAAAGAAATTTCAGAGAGAGAGTGAGAAAGAAATTTCAGAGAGAGAGTGAGAAAGAAATTTCAGAGAGAGAGTGAGAAAGAAATTTCAGAGAGAGAGTGAGAAAGAAATTTCAGAGAGAGAGTGAGAAAGAAAATTTCAGAGAGAGAGAGAAAGAAATTTCAGAGAGAGAGTGAGAAAGAACAGAGAGAGAGGGAGAAAGAAATTTCAGAGAGAGAGAGAAAGAAATTTCAGAGAGAGAGTGAGAAAGAAATTTCAGAGAGAGAGAGTGAGAAAGAAATTTCAGAGAGAGAGTGAGAAAGAAAATTTCAGAGAGAGAGTGAGAAAGAAATTTCAGAGAGAGAGTGAGAAAGAAATTTCAGAGAGAGAGTGAGAAAGAACAGAGAGAGAGTGAGAAAGAACAGAGAGAGAGTGAGAAAGAAATTTCAGAGAGAGAGTGAGAAAGAAATTTCAGAGAGAGAGTGAGAAAGAAATTTCAGAGAGAGAGTGAGAAAGAAATTTCAGAGAGAGAGTGAGAAAGAAATTTCAGAGAGAGAGTGAGAAAGAAATTTCAGAGAGAGAGTGAGAAAGAAATTTCAGAGAGAGTGAGAAAGAAAATTTCAGAGAGAGAGTGAGAAAGAAATTTCAGAGAGAGAGTGAGAAAGAAATTTCAGAGAGAGAGTGAGAAAGAAATTTCAGAGAGAGAGTGAGAAAGAAATTTCAGAGAGAGAGAGAAAGAAATTTCAGAGAGAGAGTGAGAAAGAAATTTCAGAGAGAGAGTGAGAAAGAAATTTCAGAGAGAGAGGAAAGAAATTTCAGAGAGAGTGAGTGAGAAAGAAATTTCAGAGAGAGAGTGAGAAAGAAATTTCAGAGAGAGAGTGAGAAAGAACAGAGAGAGAGAGTGAGAAAGAAATTTCAGAGAGAGAGTGAGAAAGAAATTTCAGAGAGAGAGTGAGAAAGAAATTTCAGAGAGAGAGTGAGAAAGAAATTTCAGAGAGAGAGTGAGAAAGAAATTTCAGAGAGAGAGTGAGAAAGAACAGAGAGAGTGAGAAAGAAATTTCAGAGAGAGAGGAGAAAGAAATTTCAGAGAGAGAGTGAGAAAGAAATTTTGAGAGAGAGTGAGAAAGAAATTTCAGAGAGAGAGTGAGAAAGAAATTTCAGAGAGAGAGTGAGAAAGAAATTTCAGAGAGAGAGTGAGAAAGAAATTTCAGAGAGAGAGTGAGAAAGAAATTTCAGAGAGAGAGGAGAAAGAAATTTCAGAGAGAGAGTGAGAAAGAAATTTCAGAGAGAGAGTGAGAAAGAAATTTCAGAGAGAGAGTGAGAAAGAAATTTCAGAGAGAGAGTGAGAAAGAAATTTCAGAGAGAGAGTGAGAAAGAAATTTCAGAGAGAGAGTGAGAAAGAAATTTCAGAGAGAGAGGGAGAAAGAAAATTTCAGAGAGAGAGTGAGAAAGAAATTTCAGAGAGAGAGGAGAAAGAAATTTCAGAGAGAGAGTGAGAAAGAAATTTCAGAGAGAGAGTGAGAAATTTCAGAGAGAGAGTGAGAAAGAAATTTCAGAGAGAGAGTGAGAAAGAAATTTCAGAGAGAGAGTGGAGAAAGAAATTTCAGAGAGAGAGTGAGAAAGAAATTTCAGAGAGAGAGTGAGAAAGAAATTTCAGAGAGAGAGTGAGAAAGAAATTCTCAGAGAGAGAGTGAGAAAGAAATTTCAGAGAGAGAGAGTGAGAAAGAAATTTCAGAGAGAGAGTGAGAAAGAAATTTAGAGAGAGAGTGAGAAAGAAATTTCAGAGAGAGAGTGAGAAAGAAATTTCAGAGAGAGAGTGAGAAAGAAATTTCAGAGAGAGAGTGAGAAAGAAATTTCAGAGAGAGAGTGAGAAAGAAATTTCAGAGAGAGAGTGAGAAAGAAATTTCTAGAGAGAGAGTGAGAAAGAAATTTCAGAGAGAGAGTGAGAAAGAAATTTCAGAGAGAGAGTGAGAAAGAAATTTCAGAGAGAGAGTGAGAAAGAAATTTCAGAGAGAGAGTGAGAAAGAAATTTCAGAGAGAGAGTGAGAAAGAAATTTCAGAGAGAGAGTGAGAAAGAAATTTCAGAGAGAGAGTGAGAAAGAAATTTCAGAGAGAGAGGGAGAAAGAAATTTCAGAGAGAGAGTGAGAAAGAAATTTCAGAGAGAGAGTGAGAAAGAAATTTCGAGAGAGAGAGTGAGAAGGAAAGAAAATTTCAGAGAGAGAGAAAGAAATTTCAGAGAGAGAGTGAGAAAGAAATTTCAGAGAGAGAGTGAGAAAGAAATTTCAGAGAGAGAGTGAGAAAGAAATTTCAGAGAGAGAGTGAGAAAGAAATTTCAGAGAGAGAGTGAGAAAGAAATTTCAGAGAGAGAGTGAGAAAGAAATTTCAGAGAGAGAGTGAGAAAGAAATTTCAGAGAGAGAGTGAGAAAGAAATTTCAGAGAGAGAGTGAGAAAGAAATTTCAGAGAGAGAGTGAGAAAGAAATTTCAGAGAGAGAGTGAGAAAGAAATTTCAGAGAGAGAGTGAGAAAGAAATTTCAGAGAGAGAGTGAGTTAGGCCTCAGAGAGAGAGTGAGAAAGAAATTTCAGAGAGAGAGTGAGAAAGAAATTTAGAGAGAGAGTGAGAAAGAAAATTTCAGAGAGAGAGTGAGAAAGAAATTTCAGAGAGAGAGTGAGAAAGAACAGAGAGAGAGTGAGAAAGAAATTTCGAGAGAGAGTGAGAAAGAAATTTCAGAGAGAGAGTGAGAAAGAACAGAGAGAGAGTGAGAAAGAAATTTCAGAGAGAGAGTGAGAAAGAAATTTCAGAGAGAGAGTGAGAAAGAAATTTCAGAGAGAGAGTGAGAAAGAAATTTCAGAGAGAGAGTGAGAAAGAAATTTCAGAGAGAGAGTGAGAAAGAAATTTCAGAGAGAGAGTGAGAAAGAAATTCTCAGAGAGAGAGTGAGAAAGAAATTTCAGAGAGAGTGAGAAAGAAATTTCAGAGAGAGAGTGAGAAAGAAATTTCAGAGAGAGAGTGAGAAAGAAATTTCAGAGAGAGAGTGAGAAAGAAATTTCAGAGAGAGAGTGAGAAAGAAATTTCAGAGAGAGAGTGAGAAAGAAATTTCAGAGAGAGAGTGAGAAAGAACAGAGAGAGAGTGAGAAAGAAATTTCAGAGAGAGAGTGAGAAAGAAATTTCAGAGAGAGAGTGAGAAAGAAATTTCAGAGAGAGAGTGAGAAAGAAATTTCAGAGAGAGAGTGAGAAAGAAATTTCAGAGAGAGAGTGAGAAAGAAATTTCAGAGAGAGAGTGAGAAAGAACAGAGAGAGAGTGAGAAAGAAATTTCAGAGAGAGAGTGAGAAAGAAATTTCAGAGAGAGAGTGAGAAAGAAATTTCAGAGAGAGAGTGAGAAAGAAATTTCAGAGAGAGAGTGAGAAAGAAATTTCAGAGAGAGAGTGAGAAAGAAATTTCAGAGAGAGAGTGAGAAAGAAATTTCAGAGAGAGAGTGAGAAAGCAAAATTCTAGAGAGAGAGTGAGAAAGAAATTTCAGAGAGAGAGGGAGAAAGAAATTTCAGAGAGAGAGTGAGAAAGAAATTTCAGAGAGAGAGTGAGAAAGAAATTTCAGAGAGAGAGTGAGAAAGAAATTTCAGAGAGAGAGTGAGAAAGAAATTTCAGAGAGAGAGTGAGAAAGAAATTTCAGAGAGAGAGTGAGAAAGAAATTTCAGAGAGAGAGTGAGAAAGAAATTTCAGAGAGAGAGAGAAAGAAATTTCAGAGAGAGAGTGAGAAAGAAATTTCAGAGAGAGAGTGAGAAAGAAATTTCAGAGAGAGAGTGAGAAAGAAATTTCAGAGAGAGAGTGGAGAAAGAAATTTCAGAGAGAGAGTGAGAAAGAAATTTGTGAGAGAGAGAGAAAGAAATTTCGAGAGAGAGTGAGAAAGAAATTCTAGAGAGAGAGTGAGAAAGAAATTTCAGAGAGAGAGTGAGAAAGAAATTTCAGAGAGAGAGTGAGAAAGAAATTTCAGAGAGAGAGTGAGAAAGAAATTTCAGAGAGAGAGTGAGAAAGAAATTTCAGAGAGAGAGTGAGAAAGAAATTTCAGAGAGAGAGTGAGAAAGAAATTTCAGAGAGAGAGTGAGAAAGAAATTTCAGAGAGAGAGCGAGAAAGAAATTTCAGAGAGAGAAGTGAGAAAGAAATTCTCAGAGAGAGAGAGACAGCAGAAATTCAGGGAGAGAGTGAGAAAGAAATTTCAGAGAGAGAGAAAGAATTTCAGAGAGAGAGAGAAAGAAATTCTCAGAGAGAGAGTGAGAAAGAAATTTCAGAGAGAGAGGGAGAAAGAAATTTCAGAGAGAGAGAGAAAGAATCAGAGAGAGACAGAAAGAAATTTCTAGAGAGAGAGAAAGAAATTCAGAGAGAGAGAGAAAGAAAATTCGAGAGAGAGTGTGTGTGTACTCAGAGAGAAAGGGTAACTTCAGAGAGAAAGGAAGAAATTAGAGAGGAAGGAAAGAAATTTCAGAGAGTGAGAAAGAAAATTGGAGAGAGAGTGAGAAAGAAATTTCAGAGAGAGAGTGAGAAAGAAATTTCAGAGAGAGAGTGAGAAAGAAATTTCAGAGAGAGAGTGAGAAAGAAATTTCAGAGAGAGAGTGAGAAAGAAATTTCAGAGAGAGACAGAGAAAAGAAATTCTCAGAGAGAGAGTGAGAAAGAAATTTCAGAGAGAGAGTGAGAAAGAAATTTCAGAGAGAGAGTGAGAAAGAAATTTCAGAGAGAGAGTGAGAAAGAAATTTCAGAGAGAGGAGAAAGAACAGAGAGAGAGTGAGAAAGAAATTTCAGAGAGAGAGTGAGAAAGAAATTTCAGAGAGAGAGTGAGAAATTTCAGAGAGAGAGTGAGAAAGAAATTTCAGAGAGAGAGTGAGAAAGAAAAAAAATTTCAGAGAGAGAGGGAGAAAGCAATTTCAGAGAGAGTGAGAAAGAAACAGAGAGAGAGTGAGAAAGAAATTTCAGAGAGAGAGTGAGAAAGAAATTTCAGAGAGAGAGTGAGAAAGAAATTTCAGAGAGAGAGTGAGAAAGAAATTTCAGAGAGAGAGTGAGAAAAGAAATTTCAGAGAGAGAGTGAGAAAGAAATTTCAGAGAGAGAGCAGAGAAAGAACAGAGAGAGAGGAGAAAGAACAGAGAGAGAGTGAGAAAGAAATTTCAGAGAGAGAGTGAGAAAGAAATTTCAGAGAGAGAGTGAGAAAGAAATTTCAGAGAGAGAGAGTGAGAAAGAAATTTCAGAGAGAGTGAGAAAGAAATTTCAGAGAGAGAGTGAGAAAGAAATTTCAGAGAGAGAGTGAGAAAGAAATTTCAGAGAGAGAGGAGAAAGAAATTTCAGAGAGAGAGTGAGAAAGAAATTTCAGAGAGAGAGTGAGAAAGAAATTTCAGAGAGAGAGTGAGAAAGAAAATTTCAGAGAGAGAGTGAGAAAGAAATTTCAGAGAGAGAGTGAGAAAGAAATTTCAGAGAGAGAGTGAGAAAGAAATTTCAGAGAGAGAGAGTGAGAAAGAAATTTCAGAGAGAGAGTGAGAAAGAAATTTCAGAGAGAGAGTGAGAAAGAAATTTCAGAGAGAGAGTGAGAAAGAAATTTCAGAGAGAGAGTGAGAAAGAAATTTCAGAGAGAGAGTGAGAAAGAAATTTCAGAGAGAGAGTGAGAAAGAAATTTCAGAGAGAGGAGTGAGAAAGAAATTTCAGAGAGAGAGTGAGAAAGAAATTTCAGAGAGAGAGTGAGAAAGAAATTTCAGAGAGAGAGTGAGAAAGAAATTTCAGAGAGAGAGTGAGAAAGAAATTTGAGAGAGAGTGAGAAAGAAATTTCAGAGAGAGAGGAGAAAGAAATTTCAGAGAGAGAGAGAGTGAGAGAGAGAAAAACAAAGTTCCGAGCGAGAGAGAGAGAGAAAAAAACAAAGTTCCAAGAGAGAGAGAGAGAGAAAAAAAAACAAAGTCTCCAAGAGAGAGAGAGAGAGAAAAAAACAAAGTTCCAAGAGAGAGAGAGAGAGAAAAAAAACAAAGTTCCAAGAGAGAGAGAGAGAGAGAGAAAAAACAAAGTTCCAAGAGAGAGAGAGAGAGAAAAACAAAAGTTCCAAGAGAGAGAGAGAGAGAAAACAAAGTTCCCGAGAGAGAGAGAGAGAGAGAGAAAAAACAAAGTTCCCGAGAGAGAGAGAGAGAGAGAGAAAACAAAGTTCCCCAGAGAGAGAGAGAGAAAAAACAAAGTTCCCGAGAGAGAGAGAGAGAGAGAAAAAACAAAGTTCCCGAGAGAGAGAGAGAGAGAGAGAAAACAAAGTTCCCGAGAGAGAGAGAGAAAAAACAAAGTTCCCGAGAGAGAGAGAGAAAAAACAAAGTTCCCGAGAGAGAGAGAGAAAAAACAAAGTTCCCGAGAGAGAGAGAGAAAAAACAAAAAGTTCCCGAGAGAGAGAGAGAGAAAAACAAAGTCTTCGAGAGAGAGAGAGAGAAAAACAAAGTTCCCGAGAGAGAGAGAGAGAGAAAAACAAAGTTCCCGAGAGAGAGAGAGAGAGAGAAAAACAAAGTTCCCGAGAGAGAGAGAGAGAGAAACAAAGTTCCCGAGAGAGAGAGAGAGAGAAAAACAAAGTTCCCGAGAGAGAGAGAGAGAGAGAAAAACAAAGTTCCCGAGAGAGAGAGAGAGAGAAAAAACAAAGTTCCCGAGAGAGAGAGAGAGAGAGAAAAAAACAAAGTTCCCGAGAGAGAGAGAGAGAAAAAACAAAGTTCCCGAGAGAGAGAGAGAGAAAAACAAAGTTCCCGAGAGAGAGAGAGAAAAAACAAAGTTCCCGAGAGAGAGTGAGAGAGAAAGAAAAACAAAATTCTTGAGAGAGAGAGAGAGAGAGAGAGAGAGAGAAAAACAAAGTTCCAAGAGAGAGAGAAAACAAAGTTCCAAGAGAGTGAGAGAGAGAGAAAAAGAAAGTTCAGAGAGAGAGAGAGAGAGAGAGAGAAAAAAATTACAAGTGTGTCATTGAATATAATTCTGACTGCTTATTTAATTTCTTTTGGAAGCGACTTTGTTTTTTCAGACATTCAGTTGATGACTAAAAACTAGCATCTAAGATTTAGAACTAAATATTAAGTCATAACAATTCAATTTTGGTTGAATGCCTAAACGATAAGACATGAACAAACATAAAACCACGGGAAAAAGAGACCCCTAAGGTCACATTAAACGAATAAGTAAAGTAATTATGGTATGGAAAATCAGAAATATTTAAAACATAAAATTAAAAAGCAGGTCTTCTAAATACTCTATATGTCTTAGCAGAGTGTGATTTTTTTTCTGTAAAAGATACAATGTTGCACACCACACACATAAATCTTCTCAAAAAAATCAGGATTTTTTAAAACCAAACGTCAGGTATCTTTGTATCAGACATTTTATGGCAAGTGTTTATCTTACCATTTTTTGGTAGCTTTGTACAAAAAAAAGGATGAACATTACTTGCTATAAAATATGCCCAGGACTGCAATATAGGCCTACTAATATTTCTTAGAAGCTAGAGAGCCGCATTATGCACCAAGTTTGAATCAACTCACAAATTGATTTGTTGAATCAACCCGCAACAATGAAAAAACCAAGAAAGGCAATTAAATACAAAAATATATATGTTTGAATTTTGTATTTTTTTTAACAACTAAATTTTTCTTAGCATAGAAGTTTTTACAATCTTTCTCTGTAGTCATTAGTTAGGATAAAGAAAAATATGATTTCTTGCATGCATTTTAGTGCAGTGAATAACTGCTTGGAACGAGAAATTGGAGTTAAAATTTCAGTTGAATTTGTTCCATTTACTTATGCAAAAATGCCCTTGAGAAAGGTCAAAATCTGTCTCTTCCCTTTAGCTATGGGTTAAATAGCAGGACAGATGAGGTTCTACAGCCTCAGTTGGCAACCGGTCTACTGCAGAAAGTAATGGAAACCTACTGTGGGAAAATCTTCTGCCCAGTCAGTCATATCGCAAAAGAGACATGATTGCCCAAGTGTCTATCATGTACGGCACTTAACAGACTGACTGAATGTAATAGTTGGTAACATAATTAAAGCTTCTACTGGGTATAAAGCGGGGAATTAGTTTTCTATTGTCATGAAGTAATAAACTGATCCCCCTATAATTAGTTCAAATTAATATAATCACTATCAAATACAATTAAAGCTTTTGTCTGAACCTAAAGTGGGAGATCTGTTTTCTATTGTTATAAAGTAATAAACTGATCTCCCACTAATTACTAATTATTAATGTAATAATATATTAGAAACAATCCCTTCTCCCTCTAGCTATTGGTTGAATAGCAGGACAAAATTGGGTTCTATAGCCTTGGTTGGCAACCAGTTTAATGCAGAAAATAATGACAACCTACTACGAGAAAATCTTCTTCCCAGCCAGAATATATGATACATGGCACTTAACTGATTGACAAACCTGTAATACACCGTAATTGCCTTGTTTAAGATTGCCTTGTAATATTGCATGTGAAAAAGAAAAGAATGTAATCCTAGTGACTTTAATACGACAGAGCGAAAGAAATTATTATTAGTGGTATTGTTGATTTTGCAGTTTATTGTCAATCGCAATATGAGTCAAGTTTAACAGAAGATTTGTTGCAAAAACTTATAAAATCTGATTTGTTGCAAAACTTGTAAAATCTGAAAAAAAACTATCTGGAAATCAAAGAGAATAGAAAGGAAAAATATATTTTTGCATTGTTTGTACGAAAGTGGATCAGAAGCTTTGGGCTTTTTTGGCCGGTGGAAGTGAAAAATAGCAGTAGTCAAAACAAAACTGTCAAAACTTTTGATGGGGTTACGGTAAGGCCAGATCCTTAGTTCCTGAATTTGCTGGGAAAGTATTTGAAAATTTGAAAACCTAAAAAATGATGTAATCAGGAAGAAGAAAAGAAATTACATCAGAGGAAATATTGTTACCTCATTGGTTAAACCAAGGGAGTGATATAACCCCACCACGAAATGTAGAGGCAAAAGTAATGTCATTGGTTAAAGATTTAATTTGCATAGACACTCCGAGTCCATCATGCACCTCCCAAGAGAATTTGGGACAAGCATAAAAATCAAGACCCCAGGGGTCTAAATTAGTTGCAGTCAAAGTCCAGTCAGTTCTCGGCCCAGAGATGTAACAACTGAGGGAAAAGTGTTCCCAACCTGGAGCCATGCCGTTTGGGTGCCAGCCATAGAGACAGTGACAGTCCCATTGAGCTCCTGACTAAAAGATGTAGAAAGAGCCAAGCACAATTGCAGTTGGACTTGGGACCAGTTGAGATGTAACAACTGAGGGAAAAGTGTTCCCAACTGGGGGCCACGATTGATAGATTATTCACCTCCTTTAGAGCTCCTGGCTGAAGATGTAAAGAAACGTAGAGAAGCCTGCCGCCGACCAACTTAAAAGAGTTAAAGTCGAATAATGCGCCTCCAATAAAGTCCTAGCTGAAGATATATGGAAACAGAAAGAGCCAAGAAAGAGTTAAACTAGTAGGAGTTGTTGTTGCCGAGCAAAAGGGACAAGATGGATTTACTGCCGCTACCCAGCACCCCACTTCGGCCATTTCTGTAAAGCTTTGGTAAAGAGCCCTGAAAAGACTTTTTTAAAAATTTGGAAATTTTGAAAGCTCTGATTATTTTTAAACGAAAACTTGCTTCGTTGTGAGATCAGAAATTTGACTGTTACATTCTGTTTCTGTTTGCTAATTATTTTTTTTCATATATATAAAGACTCTTTCCACAACTTATTCTGGCATTATCGAAATTATTTTTTTTTTTTTGGTGCCGTATTTTTTTTTTTGTTAACCAAATGTACGCATATGTCCAGCCTGGTTTGATGTGGTAAAGATACAGCTAACAAGATTTCAGCATGTTCTCCTTGAGATCAAAATTCACAGAGTGGGCAAGAGGGAACATCGTTGTAATAGACGACATGAAGACCAGCTACTGTGTCAAAGCCATCAGACAACTAGCAAACCAGGGGCGGCGTTACACACCTACAAATTATTTACTCATTCAAAATACATTGCTAACAACCTAAATGTCTGGTATTACGTAAAATTGTCAGAGGTCACTGAACAAACACTTCATGTAATTTTAAGAAGTTATTTTTAAGTTTTTTCAATGTAACACCAATATAACTGTAGACTTTGAATCTCATGCACCAGCGAGTTCAAATAAAAAACATGTTTCTGTTAAATGACAAATGTTTAAATTGTGACACTGATGTACATGATAGCAAACAAAAAAATAAAGAGGAAAAAAAAACAATTTTTTCAAACATTTTTGTTTGCTAAATTTTTTCATGTATATTTGATATCGTTGGAGATTCAGTTAAAATTAAAATTATTCAATACTTATTTGTATGCAGATGTTGTGTACATATGGTGACTACAGGTTTTGAGGCTGGACATTTTTTTCAGTTTACCCATTACAAGGCCAAAACACCACTCAGAGTTGAGCGGTTATTGAATGTGATTGTTGCAAACAAGATAGAAGAAAGAAGAGCATATTATGAGGACATATAGGATAGATACTGGTTGACCCTAGAAAGTAAGAGATGAAGATTGTAGTTGACAGGGAAGCATTCTCTCAGGGGTTTCTTCCACAAGCTGTAAATGGAACTTACTCCTTGCCAAAGGAATACAAAAGTAAACAGCGAGTATTTTCCATCTTGAACATACATTAACATATATGCAGTATATACAAGTATATACAGAATATTCATTTTCCACATGCCATATTTAAATTCTGTGAAATCCACAATACTTTTAAAATGAGTAAAATATTAGATAATGCTTTGAATTTTAGGTTTTTTTTATTTTGAGTTCAGGTTAGTTGGTCAAAGTTGTTTTATGAACAAATTATTAAAGATGGTAGTTTCTAATACAAGTTAATTTGTATTTAAAGTTTCTGATTGAAGTTGGTTATTAAAGTTCATATTGTTACTTTTAGTAGGGATATTTATGAAGTCTGAAGGTGTTAACGTTGTTTGGACTGTTGTCTTCATTTTTGTTGCCATATTCACAACGTTTTGGTTGTTCTATGCTCTGACCTTCTTCAGGTGATTCTAATTTTGGACAAAACTATTTTGTTCACCTGGGTAGATTATTCTAGTTCCATGAGTCACGCTTCTCTTCTAGATATCTCACTTTTTCTCCTTTAAATCATCCCTAAGATTTTTTTTTTTGTTCATCTCTGCTATGACCAGGTATTGAATTCACAATTCTTTGGGTCAAGACAATGAAACCAACCTTCACTTTTATCTAAATAGCCTAGTGGATAAAAGTGGTGGTTAGATTCACTTCTATATTCCAATCACCTGAAGAAGGTCAGAGCATACAGTGGCCAAAATATTGAGAATATGGAAACAAAGATGAGGACAACATTTCAAACAACATAAATAGTTACAATATCACATCTTAGAAATATAGACAAATATTGAATTCTGAAGGTTTCTTTTGCAACGTGAGTGGCTTCTGTTCAGTAAGTACAAGCCGAGGGCCAATTTGGATGAAATGGGGTGATATTTATATTAACATCTCACCAACTGTAATGCAAATTCTTGTTGACAGCTCTAAACTGAATTGTTTCCATCATTGCTTTTGCCATATCTCAAGGTAAAATGTTATTTTAGATTGAAAAATATAAACTGAAAATTTAATTAACACTTGCCTTTAAATTTTCAAAATATATTTAAACAGATTCACCTATCGCCCAGTTCACACTCCTTCCCAGTATCTTAAACAGGAGTAGAGGTTTATCCCTTGTTTCCTGCTCCTTCAATTAAGACTCTTCATATTCCTTCACCCTCACTAGACTATTGTGTCTTTATCAATGGCATTATCAGTTTACTTGAATTGTTTAACATTTGACACCGTTATAAAATGGTTAGCAAACTTGTTTGCTCGAACAGTTACAACTGAATAGTGAGTTAAATCCTCACTGGGTGCCCCATACTTTCAGTCTTGTGCCACATCTAAGCTATGCTTAGAAAATCACTGCTCATTATAAAAAGTAGATCTTTTGATTTTCTTTGTGTAGTTAAATCGAGTAGGTACCACCAAAGTCTAAAATGGATGCTTTTTTCCCCACCAAAGTGAAAGCAAAAATTGCTACCCACTATTTTAAAATATTTAACAAAAAATCAGGGCTTTATCAGATTCAAATGAAATTTTCAATATTCATTAATGGGTGCTCGTATGATATGTGACCTCTATTGAATATATCTTACGGAATTCTGTCACTGGTATAGTATGTGGTCTCCCTTCAAAAGCTTTTTTTGTTTTTTATAATCATCTCACCCAAAGGAAGATAGTACTACCACTGGTATGCAAGGGGTTACATAAAAGAAGAGTGGAGAAAAGAGCACAGTAGGTGTCGGAGAATGGGTAAGAGAAGGACGAGAACACTTGTGTGAAGAGAGCTGCTCGAGAGTAAAGTGTAAAGGTAGAAGAACAAGGTATAGGGTGTTGGGGAATAGATGTGAGTCAAGAAGATAAGAGATGACACTTGACATTGCGTTTAAACTTTTGGAGATTGTAGCTATCAGGGAAGCAAGTACATGGAAGGGAGTTCCACAGGCGGGAAGTGCAAGAAAAGATGCTGCAAGAGTAGAAGTTGCAGTTACACTTAATTGGTTTCACTATAAAAGGGTGGGACCTTTTTGCTACCAGAGAGGGCACCAGGGAGCTAAGCTTGTCGAAACAGAATCCATGAAAATATTTAAAGAAGTATTATGACTGCCTGGTGAGGGTTAGGGAAAATAATTAGTATCAATAAATAGCTGAATACTTATATCTATAAAATTTATAGATATAAGTATCAGGCTGTTATACTCTTACTGAGGTAGGACACATTCAAACCGAGTAAGCCATGTTCGATACCATACTGGCACCAGTGCTACCATAACATGAGGTCTACCTTTCGTTTCGACTATAATGTAAAATCTTCAACAGCATCAAATTATATTTTTGTGTATACATATTTATTTAAATCTTATATTAATACTTATACACTATTAAAGGTAGAGAGGTAAAAATAAACACTATCAAATACAATACATATTTTAAACACATTGTATATTTTCTAGGAATGGCAAGAATGGATCATTGGAATTTTTTCTCATGATCTTCCAGCAAAAATTATCAAGATTAAGTAAAACAGCTGATGACCAACACCTTGCATTTTCTTGAGAATCATCATTTTAGCATCCAACCAGATCACTCAGTTGCCGGAGTGTGTGCCAATGTCGCTGGTGATTCACTGTCGAATTTTGTGAAGAGGGAGGGAGGGACACGGTAGACCCCTGTGCTGCACCTGGGGAGAGGGTTTAACCCTCTAGTCCGGATGGAATCCATGAGGAAGTCGTAGAACCAAGATCAAAGGAATTTAATTTCTCCTCGACACCATCTTTTTTTGTTTATCCTTTATGTGTGGAGGTGGGGGGTAGGAATAAAACAAACAAAAGACCTTTTCACCCCTAAGTGGTGTGATTTTTTTTTTTTTTGCTTGTCAGTAAGATGGACGTGTGTTTATTTCGCTAACGATTACTGGAGTTAACGTGTTTAATTTTACAGGCCAAAAATACGCTGTTTGTAATCAACGACTCACAAGGCAAATTCGTTGCAACCTACGACCTCAGCCCAAAACTGTTGGCAGGAAAAAACAATTCTGACAATACTAGACTTTTTTTTTGTTTTTACTGTACAGTATAATTTTTTTACTGTATAATTTATGGCATTCTGAATTCATAAATAACATTTCTTTGACAAACTGAATGCATGTGAAGCATGAAAATAATTGAAAATCAAACACAAGAGGGAAATTATTTTTTCTTCGGATCTCATTCTCTGATGAAACTTTAATTAAAGTTGAACAAATTTATAAACGTTTCCGATTGATTGTCTTATTTCTTTTTCTCGATATCTCATTGTCTGATTCAAAGCTTTAAAATTAAAACATGAGAAATTATAAACGTCTCCGATTTGTTCATCTTTTTTATTGCTATGTCCGTCTTTCCGGTTTGATTTTTCCTTTTAATTTACGTTTTATTTTATTTGTTAATTATTTTCTGTTGGTTTCTTTGAGTTTATTTTTTTTTTTTTTGCCATAACCATTTGGCATGCTTGGTGTTCGTACAGTCGCAAGTGTAGGGTTTTTTACTAATATTCTGGTTTGGTTTAAAATTTAGGTAACATTTTAACACTAAGTTTCCTCAAATTATGACCGTCATGTTTTCTCAAATTCTTGCATTAGATTTTTAAAAATTGATTTTTGGAAGTCTGGCCATGCATCATTTTCCTGTGCATATTTCTTCGGAGGAGAAGTATTTAAAATTTAAATACTTCTTTGAATTTTAATTTAAAATTGAAAAATTTCAAGTTTTAGGGGAAGGTAAAAGAATGTCATGTTCCCTTTTTTGTTTTGTTTTGCGTGCACACACAAATTAAACATTGAAAATGGATACTTTTGAAATTATTATTTTAATTGCAACGGTAAATATCTGAATTTTTTCTGAATAAATATTCACAAATATACTTACTTATTCCTATTGAAGAGGAGTTCTATGTAACTTTTTTCAAAAACCATTTTAGATGGAGCCAAGAGTTTCTTTCATGGATAATGATTTCATGATTAAATCCAATTTTTGACCTAAGTCGTTAAATGCACACCAGACGGCATTTATAACTGCAGTAGCCAAACCAAATGAATTTATGTTTGCTTCGTTTTTAGAATTTCTTTGGTTTCATCTTCAAATGTAGCTTAGAAAATGGCGACTTACATTTGCCAAACCAGACGACAGTTGGTCACGTGACCCGACGTTTGAAATGAAAAAAAAAGAAGCGCGTCTATGGCTTTTTTTTTTTTCCGTTCAAACCTCAAATAATCACTGACCTGTCGACCTTAATAAACAAGTGTCATGTGTGGCTGGGCAATTGGCTTTTCATTAGTAGACCTATGCAATTTTTTTAAAGAGTTAATATAGAGGCTGAGGAAAATACTGAAAATTTTTTAGATCTTATGGGTGTGTCTAAATTTAACTAATCAGAATAGAGGTTGACTTTGAAAATTCAGAGTAACCGTTAGGGGATGTGAAATATTCATACATGACGATGGTTAACCGTCATATTTACGGCCGGACTGCTTACTTCCAGCAAGAAGGTTACATAGTTACGAATAAAACTCTTAGATTTGATTTTCTAAGTGCCACTTCCACAAGGCCGAGTGTATGGGGTACCTAGTGAGAATCGAATTCACTACTCAGTTGTAATAAACTCTAGCGAGACAAGATTGCTAACCATACACCACGCCGAGATACCCGTTTTAAAGAGACTGTGGTGATACCGAGCAAAAGCGATGGACCGGATGTTTGCGCTTTCACGACCAAAAGGCAAATGACGAAAAGTCGTCGATGCGCCGCCGGCTCCACGCAGATGTTCCGGTTGAAAATTAAAAATTAATTAAATATTAAATTTCCAGTTCGCGAGCCTACGCGAATTTTATTTATCAGCCAATGGGAAGCCCAGAACCAAATACAAGTGTGAAATCCCAAATGAGCTGCTGTGACCCCAAAAGAAGATATAAAAAGCGGATACAGAAAGCATCGACAGACAGACCGACTCGAGGAGAAGAGAGTAATTAGTATCTCCATTGACCGAAGTCAAGCGGCTTACTACGCTCGCCTCCCTTACCTCTTTCCTTCTTCCCTGCCTCAAAAACTACTTACTGATCTGAGGAGCGAATACATCAAAGACATTCCTTACTTACACGCTCCCAAATTCCTAAGCATTAATTCTCTTTCAGCATTTTATTGCCATGAACATTTTAAACCTCCATTGGACCTATACTTCAAATATTACTTCAATTGTAAAAACATTAATTGATATGTGTATATATAAAGTGTTATTCTTCTACTCAAATTGCCTTTCTTGATTTGTAATCATTTTATGACTTATAGTGGGCTATCTACAAAAAGGCCAAATTCCGTTAACCTGCAACAGTATACAACTACCCTTCACTAGAACGGACTCTCCACTACTAACAGAAAAGAATAGATAAGTGACCCACTATAAGACTTTTGGTATTATTAAAAGTATTTCAAACAGAAATTATAATTTCTGTTTGAAATACACCAGAGTATTTTACTAATTGAAAAATGTATATGAGTGTGCGTGTGACACAAGGTCAGAAGGGGTTTATACAATTCTTTTTAAATGTTAGCTTTTTTTATGTATAATTGTTGACGTTGATTTTTTTATGTAAGTTCTCTTGAGAGAAGTGTATTTTTATATAAGCTAAACGATTTAAAATTTGTTACAAATGTCTATCTTTTTCAGCTCAGCAGTCAAACCCGCTAAAATTTGTGAAGAATCCATTTCTAGGTTATGGAAAATTTTTTTTCATATATATATTAACCAATGGGAGACGTGGTCTCAAACTCTAATTGTAGGAGCAGAGCGGGCCTAAATTTTCTGTATAAATAAAGCACGGGTCAGTAGATACGAAGAAAAAACCTTTCGACAGTAAGAAGAGGAGACTTTTGTAAACGAGAAATGCAAAGGAAAAAGAAAACATTGACATCAAGAGGACATCAAGAAGGCTCTGTTTCCAGCCAACGACAGAGAAATGAGAGAAATTTAAATGCGACTTCAATTGCCATCTCTTATCTCCTTAACTCATATTTTTCCCTGACACATCTTGTTTTTCTTCCTTTCCGCTCCACTCTTATGCAGCGCTCTTCACACCAGTATTTTCATCTTTCTCTTACCAATTCTTCGACACCCCCACTTTTTCTCCACTCTCTTAACCCTTTGCCCTCCAGTAGCACTAATACCTTGCTTGGCGTGAAACGATTAAAAAATGGAATTTCAGTGAAAATTCTCTTTCCAACGAAAATATAAGGCTAGTTCAAAAGTAAAAAATAAAAACCAGTAAGATGAAATCGTTTTAAAAATACTAATCTTTAACTTAACAATGTTCTTTCTGTGACAGTTTGTTGCTTTCAAAAATGAGTCCAATTATCAAATAATTCTCAAGAAGAATGACTCTTCTTTTTAAACGTATGCATTCGATGACTACAGCTTGGCAGATGGGCAAAAAACCGTACAGCCAGATTGGCAGATAGGCAAAAGAACGTCTCCCCCAGATTGGCAGATAGGCAAAAAGCCGTAACCTCCAGATTGGCAGATAGGCAAAATTGGTACAACCTAGGTTGACAGATAGCCAAAATTGGTACACCCTAGTCAAATAGCCTTACCCCAGATTGGCAGGTAGCTAAATTGCCGTACTTCCCAGATTGGCAGATAGCCAAAAATTAATACCTCCCAGATTGGCAGATAGCCAAAAGTTGGTGCCGACAGATTGGGAGATAGCCAAATAGCCAATCTTCTCAAACATATGCATTCGATGACTGCATCCAGCCACCATCCTGCATTTTTATTTGGCAAATCTACGGCCTTCTTGGGGTTGGAGGACAAACAAGAAATAAAAATACAACCCCCCCCCCCCAAAAAAAAATAAAAAGCTAATCTTACCTTGACATAATCTTTAGGGTCACTGAGATTATACGAGTCGAAAAAAAGATTGACTGATCGCTCACTATTAGGGGAGATAATTGTCCATGTACATTTTTGGTTAGTAATGTACAAACCGATATTAGAGTTTTCATAGTTAAATCCTGGAGAACTGATGACACCAGCTTCTGTTTCCAATTTCAAATCACACCCTGTTTAAAGAAAAGGTATACATTTTATTCAAAATCTGACCAAATCAATATTTTAAATAGCACAGAAAAAAGTTCTTAGACTTGGAAAACAGACTAGTCATATCTTCTTCTGTGTGCCTTGTCCCTTCAGGACGTAGGCGATCATGGCCTTCCACGTCTCCCTATTCCTGGTGTCTCTTAGCACGCTTTCTCCTGTTACACCACGAAACCCCCGTTCTGCCATCCACCTGCTCAGGCCAGTCAAGTATGTTACATGCTGTTTTCCTCTGTCTCTCCTTCCCTCTATCTGGTCTGTTAGTATCAGATTCTCCAAGCCCTCCTTCATCATTGCATGTCCCAGGAACTTTAGCTGTCTCTTCCTGATACTCAGTATTAATTTCCTCTTCGTTTCCATCCTTTTCAAAAACCTCATCATTGCTCACATGCTTGATCCATGATATTCGCAGCATCCTTCTGTAGAACCACATTTCAGTTGCTTCAAGTTTTTCCTTCATCTTCGATGATATTGTCCAGCATTCACTGTCATATTGAAGAACTGACATGACACAGCAATTCAGTACTCTCTTTTTTGTTTCTAGTGAAATTTCCCTGTCTTTTAATACTTTACTTAGCTTCTGGAATGCATCCTTGGCCATGCCAATTCGCCCCCGGATCTCTGTATCGCACTTTCCGTCTTCTGTTAGAACACTACCCACGTATTTGAATTTTTGTACCTGCTTGATTTTAGTATCCCCAACCTGTATTTGGCATTTTGGGCTGCCCTTTTTGTTGATGACCATGTATTCGGTTTTCTTACAGTTTATTTGTAGTTCTTTCTTGTCACTCTCTTCAGCTACCTTCTGTAGGATGTCTTGTAGTTTCCTTTCCGTGTCTGCTATTAGCACTGTATCATCTGCGTACTTTGTGTTGTCCAAATTGTGGCCTCCGATGATTAATCCTGGCATCACATCAACGGTCCTCAGAATAATCTCACTGTACAAGTTGAATAGCTCCGGTGAAAAGACACAGCCTTGTCGTACGCCCCTTTGAATAGCTCCGGTGAAAAGACACAGCCTTGTCGTACGCCCCTTTCTATCTTTGTATATCTGCTGAATTCGTTACCTGTTCATATGCATGAGGTTTGCTGCTAGTAGAGATTCTTGATTACTCTTATGTCTTTCCCAAATATGTCGACGTTGCTGAGCGTTTCTATGAATTCTTTGTGGCGTACTTTGTCGAACGCCTTCGCATAATCGATAAAACATGAGTACCCGTCCTTTCTCATTTGTATTGCCCTTTCGGATAGAATCCTAATCATAAATATGGCGTTCCTTGTTCCAGTGTCTTTGACGAACCCACAATGTTCTTGTATCTCTGGCCTGAATATGACTCAATTATAATGTGTGGATTACCCCCACCTAGTCGGCCAAAAACTCTTGCGAGGTGGAGTCATTTGAGGAATATAAAAGAATGGGTATAGATCTCTTTTTCTATATATATCGAAGAAACGAGAATAACATATCTACAAAAATTTCCCTATCATATCATTAAATATTTGAGCTGGACAACTTTAACGAAATATTGCAATTACAATCATAGATATGAAAGCTGGTTATTATTTAAAGAAGTAAGCGGATACAAATGAAAAGATTTGAAATTGACACCTTTTTACATTTTAGTGAAACAGCCATTAAACACTTCTTTCTTTCTTTCTTTCTTTCTTTCTTTCTTTCTTTCAAGTGTTTGTCTTTCGTCTTTCCACGCTACCAGCACAGAATAGTTCAGGTTTTATGAGGTATTGATAGAAGACGTTATACACTTCAATCTTCCCTCTTTTTCGTTTTAACCAAATCCCCGTCTTACGAACATTTCTCTTAATAATAATTTTGAAAACAATCAAAACAGAATAGTCTATTATTTATGAGATATTGACAGGAGACATTAAACACTTTTATCTTTCTTTCTTTCTTTCTTTCTTTCTTTCTTTCTTTCTAATCAAATACCCGTCTTTCGAACATTTCTCGTAATAATGTAAAAATAATTCAGCAAAGCATGTTATCTTGTGACAACTGAAGTTTTAGGAGAATGCCTTATTCAGTTTCCATTTTTTTTGAAAAATGGCATTTTATCGCTTTTTTCGAAGATAAAAATGTATTTTCTCGTCTTATCAGCTTAATCTGATTCTCCCCAATCTCTCTCTCTCTCTCTCTCTCTCTCTCTCTCTCTCTCTCTCTCTCTCTCTCTTACCAATTCTATTTTTCTTTTTTCTTTCACTTTCTCACTGAAAACAACTAATACTAATTTATTTTGCCCTCTTTCCAAACGATCAAAACAGAATAGTACATTATTTAGGAAGTATTGACAGGGCGTAACGGTCATGCAAACTAACGAAGGGAGAGAAAAGCATGATTGTAAAAGAATTTCTGACTGCAGATATGATGTCTCTAACACCTTTATCATACGTACCTTCGAGATAAGTCAGACTGAATCCTCCATTGCAGATTTCCTTTCCAGAATGAAGATATAGTGTAACTTCATTAGTATTGGAGATGAAAACTTCATTTTCTGTTGATGCGGTTAGTTTTGCAGCTAGGACATTTCCATATCGGATTTCAAGGAAAGTTTCATTGTTCGGAATATTCAATTCGGACAGCTAAAGAAAAGAACATTTCCAATATTAATATTTAAAAAAAACTGGTTACTGTTTATAAAGACAGCCATTTTTTAAGTGTCTTTTTTTTATTAGAACCTTGAATAAGTTCTCATTATTTTCCAACAGATGGTGTTCCCAGAACTGCGTGTGTCTAGTTTCAGATGGCAACACATCTATAAGGAAGAACTATAAGCAAGCTTGAAATTTGGTGTATGCCATTTCGCTGAAATGTAAACAGCTTTGTTTTTCATAGCGTTATATATGTTGGATTTCGGGCCAAAGAAAATGTATTTGCGGGGAATTTTACTGCACTGTTTTATTTAAAAGAAATTTGCAGCTGAAGCTCACAGAATTCTTGTTGAGACTTACGACGACCATTCTCTGTCGGAAACAACATGCAGAGATTAGTTTAAATGTTTCAAAAATAATAGTTTTGATGCTGAAGATAAAGAACGCTCTGGCTCACCGAAAAAAGGTTGAAGATGAAGAATTGGAGGCATTATTTCATGAAGACTCATGTCAAGGCAAAGCCGAACTTGCAGAATCATTAAAAGTTGATCACACAACAGTTTCAAAATGTTAGAAATCATTAGGAATGATTCAAAAGCAAGGACAAAAGGCCAGTGTCTTGTCTGGGAAAATATAGACATTTTTACCCGGGCTTAAGGGCTTGGATTTCCATTTTAAATGGCCTTGTGCAGCATCCGCCTAGAGTATCCACCCTAGTGGGGAGGTAGTAGATATCGTTCTGCCTTGCGTAGACACAATGCCGAAGGGCAGCGTCGCATCTGGGAAAAAATGATCAATATATTTTTGCCTGACCTTAAGGGTTCGGAATTCCCACTTTAAATGACCTTGTGCCGCATCTGCCTTGGGCATCCGCCCTAGTGGAGAGGTAGTAGATATCATTCAACAGCAAGGACATTGAGTGCCGAACGAGTTGAAGCCGAGAGACTTCGGACGGCGTCACGTGTGATCAGCTGCTTCAACGGTAGAAAAGGAAAGAATTTTTGCATCTTATCGTGACCAGTGATGAAAAGTGGATACACTACACAAACCCTAAACATACAAGATAGTAGGGGAAGCCCGGCTATGCATCAACATTGGCGACAAAACCGAATATCCATGGTTTGAAGCTTCTGCTCTACATTTGGTGTGATCAGCTGTATGTAGTTTATGAGACGCTCCAACCGACCGAAACCATCACAGAATATTGCTATTGACTACAACTGATGCGTTTCAGCTGAGCATTAAAGAAAAAACGGTTGCTATACGAGCTGAGACCCGACAACGTGTTTTTGCAACAAGACAGCGCTAGGTCACATGTAAAACGGGTGAAAACCTACTTAGAAACACTTAAATGAGAAATCCTACTTCACTCACCGTATTTACCAGACATTGCCTGGTCTGATTATTACTTGTTTTGATCGATGGCACTTGGCGTGGATGAGCATCACTTTTATTCTTATGAAAGTGTCAAAAAGTGTTGACTAGTGTTTAGCCTCAAAAGACATGTCGTTTTTTCCAACATGGAATTCAGATGCTGCCAGAAAGATGGGAAAAAAGTAGTGGCTAGCGATGGACAATACTTTCAGTGACATGCTTCTTACTAATTTTTGTAATTAAAACGTTACTTTTCATGAAAAATCATCAAGAACTTATTCAAGATCCTAATATATATAATCGTTTCACCCCAAGAAAAGCAGTACTGCCACTAATGCGCAGGGTGTTATATTGAAAGGTGAGTTGAAAGAAAATAAAAAGAACAAGGTACAGGGGATGTCGAAGAAAGGATAAGAGAAAGATGGGGATCAAGGAGATAGAAAATAACTATTGACTTTGTAGTTTTGAAGATTGTAGTTATCAGGGAGGCAAGTTAAGAAGGGAGTTTCACAGGACGGAAGTGTGAGAAAAGAAACTGTAGGAGTAGAAGTGGCGGTTACATTTGACTATTTTGACAGTAAAAGGTTAAGACCTAGTTGGCAATCTAGTAGTACGAGTAAATTCGTGTATTCGGGGCACCAGGGAGAGAAGTTCCTCAGTACAGAAGCCGTGAAAATATTTGTAGAAAAGACAGAGGGAATCCAGAACTTGTCGGTGAGAAATTGACTGAAATCGATCTGCCAAATTGCGATCAATTACATTGCAGATCCTCCTTTGGATTTTATTGAGAATCCCGAGATGAATAACAGGACCACCAGATATGGCAACAGTATTTAATGCACAGACGGATGAGTGATTTTTTAATGTGCAAGATTTAAAATAATCACATATTACTCATCATAAGAGAGAAGTAAACATTAATTGTGAGAATACACAATGCATGTTTGTAAGTAAAATGAACAGCAGACATGCGAATGAAAAGTTGGAGATTCCAAAATGAAGCAAGTACAAAGATTTAAATATTTAGTAAGTGTTTTAGCAGAGGACAGAAAATGCAACACCAAAATCCAGTAGCAAAAGATTCCTGCCAAATGCTAAGAAACGTATTAAGAGACAAGAAAATCTCTTAATAAACAAAGGAAAGAGTTCTTAACTATTACGTAATATAATTCCTCCTATGTGGTATTGAAAGGTAGACATTTTCCTCACAAATGAAGAAAAGACTTGAAGCAACGGAAATGTGGTTCTACAGAAGGATGCTGAGAATACCAGAGACCGAACATCAAATAAAGAGAGCAAAATATCACTAGCAAAAGGTAAACTAAGTATTAAGAGACAGGAAAATTTCATTAGAAACAAAGAAAAGAGTACTTAATTATTACCTAATATAATTCCTCTTATGTGTCATTGAAGGCTGGACAATCTCCCCACAGGTAAAGAAAAGAATTGAAGCAATTGAAAAGAAATTCTACAGAAGGATGTTGATAATATCGCTGACTGAACATAAAACTGGGATCTCAAAAGATGCCTTCCAAAAACTAAGCAAGATATTAAGAAGCAGGAAAATTTAATTAAAAACTAAGAACAATTACGGAACTTTTACTAACTTCAGTCTTCCTATATGGTGATTTTCTCAGTGCTGCTTAGATATGGCACATGTCCGAAAGTATGAAACACCTAGTGAGGCTCGAACTCATTACTCAGTTGTAATGATTATAGTAAAATTAGCTTACTAAATATTACACAATGTCAAGGTGCCCAAAATATAAGGATTTTCAAAGCGCAGTTTACATGTGGCACAAAGCCGAAAGTATGGGGTACCCAGTGAGGATCGACCTCACTACTCAATTGCAATAGGTTCTAGCGAGACAAGCTTGCTGATCATTACACCACATCGGAGTGCCCTTCAGTTTTCCTATATGGCAATGTATGCTAGACAATCTTCTCATAAATGATAAAAAATTAGAGACAAGAGAAATGTGATTCTACAGGAAGATGCTGAGAATAACATGAACTGAACATGTGAGCAACAAAGAAGTTTAAGGCATATAATGAAGAAAACAGGTTTGGAAAATTTGACACTCTCAAGACATATTAAAGACAAAAAGGGACAGAGGAAAGCAGCGCATAATCTACTTAACAAACTTGTGTAAATGGTTGGCAGAACAGGTACTAGGAGAGATAGCAAAAAGATAAAATTGTGTAAAAGCTACAAAAGACAGGAAATTGTGGAGAGCCATGACCACCTATTTTATAAATGGACATATCACACAAAAGAAGCACACGTTTGTGTAAATGGATGGTAGAAAAGGGTTTAGGAGAGATAGAAAAAGACAAAATTTACTAAGATCTACAATTGACAGAAACGGTCCTGGGCATGACGGTAAACTGCATCCAGCAGCAAGGCCTCTGATTGAGAGGTTGTGAGGAGCATGGAACCACCTCTTAATTACTGTTGTTCCCAGGCCCACCCTGACCTGGAGTGGTAGCACCTGTTAGGGTCCCAAACTGGGGTCAAAACACTATGAATGTATAGAAATACACTGTTATAGAAATATATACATAAAATTGACTTTTATAGAAAAATATACATTTTTGAAGGAAAAATATTACCAACAAAACAGCTCTTAAGAAAAATTATTGCTATAGGAAAAAAATATTCTCAGCAAAACATTTTTTAAATACAAAACTACAGGACATTTTCAGTTTTCTAAAAGAAAAAAAATCATTAAAATCTGACTAAAGTAACCTTCTCACTATAACCAAACATTAAAAAACAAATACCTTAAAAGCCCACATTTTTGGCATTAAATAACCCACAGAGGTTGATATGCCATTAAACAAAACCTCAAAGGACAGAAAACTTCTTTTTTCCTTTCTTTTCTCTTCCCTTTCTCCTCTTATTTTTCTTTATCTTCTTCTTTAAAGCCCTACCCTGGTTCTCCTCTGTTTCTGTCATTCTGGATAATCTCTGCTGAACGTTACTCTCTGATTTCCTCCCTCTTACTTTTCATTTCTTTTCTCCGCTTTCCCTTTTCCCCACTCTTATTTTTTTTAATTTCCCCGCCCCTTTAATACTATTTCCTCTTCACCTTTTCTTTCTCTCTTTCTTAATAATCCTTTTCTTCTTCCTTAATTTGTCTTAGTTTCTCTCGCTATATTTTTCCTCTCTTTTCATGTCTACCTCTTTTTCCTTCTCCCGTGCATCTAGTTACAAAGTTGATTTTGTTTGTAACAAAAAGCACAACACACATCCTGAGATAAAAAAAAGACATTTTGTTTATATCAGGATATCTTCTTGTGTTTGCTCGTCGACGACATTGTTGGCGAAATTAAGTGTTGGTTTTATGACGCGGAAAGATTTGTTATATCAGGATATCTTCTTGTGTTTGCTCGTCGACGACATTGTTGGCGAAATTAAGTGTTGGTTTTATTATGACGCGGAAAGATTTGTCCAACGAAGAAAAGACTCAAATTTGATTAATTTTTTTTTTTTATTATCATTATATAAAAAAGCCATTTTATCGCCACTAGGACATTCACTTTTTTTGTGAGGAGATCTGAATTTTTGCTTGTGGATTTTTATACAATAAAAAGTCATAAAAATTATGACTTTCTATCGAAATAAGATGTACCCTGTTGACTGTTGTCGTTTCAAAGTCACGAGTTGCATGACAAAAATCACATAATTACTTAGAAACACATAAACTCCGAGTGACACTCATGGATGCGTTTTGAAAGATAGAGAAAATAGTTTTATATTATTATTCGGCTACTGAAACGTTGAAGGATTTCTTCATTTTTGAGCCACACTCGCGAGGTAGAAACTCTAAATACGAACGAAATATAACAAATAAAGAGAAGGTTCAGAACGGGATTCCGTTTTTGTGTCAATTCAAACGTGGATCAATTGAATCTCAGGGGACGTGTTAATTATGCTCGTATTTTCTCTACTGCGGCCGTCTTCCTTTCTCGTCCTTTTATTTCGTTTTCTGGGGCTCCAAACAGGTCATTTGGGAATTCATACCCCGGATATAATTCTGGGTTTCCCATTGGACGACAAACAAACTTTGCATCGGCTTGCGAAAAGGGTCCGTAAAAAGAATTTGATATATATATTTTTATAATTAAATATTATTTAAATTTTTTTTATTTTTAAGATGTTTTCTAGTTTGCTATTTGCCGAAAACCACTTCACGTCGAGGTGCGAAATTTCGCGAGTTTTGTGTGCAAAGTTTGTACATTCCAGAAAATTCGTGTTTTTTTTTAATTCTAACAAAATCAATGAGTCAGGTTTAAATTTTAAATTTTGCATTTGTTTTGTTCACTACAAATCAGCATTTCCTGATTTGCTGATGTAGATTCTCCAACAATTTGAAGTAAATGCTTTTCCCTCCTTCTCTACAATTTTATCATACATATATCAATATGTGTAACTGAAAGGTTTCTCTACTTTTCAAGTGTTTTATTGAACACACCTCTATGTGAAAAAGCAAACTTCTTTCTTCTGAAGGATTTTATTAAACTCACCACATGGTGTAGAAACATTAAACGAATTGTTATAAAAAATCCTTGTGTAGTGATGTGTAAATCTTGTAAGAAGCTACATGGTTTCTCGTTCTTCTTAGTGCCTGTGGTTTGCTCTGTTTATGTGTATATCTCATTTGCATGTCATGCTACACCTTCCTGAACCTGAGAGGCTTGATGCACTTAGTTACTCTATTGCTTCTTCGGAATATTCTGGATGGTCTGCATCGCTCTTCTGTTTTTTTTTGTATTCTCTTTAATGAAGATCTTGGTCTAGTTTCTTTTTCTTCTTCTATGTCTGTTAACATTTTCTTTACCCTGGACAGTGCTGTAAAGCATCTAATCCAGGTCTTCACGTTCTCTGGATTGTCGAGTGTGGTCAAACATCCTATCGGTGATGCCATTGTTGTGATGTGTAAATCTTGTAGAAAAATATGTGATTTCTCCTCTTGGTGCCTGAGTTTTGCTTTATTTACATGTGTATCTCATTTGCATACCAAGCTACACCTTGTCTTGCATTTCATTCTAAATTTGCTTGTTTAATTTTAGTGTATTGCATAAACATTATCGCTATACATTTTTTATTGTCTTATTCTGGATAACACCAGAATAAATTTTAACCACAGCAACCTAAATTACATTTTACACCAGCAGAAAAGGCAGAAATACAACTGAGAAATAACATGTAGTTTGTTCACCCAAGAGCAGATACTACACATTGATCCAAACAAGGAAAGCATAACGGTCGTACAAATAAACAAACAGAATAAAAGTATAGAGGATTTGTTTCGAGGAATATACAGGATGAGACGGGTAAATTATCTCCATTTTATACTTTTAATTTCGCACATGTGCATTGTTTGTTGTTGATTCTGTCAACTGCGCAGTATAGCGGGGTCAGTTGGGAACCATCTGTGGAAAAAAGAGCACCATGATGCAATTCACTCCACCAGAAATTTGGAAACAGCATGCTGTACTGCTCAGCATTTGCACCTGAAGCTCCAAAGTTTGGGTGTCAATTTGAGGACAGTAAGAGCTGGATGAGTCTAATGGTGATTACGAATGAGTTTGGAGTGATCACTAATGATGGTGACATATACCTCCATTCATCTCTCCACAGGGCCTCAAGCTCAACACTCTGATCATTCTGATGAAAAAAGAACTGAATTTGTTGGCGAGGGCTTCAGACTCAATATAGAGGCCTGTATCATGTGCTTCAAGGAGGTGGGGCTGCTCTGGGTCAAGACAGTGGTTGGTGGAAGACCCGATGTCTGGCAACAGAACTCC
>JBBBDQ010029948.1:0-120870 GCA_037127315.1 Ascarosepion bandense
ATATATATTAGGTAGTTTCTTTGAAAAATAAATCGTCTTAGCAAATTTCTAATTTTTTAGTTATTTTTAGTATTATCATTTGTTTTTACTGAAAATATTAATTTTTATACAGTTCCAATATTTTAATTATATTTTGCCATACCATTTTAATATTATCATTGTTATTAAAATAATTTTGAAAATACATTGTGAGGTTAGAAAATATTAACAAGGAAATGATTTAACAGAAAATTAATGAATTTTAAATTGTTAAGAAGAAGAAAAGTCATGCAAGAAAAGTTATGATGATTATTTTGTTGGAGTAAGGAAAAGTAATGGAGGGAAATGAATAAGGTAAACAGGGAGAAAATAGTAGGAGAAAATTGATATAGTTTGGTTTGTTAGCATTAGAGAAAGCCATGGAAGAAAAGTCATAGTAGAAATGTCATAATGTTGATTCTGATAAGGAAAGAAAAAATAAGACAAAATTCTGTAGACTGTGTTAATCGGCTATTATTCCTTATTTGACAAAAACTCAGTGGAGGAAAATTAACAAGTTTTTTCTATTTTTTTCTCGCCCCTAATTTTGTATTGCCAATTATCATACTTGTTTCTTCTTTTTGTCCTTTTTACCTCCATCTTAAAGCAGAGGTATTGTATTCGGTCGCGTTTGTCTGTTTATTGTTTGTTTGTTTGTTTGTTTGTTTGTCCGTGGTCAACATATCTCAAGACTTGCTGGGTAAATTCAGATGAAACTTTCAGGGATGATTGGCCTCATGACTAGCACACACTGATTAAATTTTGTGCTTGATCCGATACGAGATAAAGTTTCTGGGTTATTTTTCGTTTTTTCTTTACTTTTTTTTTAATTAATATTGTTTCGTACATTTCACATGCCAAATACTGAATTACCTCCCCTAGATTGCTTTATATCATTACATTTTATGAACGCACTATTTTTTCCACGAAAATATTATTATTTATAACATAAATTTAATATTTATTATCCAAAAGATAAACATTATACAACTTTGGGATATTAAAAAGTAAAAACGAACTTTTCCACAAGTTTTGTCGCCTAATTTTTATTTAATCAGAGAAACAAACAAACAGACAAACGCTAATTTTTGTTATTATTATTATTATTATTATTTGTTTATATATATAAAGTCTCATCCGAATCCGTCGTGTTTGTCTATCCGAGGACAAGACATCTCAAAATCCGCTGGATAGATTCGTATGAAACTTTCAAGGATGATCGACCTAATGACTGGCACGAACTGATTCGATTTTGGGTTCGATCCGGTACTGGATAAAGTTTCTAGTTTATTTTTCGTTCTTTTTTAAAATACTATTTTTTGTACCTTTTAAGGTTCATTTTAAGAGTGCGTTTAATTTTGAGAGCGTTCGAGTTCATTTTTTTTAAAATTTCGCTCTTGAGAGCGGTCAAGTTCATTGCAGTTATTCTCATTTTAATAATTATCTCTTGCCAATCGCTGAGATGATGTCGGTATTTTCTTGGCGGAGGTTTTCAGTCTTTGAGTGTTTTTGTTTATTATGTCTTTTGATTTGCTTCTAATTAATTTACCCCAAGCTGGTTGATACTGCCACGAAGACGAAAGAGGTTACCAGGGATCAAAGAGAATGAGAAAACTTTAGAAAGAACCCGAAAACCAATCTTAAAGAGAAAACAAGGGATAAACCTTTACTCCTGTTAAAAAGATTGAGGAGAAGTGTGAACCGGGACAGCTATTCCACGTTGGGCCGTACAGCACGCCCTGTTCATTAGCCGGCATCAAACAGTCAAGTAGGGGCGACAACAAACAACTCTGACGAACCGACCGAAACAGCGCAAAAGCACTCGTCCGTTTTCTCTTTACTTATATCCCAGCACTGGGGGAGCGATACAGGAGGCTGATCCGTTGGCAGAAGTCGGGTCTGAATCATATCACTTAGCAAAGATTAAGTTCTAAGTGGAAAGTTAGGCAGTGATACTCCAGATCAGTCAATAGAGTTTCAGGAGAATTTACGAAAAAATCATTCAGCATTATCAGCAGATGATGATAAGACCTCCAGTTGATTGAAGAAGGGACCAATAGAGACCTTGAACTTATTTAATACTCTATTACAGAGCCGCCAATAATCACGAGAGCCAAAGTTGTTCAAGAAAAATAAAGACTACGACACTAAGTTTCGGTAAACTTCTGAAATAAGAATGTTTTTGTTGTAAAAAAGTAAGGATAAAATGTTCAGTGAGTTGCTTACAAATTAAAGTTCATTTTATGAATACAGGCTTCGAGAAAAGTTTGGCGGGCCGAAGTATCCAGTGAGCATCGAACTCACTACTCACTCGTAATTTATCTAGCGAGACATACTAACCGTTATACCACCTTGAAGGTGCGTCGGTGTGTGCGTGAAAGTTATTATTGAAGAAAACGAACACATCGAGTAGAGTGACTAATTGCCAACTAATACATTATAATAATAATTTTACATCTTACAGTTTTTGGCTACTACATTCATTTTAGCTCCGCTAGCTAAAATAAATGTAGTGGCCAAATAATAGAAGTTGGGGGGGGGGGGGAGTGGTAACTTTATCTTTCCGTGTCTGTTTCGAAAGACCCTTTTTAATGATTTTATCGGATCATATTTTGCTTTTTAAGCTATTTAGCTGACTCGGATAGTCTTTGAAATTTAAGACGTTGTATATGTTCTGATTAGTGTTTTGTCACCTGGTATGCGCACGTCTATACGATTTGAGATAATTTATGCGCGGCTTAATGGTATGAACCTGGTTTCCTCATGGAGTTTCTCACCGATTAGACAGTTTCACTACACAATGAGTTTCGACCCCGGTTTGTATCGGTGTGAACAGTACTGGAAGAAGGTCAGGTGTAAGTTCCCAAGGGAACGGAAAGTGAAATATCACCACAGCCAGAAAAGAAAACACAAGTCTCCTTTTTCGATATACTGGGTTCTTTTGTGATAGATTCAACTGGAACTTTCCGGGAAGGGAAGTGACACGTGGAACTTATTCGCTGTTCCTTCTGTTTTCTCTCATGACAGACTAATAAACCCGATCTACTCTTCGGCCAGGGAGAACTCTACATCTTTTTTTACACTGGTGGTAACTTTAGATCTGACGATGACTCTCCCTGATTTCCTCTGTAACTCTTCCGTGATTGTGGCTGCCCGTGAATCTGTCTCTCACAACATAACTGTCCCGACGGATGATATAAGTCCATTACCGGAATTACTACCTTTCGGCAGAGTGGCACTTGACCCCGGAAGTTTTTGTTTACTCTCCTTTCTGTTTCTGGACAGTGATTTGTTGCTCTGAAAATTTCATATCTCGATTTCACTGGTCATAAAAGCAGGTCTAGATAAAATTCTTTACCCCACGGAATGACGTGGTATGTCTTAACCAATCGAACCTCGACAGTGGAAGTACCAAAAAAGTAAGAAGATACGTGCGGGGCTTGAATTTATTAGAAGGTGGGTTATTAGATGATAACGATAAATGTTGAGTTTTTTTTTTATTTCGAAGTTTAGAAATTATGAAATTGAAGTTGCAACACATTAAACGACAACAACAACGACAGAATGTATTGTAACTATTAATACTATCAGTCTTGGGAAAGGAATTATCCATCGCTTCTTCTTCTTTCAGCTATGGGTTAAATAGTAGCACAGGTTAGGTTTTATAGCCTTGGTTGGCAACCAGTGTACAGTAGAAAGTAATGACAATCTACTGGGGGAAAATCTTCTGATCAGTCAGTCATGTCTTTTTCGATATATGATCACCCAAGCGGGTATTACGTATAGCAACTGACTGACTGAATGAATTTACAGTATTTACATTGTTTGGACTGTTGTCTTCACCTTGATTTTTTTTAATACTAGGGTATATTGTTCTCGTTCCATGAGCTATGTCATTTCTGGATGCTTTAGTTACCGCCCTTTAATTCAACTCTCTAAGTTATTTGTTCACCACTGATATAGCCAGGTACTGAACTCACATCTCTTTTGGGTCACGTCACTGAAACTAACAGACGCTTTTATCTAGTGGGCCATGTGTCCTTGAGAAGTATAGACAAATACGAATGCACTTGTTTAAATTTATTCTGGTACTTACTCGTTTATTTTTGCAACCATCTTGTAATATTGTTCTTTTTTGAATGAGTGTTTCTACCCTCAAGCTTAATTTGATTTTTATGTTGTTGCGGAGTAGTTTTCACACTGAAGGTTATAATCGTGCCATGTCGGTTGCTAATCGACTAAACGCACCCTAAATGTTAACAACTTGGTAAACTTCCACTGTAAGCTGACTCCTTAGTATTCGGCTAACTACTGACTAATATCAACTGCCTAGTTGTTCTACTGAACTCCAATAGAACTCTAAAGAAATTTTAGAAATTTTAAGAACTTTTATGAACTTCTCAAGAACTTCCCGAGTTAACTTCCTGTTATATTAATATAGGAGGGAGAGTCAATTATCTGAGGAATAGGTGTGTTTCCCCATAACATATGTTGTGTTATTTGTAATTGGAATTAAATGTTTTGATTTTATACTAAGCATGAATGATATTCTTTACTTTATTTCATCAATTTTGTTATTGGCTTAACATCTCATATGTTCGTCACACAATGCACTGATATTATGTATACACAGGATAGCCCGTAACAGTTTTTAATTTGCAGTAAACTTTTTTTTTTAATAATTCTCCACCCGTGTCTTTTAGATTCTATATCCTGTGTGTCGCTAATGTTGTTACTCTTTTGTCCCCCATAATAGATATGATCTCGGAAAAAATGAATTTTTAGATTAAACTTATGCAAGAAAACTTAGCTACTATCTGCAGCGATATTTGCAGTGGATAGAAATCAGCTTTTGGGTGTTGAAGAAGCAATATCATTACCAGATGAGCCATGACCCGAATTGCCGAGCAACGTGATGGTAATGGGCTTCACGCTTAGCCTTATAAGTTGTCAACATCCTTCCATAAAGGAGAGGTAAGTGTCAGTCTCAACAGAAAAACATTTCTTCCTTTGCACGAAGGAATGCAGAATAAATACAATTTCTATTCCTGCTGCTTGCAGTTTTATCTTCTCACATTTCTTTCAAATGACTGGTTTCCTTGCCTACCTGTTTCGATTTTTTTTTTTTTTTCAATTCTCTCTTCTTCTCTTCATTTTTCTTTCTGTCGCCCTCTTTTTCTTTCTCCCTAACTCCCTTCCTTTTCCTCCTCCACTCTTTCTTTTTTCATTTTCTTTCTTCCCATTTTTCTTACATATTTCCTTTTCTGTTTTTATTTTCTCTTCCTCCATTCGCGCCTTTCTTTCTTTCTTTCTTTCTTTCTTTCTTTCTTTCTTTCTTTCTTTCTTTCTACTCATTTCTTTCCTTCCTATTTTTCTTTCTTTTTGCATTCTTTCTTTCTTCACTTTTTCTTTTTTCACATTTCTACCCCCTTTCTCTTTGTTCTACTCCTTTCTCTTTCTTCTCTCATTCCCTCCTTTTCTTTTATTTCTCTCTTTTTCTATCAAAACGTAGTTTCAAATCCCAGACGATTAAAAACGAAACAAGTTTCTTTTCGTATTACCTAACAAAATATCCAAGTATATTGTTCCTTTGTATATAAACTCTCCAAACTTTCCCGTTCAATGACTACATCATATATTTTACGCACTTTCAAAGGCCAAAGAAAAAAGACAGTTCTAAATAAATCAATAAAATTTGTGTGAATTAATAGCTTTATTTATAGCTCTTTTATTTATAGCTTTTTGCCATTACTTTTTACAGCTTAGACACGTGATATATATATATATATATATATATATATATATAAACTAATTATAAAAAATATATGCATATAAAAGCAACATTTTGTTTACATTAAAAAATGACGGTAAAGATATTAAACATTAGCAAATCAATAAAATAGTCAATTACTTATCTATATAAACTTGCATCATAATTGTATTTAGGCTGCCAATCTACAATCGATAGACAGCTTAGGCTCGGAAAAAAAAGATTCTTACTCACGAATGAAACTGAAAATAAGCTTTTGGCGAGATTGTAGCATTCTTTTACGAGGGTTTAAGGCAGTTATGCACAGATCCATGGGATCCCTGAAAAAGTACCCCTCTCAAGAGAGAGAGAGAGAGAGAGAGAGAGTGAGAGAGAGAACTAGGGGTTAATTTCAGACATTTTAGACCGTTTCCTAGTAATGAAATGACGAGAGTGTATAATTATCTTTTGTTCCTAACCCCATGTCCGCTGGAGACTCGCACTTTTGATGATAAAGGGTGTTCCATTAAGACGGATCGAAGTTAGCAATAAATAAACCGGTGTTATTGGTAATTTTTTTATTCTACTATTGCATCATGTTATCTGAATTATGGCAATTATGTGTAAAAAATGAATATAGCCCAAATGTCCGCCATTGCTTCGGCGGAACACCGCCACTCGATGGTCAAAATTTTTGATGATGTCTCTGTATAGTTGCTCTTCGATCTCACCAATATGATTTATTATCTCATCCTTCAGCTGTTGAATTGTTGTTGGCTTGTTAGCAAAGACCTTATTTTTTAGATGATTCCAAAGAAAAAAGCCATTCCTGCATTAGTTTTGTGACATGAGGCGCTGTCATATTGGAACCATAAATCTTTGACATTCATAGCATTCAATTCAGGCAATGAAAAGTTGGCTATCATGACACAGTATCGCTCGCCTCTCACCGTAACAGAATTCCCGACATCATTTTCGAAGAAATGCAGCCCAATAATACCGCCAGCAAAAAATGCACACCAAACTGACATTTTGTGGATACTGTGGGTTTTCAACAATCTGCCTTGGATTTTAATCAGCTCAAATGTGACAATTCTGCTTATTAACAAATCCATCAATGAAAATGGGCTTCATCACTAAAGATGACTTTTTGCGAAAAATCATCATCGGCTTGTCTTTGCTTGTGAACCCAATTGACGAATGTACAGGGGCTTCAAATACAGGTGGGGGATACTAAAATCAAGCAGGTACAAAAATTTAAATACCTGGGAAGTGTTCTAACAGAAGACAGAAAGTGCGACACAGATCCGAAGGCGAATTGTCATGCCCAAGTATGCATTCCAGAAGCTGAGTAGAGTATTAAGAGACAGGAAAATTTCACTAGAAACAAAGAAGAGAGTACTGGATTACCATGTGACGTCAGTTCTTCAATATGACAATGAATGCTGGACAATATCTTCAAAGATGAAGGAAAAAATTGAAGCAACCGAAATGTGGTTCTACAGAAGGATGCTGCGCATATCTTGACTCGAGCATGTGAGCAATGATGAGGTTTTGGAAAGGATGGAAACGAAAAGGAAATTAATAGTGAGCATCAGGAAAGGACCTCTGAAGTTTTTGGGACATGTGATGAGGAAGGAAGGTTTGGAGAATCTGATACTCACAGGTCAGATAGAGGGAAAGAGAGACAGCGAGTAACATACTTGACGGGCCTGAGCAAGTGGATGACAGAGCAAGTGTTGGGTGGGGTAACAGGAGAAAGCATGCTAAGAGCCACTAGGAATAGAGAGCCGTGGAGGGCCATGATCGCCTACGTCCTGAAGGGACATGTCACATAGAAGAAGAAGAACTTTAACACGTTGTTCAATTGTTAATTTTTCCATAGCTGGAACTTTCAAAGACTGAAGTTGTTAAATCTGAAAGAAATCGAAAAAAAATCATTAGACGCTGAAACTTAATTCACATTTAAAATCAGTCCAAGTTATTGAAACACCCTTTATATACGAATGGATAAATCCCGGTGGGACATTATTTTCCTCTTGTTTCATTCCTTTTACTTTTTCTATTTTCTCTCTGTTTCTCTTTTATTCTTTCTTACCTTTTCTCTTTCTTTCTTTCTTTCTTTTCTTTTCTAGCCGTTATAATATTAACTGCTGTTTAGGCTTCTAACCGTGATGCATGCTAAAAATATTTTTCGAGACGCGTCTGATGTAGTTCGAATTCTAGTTGAATTCCTTGCATTCACCTATGCGTAAATACCTTGGGAAAGGTATTAATCCGTCTCTTCCCTCTAGTTATAGGTTAAATAACAGGACTGATTGGGTTCTGTAGCCTTGCCTGGCAACCAGTATACCGCAAAAAGCAATGGCAACCTACTGCGGAATAATCTTCCGTCCAGTCAGTCATGTCACTATCGAGATATGATCGCCCAAAGCATGTCTCACGTATGGCACTTAACTGACTGACTGGTGTAGTTAATTTGTGATACAGGGGTTGTATTATTTACTATACTCTGCCTTTTGAAAATTATTTTTATTACTATATTTTTCTAATACGTAACATTATTCCGCCATCTTCCCAGATTTCTTTTCCATTTGAAAAACAATTTTTCGCCAATTTTGAAAAATTTAGTGTTCGTTTTGTTATCCATTTTTATTCTGTTTTGATCTGGTAACAATTTGTCGAACACGATATAATTTTTCTTGCTAACATTAATTCTGCCAGTGACATGCCTTCTGGTGTATAGGGTTTTGGTGTTATTCGATTTATTCTCAAGAAATTTTGTAGTGCTTCTTCGCTCACATTTTCATTTTTGGCTTTTTTCAAAGCTCTCTTAAAAGTAGCCACAAACAATTCAGCTTTTTCGCGTGACCTTGGGTAGTAATATGTTTAATCGAGAATATTTAACAAAAGTTTTCAAATTTGTAAGCAATGAATTGTGTACTGTTATCCAGGACTATGGCACCCGGGATGCTATAGGATACAAATCTTATATCATCCATCAACTAACTAAAACACACAAAGTAAAATTTCACACCCGCAAAATCGGATCCAAACGACTAAAAAGCATTTTGGAAAAATCAAACTATAACAGACAAAGTAAAACTGCACACCCACAAAAGTGGATTCAAACGACTAAAACATTTTGGAAAAACCCAAACCAATGCAAAATTTCACAAGTCAGTGTAAAAAGCAAAATTCTGAATCCTGATTGGATTAAAAACAGAAAATTCATATATGACGTATTTTCACACCTAGCTGAAAATGCTTGCTGGAACCGGCAACATGAGAAGCTTCACTATTTAAACCACTTCGCTAACCTGTCAAAACCAGTCACATGGGAGCAGTTAGATGACAGACCTCGTGGCAATGTAACAAAAGAAATTTCACTTCACATCACCCGGACGTAGGGGCACGTCACAGTTTCATTCAACCTCTTCTTCCAATTTTCTTTTCTTCGTTTTCACTCAACGCTGCAAAAGAGAGCAACAATGACAGGATGCGTTAAGTAGAATTTCTTTATTTGTTTTACCTTCTCTCTCACCCTGTTGCCAACCTACCCAAAAGAGGAAAGAATGTAAGAAGACTTTACATTCTGCTACTACACAACTATGAACTGCAAACTTCAGTGGGACAATTTCAATTACATACTTTTCACTTTGCAAATCAATTACATACATTTCTCATCAAACATTTTTCTCAATATTCAAACAACTATGTAACAGCATTAACGGCAAGCAAAATTCCACTTATTTTTTCAACAACCTGATGCTATTTTTAAATGTGGGGATTGTCGGCTACGTTTGGAAGTGGCCTTGTATCAGACTTCGCCGACATACACTATACATATTTGGTGTCCCTGAGAGCGCACACACGACAATGACATATCTTGCAAACAGTATAAAAAATTTACTGTAACTGTAGAAGATTTTTTTTGCACTTGCAAATTTCAGACCACTTAGTAAAGTTATCCACTACCACAAGATAATGTGGTCTGTTTATTGGACATGCAAAATCTATGCACTGTCTTGACAATGGAGAGTATCTGTCTTTGGTCAAGATGTAATACTATTTCTGGTACCAAAAACAGAAGAAGAGAAAGGGAGAAGGAGGGGAGAAGAAATAATAATTGAATATTTTTTCTCCTTCCTCTTCACTCGTTAGAAGCTAGACAAAAGATATGTTGAGACCAACCAGGAAAATAGGTAAAGTTTTTTATGTTTCTTGAGTGCTGGTCACTAAGCTAGATAAAAGATTCTTATTGCAAGAAACGGAAAAGCCATTTTTGCGGAAAATGAGTTTTTCCTGTTATTGAAGAATTCAATAAGGAACGGACTTGCCCAGGGCATGGGGGATTTTATGACCCCTAGGAACAGCCACCCATTTGGTGAGAAAGAAAGACAAAATTCCTGGAAATAAAGTTACCTTGTTCTTTATGGAATGTTGCAATGCTGAGAATTAAAGGAGAATTAAAAATGGTTTTCTTTTTGACTGAAACTAGATAATTTCTTACTACAACTGAAATGACAAACACAAATGTGAAACAGCAACACACCAAAAGAGTCAAAGTGAAAGGAATTTTGGAATGATAATTAAAATTTGACTATTGGGCTGAAACATGACCTTTGGGTTGTGGTGAGAGGCACTCATATAGGAGAGAAAGAGATGGGGTTGACCAGATGACCAATGAAAAAAAGGGCCCAGATAGATTTTGGGAAAGTTGGAGGAATATTTCACGGCCCCTGGAGCAATAGTAAGAGGAATTCACACAGGAAAAAAGGAGACGAGGTTGATCAAATGACCAAAAGTAGGTTTCCTTATTGGTGATTTGTAAAGGTTAAGTGTACTCAGAGTGCATCACAACCACTCCTGCTAGATGTGAGACTCAATATAAGCAAAGAGCAGAGAGGTTTTCAGAGAGAAAAGTTGAGTACCATAGAGTTGGACTGGTACAGAGTGAGTTAACACGAGAGATGTGTTGTCACGTGACTACCTGCCTCAGAAGAAACTTTAGCTTAGTGCCAAATCAACCAACTGAGATTAAGTGTTACGTCTTGTAGAAGACGTGGGTTGGAATGATAGTTGTCTGCAGGCAAGAGTGATAAACTCTAACCAAATATTGTACTGAACAGAACCTATGTATATAAACTTCTTATTTTTAATGTTACAAAGATTTTTTTTTGTGGGTCCCAGGGGATTTTCAGTGACATGATAATTTGAAAGTCACTGAAAATTCCCTGGGAGCCACAATAAAAAAAGAATCTTTGTAACATTAAAAATAAGAAGTTTATATACATAGGTTCTGTTCAGTACAATATTTTTTTTTTTTTTAATCATTTCACCCCCAGCAAGGCGGAAACGCCACTGATGTGCAGGGGGTTACATAAATGTATAAAGATTAATTAGAAAAGAGTGAGGTGTACAAGCTAGTTAGAAAGGAACAATAGAAAGCTGAGAAAGCAGGTGCGATGACAGATACATAGGTGGAGAGAAAGGGAAGGTTATACAGGGGAGGGGAGAGAGCTAGAGGCCAGTGGTTAGTAGATGAGTATTAACTTTGCATTTAAATTTCTGGAGGTTGTAGCCGTCAGGAAAGCAAGAATATGGGAGTGAGTTCCACAGGCGGGAAGTGCGAGAGAGGAAGCTGCAGGAGTAGAATTTTCATCTGCATTTGGCTAACCTGACTGTGAATGGGTGGGACCCAGTTGCCAGTCTGGTTGCATGGGTAAACACCTGTTGAGGAGGCATCAGTGACTTAAGCTCATCCGAGCAGAAGCCATGAAAGTATTTATAGAAGAGACAGAGGGAGGCCACATTTCGACGATGGGAAAGTGGCTGCAGTCGAGTCGCCAGATCAGTACCTATCACATTACAGACTCTCCTTTGGAGCTTGTCAAGAACACTGAGGAGAACGGCAGGGGCACCTGACCATAAATGGCAGCAGTACTCCATGCACGGACGGATGGTTGATTTGGTTAGAGAAATTTTCAATCTGAAATTTTCAATCTGATTTTTGGATTCGTACTATCATAAGTGACAATTTTTCCCTACTAAATTCAGCAGAGAGAGAGAGAGAGAGAGAGAGAGAGAGAGAGAGAGAGAGAGAGAGAGTATATTTTTGTCTTAAAAAATAAGCAAGTTTCACTTAAACCTTTATGGTTAAATCAATTTTATATCTTTATAATTCACAACACAAAGTTAAGACATAAATCTAGTGAGAAAGTTAAGATAGATTCATGTCTTAACTTTATTGCTCACATTGTTTTTAAAAACTAAAACCTCATTTTTAAAAAATAAACTTTAAAGAAATTTTCAATATAAATTAATAAAGGGATATTTTTATAGACATAAAATATAATTCTAATAATTCCAACATTTCTTTAGAATTTTTTTATTTACAAATAAATGAAACTTTAAGGACTAAATTAATTTCATGTCTTTGTAACTCACAACACATTAAAAAGAAAATTGCAAAGGTTTTTAAATGCTGGAAACTTCACGAAAAATAAATTTAAAGAAATATTTATATAAATTTGTAAAGGAATATTTTTATAGGCATGAAAATAATTCTAATAGTCTAACAATATTTTAGAATTGTTTTATTCGTAAAAATGTTTTTATTTATTATTTTGATTTAAAAATGTATAAATGTTAAAAATTCTCTCTTTATTTGTATTTCATCTCTCATAATCATTTTGTTGAATTAATAAATTAAATCATATTCCTTAAAAATATCAGAAAACTTCACTTTTCCTAGAATTGTAAGAAAATGCTTCATATTGTAAATGTTTGCTGACTGTTTGTTTTTCTTAGATTTTCACAAGAATTTGAAATAGGTTTAGTTTTTAAAATTTTTTCTAGGTATGTGAACTACATTTTTGACCAGAGGACATAAGGAGAGAATCGTCAGAAAATTGCAGTTAGACTTCAAAAAACCTATCTTCAGGATAATGCTATTCCTAGAGTTCTTCCAAACTGTCTTTTGTTGACCACCTCTAGAGAATTACCAGATTCTAGTAGAGTTCAGCTGGAGAATTTTGCCCTTAAAAGTGCTTTAAATTAAAGTATTATTGATGTGTTAGCATATAAAAAGTAGAAGAAATTCCATAATATAGAATGTATAAGGGAAATTAAATTTTCTTAATAGAAATTACTGGAGCAAGAAACACTTATTATATGCAGCATCATCAAATCCCCATATCCAAAATCAATGTCTCTTGTCATTGAATCTGATTTTACTGTACATGTGTTTTGTAGAGATGTGGAAATTAATACAATAGGGGACTATAAGCTTCCTAAAAATGTGACTGATCAAAATACTCTTGAAATTCTGATAGAAACCATGAAGAAAATTGACACAAAACAACAGCAAACCAAACCTTTAAATATGATTTTTATATTAAAATTGGTAATATCATTTCTACTATTGGTGTAAGAAGAATCAAACAAATATTTTAGTTCAATCAAATTTATATATTAGCAGCTAAACTTAATAACACTGCATAAGCTTGATTATTCAACAGAAATGATATTATTTGTTATATAACTACTCCTCTATAGGGTACAGATTATTAGGGGACAGCAAAAATATAATTTTACCAAGCTATTCAACCATTAAAAGACTTACCTTATCAACATATATGAATCTTTTGATTGAGCAACATGATAACAATTTTCTTATGTATATTAAAAATAAATTTAAGTTTTTAGTGCAGAAGGACACCCCAGTATCTTTACTTGTTGATGAAATTCATCTAAAACCTTATTTTGGTTATAAAGGTTGTAATGTTGTTGGTTTATCTGACAATAGCAATGAAGCTGCAACAAGTAACTTTAGACTTTATGGTTTGCAGTGTCTTCTCATACTATAAGGATGTTGTGCATGTTGTGCCAACTAAATGTCTTAAACCTGAGAATTTATTTAAACGTATAATAATTGGTTTAGAGGAGATATGATTGATAATACTTGAAAGCCTACTGGATAATAATGCTACAAACAAAGCTATATCTTTCTTTTGCAGTCCCTCAAAGCTTTCCATTGTATATCCACACCCAGTTATGAAGTCTCAACCTCTTTTTTCCTATTTGACTCAGTCCATATATGAAAATGCATTAGAAAAAATTGGCTTGGTCAAAAAGATGCAACTAAATGCATGCTGTGCCCAAAATTTTGTCACAATGAAAATCATGAATCAGATAGTATCCAAAGTGCCCAATTTTATATCTTACAGAAGCTTCATGCCCTTGAATCTCAGTCAATTTTGAAATATTGTTATAAATTGACCTCAAAAGCACTTTCTCCTACTAATCTTGAAAAGAAAGATATTAATTTATTTCTGCAAATTTTTAATGAGTACACTATTCAGGAATTATTGACCTTAGGAAAACAGATGTTTGCCTAATTTTGCAGAATATATAAACATATTTTATATTTAGTGGACAATAATGAATGTCAAAACACCATATAAAGGTTGGCTTAGAAATAAATACTGTAATTCATGTAGAGTAAATCTTTAAATTTCTCTCTATTCTGTGACTGGTTAGAATCTTTAAATAAAATTTCTGGAAGAAATGGCAAATTAACAAAGGAAACTTTCACTGCTTTGCATCATACAACCAATGCATTTCTAGAACTGACTCTAAGTATTGCAAAGGAGAATTAAAAATACTATACATATTACCTGGCAAATTTCAAACTGATCACCTTGAGGCAAGGTTTGGTCATGACCATCAACTTAGTGGGGATCAGTATAATATCTTGATGTGGCAAGTGTTTGGGTGTAAAAAAAAAAAAAAATTAGAATGCTTTCAGTTTTAAAACTGAGCTCACCATTTTATCAGCAATGCATTAAAATTGATTTAAAGAATTTACAAGAACCAAAATGGGATGAAGTGACAGGAGATGTGTATAAATTTAGAATTGATGTTAAAGAAGATGATGTTAATAGATGTAGAGAAGTTCTTCCTGTAATACTATACTTAGCAGGTTATTGCTGTCATGTAGTTTTTAAGAAAATTAAATGCAATAGTTGCAAAGATTTAATATTTGGAAGAGATAATGTGGAAGAAATACCTGAAATAAAAAGCTATTTTCAGGGGATTAATAGAGGTTCTCTCTTATATCCTAATAATACAACTACGAATTGTGTTCTATATAATTATGCAGTCATTGGTAAGCTGATGAAAATCCTTCTTGTCTTCATTCAGTAAATCAAAAGAAATTAGCTATGCATATAACATTGAATGTTTTGGCAGATAATGAGCTTTTTAATGTTGACACTTGTGATGAGGGTCTCAATGTAGAAAAAGATGTTTGTCTGGAGCTCTACAAATGCTCTTGTAAATAATGTAAATAATTTTTGTTCTAGGGAAAATAATAACATTACAAGTAACAAGTTAAGCCAAAAAAAAAAACTTCAAACATTCGGCTAAATTTTGCATCTGTAACATATTTTTCTATAAGTATTATTTGATTTTTAAATCTACTTATTGTTTGCATCTAATTTATTTGCTTGTTTGCATTTCATTTATTTGTTTCTTATTTAAATTCAGTTATTTTATTTATTCATCATTTGTAATTTGTCTGTTTATTCAATGATTGTTTTTTCCTAATTCAGTTGTCGCTGCATTTGAGTAATAATCACTTAATAATTACAATATTATAACTTTACAGAATAATCGTTAAAACTGAAATAAAAAAACATGCAAATTAAAACAATGTTGATTATAATTTATAAATAATTGTTTTCAAATTTGAAACAATTAAAATTATGAATGAATTTCAGTCTTTAAATTTTGTATCTGTAACCTATTTTTCCATAAGTATTATTTGATTTTTAAATCTATTTCTTGTTTGAATCTAATTTATTTGCTTCTTATTTGTATTCAGTTGTTTTAGTTTTTAATCGTATACTTGTAATTTGTATGTCTGTTTATTCAATTATTACTCGTTCCCAATTCATAATTCAGTTGTTGCTGTAGTGTAATAAGACTAAGAGTAATAATCACTAATAATAATCTTACAATATTGTAACTTTACAATAGAATATTAGAGTTATTTATTTTTTATGCCTTTAATTGTTAAAATCAAAGTAAAATCATGCAAATTAAAACAACACTGATTAAAATTTTAAAAAAATGTTTTCAGATTTTAAACAATTAAAATAATGACCGAATTTCAGTCTTTAAATTCTAATAAAATGTAAAAAAATGTAACACGATTTTGTGTTTATTTACTTTAACGCCGCATACAGCAACAATTTTTTAATCATTTAGATATCAAAGTTCAGTATACAATCTTACCGTTTCTTTTTTCTTTTTTAAATGTAACTTAAAATTTTTTCTAAGACTTTTTCTTTAGTTTACAATCATTTATTGCTGTCTGTCTGACTAACCGAAGATCTACGTCTACGTAGGACTACTTCTGTGATGTCACGTCACAATCGAGCTGGCCTTAACTTTTCAGTGGTGGTAGTGTGGTGATACCGAGCAAGCGAGGGACCGGATGTTTGCCCTCAGAGATCCAGAAAGCAAATGACCAGAACTGATCTTTGCGCATCTGGGCTCCACGCAGAAGTTCTGGAGGCCAACCAAAAATAAATAAATATCAAATTCCTTTCACAGACCTGTAGTGGAACTCTGGATCCTGATTGGTCATCAAATCGCAAAATTCAAAATACGTTAGAGAAACGGTTTTTCCGTAGCTAAAGAAAAAAAATCGTTTCTGATCCAACACACGTGACTGGATTGAATATCTAAGGATGGTCTCTAACCAGTCACAGCGGTCATTTCAGAGGAGGTGGATTGCTGACACACATCAAAGATGTAACTCTAAACTTCAAGTGACGCGGACATTGTCCTCTCTCTCTTTCTCCTTATCTATCTCAACAATTACTGCTACAAACAACTTTATCATTGAACGCAAATTCTATCATTAACTTCTTAATGTTTCTAATTGTAAATTAACTCTTGCCACTTGTTATTCCTCCTTATAATAAATTTCTATTTTAAATGTAAAATGTATATTTTATTATTTCACTCTTCTACACTAATCCACACCTTCCAACTGCCGACAACCAACCTTCTGATAATAATTATGATGATGATAGTTCAACATAAAACTTGTAAGCTGTAGAGAGTTCGGTTAAGTCTGGCACAAGGCCGAACAAAAGAAACATTAACCAGGTCGCTACACTACAGTAGCAGAGCTGGGTTTGGAATGAAGTGATGACTATTGATTGGGTGTGAGGATTTTGGGCATCGACCAGTTGGTGGGGGGTTCACAAGGTTGTAATTTCATGATAAGCGATCTTGCTGCTAGAACACAACCTTTGCAGGATTTACTGCTTTTCCAATGTCTTGATCCATTTTGGTCCAGTATATATAGCTTCTCATAAGGGATTTCATCCTTGAAATTCCCGGATGTCTACCATGAAATTAATAGCAAGTAAGTGTTAAAGTCTGAATACTATCTTACTTTCTTTTAGTTGTATATATATATTTTTTTCATAGTAGACATATCTTGTTCTGCTTTTATCTTTATTTCTTCCAGGGGAACTGGTAATTTGTGTATTACATTGCATAATGTAAATGAAATTTATAATAGTGGTGTAATACCAGATGACCTCAGCAAGTCGATCTTCATAGCATTACCATAAAAGCCAGGAGCAAACGAGTGCAAACTCCACAGAACCATCAGTTTAATGAGCCATATAACAAAACTGACCGTCCGAATCCTGATGAATAGAGCGAGAAGCAGAATCAGGTCAGAGATAGGAAAAAACAGTGCGGTTTCGCCAAAGACACTGGAACAAGGGGCGTCATATTTATGATAAGGATGCTCTCTGAAAGGGCAATACAAATGAAGAAGGACTTGTACCTATGTTTTATTGATTATGCAAAGGCGTTTGACAAAATACGCCACAAAGAATTGATGGAGATTCTTGGCAGCCTCAACATGTTTGGGAAAGACCTAAGAGTAATCAAGAATCTCTACTGGCAGCAAACGAATTCAGCAGTTATACAAAGATTGAAAGGGGCGTAAGACAAGGATGTGTCTTTTCACCGGATCTATTCAACTTGTACAGCGAGACTATTCTGAGAACCCTAGAAGTTATGCCAGGATTCGTCATTGGGGGCCACATTTTAAACAATATAAGATACACAGATAATACAGTGCTGATAGGAGACACGGAAAGGAAACTACAAGAGCTCTTAAAGAAGGTAGCTGAAAAAAAGTCGGAAGAAAAGACTACAAATAAACTGCAAGAAAACCGAATGCATGGTCATTAGCAAAAAGGGAAGCCAAATTGCCAAATACAGGTGAAGGATACTAAAATCAAGCAGGTACAAAAATTTAAATACCTAGTAAGTGTCCTAACAGAAGCTAGAAAGTCCGACAATGAGATCCGAAGGTGAATTGGCATGGCGAAGGAAGCATTCTAGAAGTTGAGTAAAGTATTAAGAAACAGGACAATTTCGCTAGAAACAAAGAAGAGAGTACTGGATTGCTATGTGATGTCGATTCTTCAATATGGCAGTGAATGTTAGACAATATCTTCGAAGATGAAGGAAAAACCTGAAGCAGTTGAAATGTGATTCTACAGAAGGATGCTGCGGATATCATGGGCCGAGTATGTGAGCAATGACTAGGTTTTGGAAAGGATGGAGACGAAAAGGAAATTAATACTGAGCATCAGGAAGAGACAGCTAAAGTTCCTGGGACATGCAATGAGGAAGGAGGGCTTAGAAAACCTGATACTAACAGGCCAGATAGAGGGTAAAAGAGACAGAGAAAAGCAGCGGATAACATATTTGAAGGGCCTAATCAGGCGGATGGCAGAACGAGGGTTGCGTGGTGCAACAGGAGAAAGCGTGCTTAGAGCAACCAGGGATAGGGAGATGTGGAAAGCCATGATCACCTACGTCCTGAAAGAACATGGCACATAAAAGAAGAAGAATGTCCTTAAACGGTTAAGTGTCCTCAAATAGTTCAATATTTTTGGCTTGAATCTTGATGACCCATCCACATGTCTTAATTTGGGGGGCGTTTAATATTCCATCCTAAAATTGTAATTTACTAAGATTTGTAATCTCAACGTTGCAATCTAGTCGCTTTATGCGCAGGAATTCTTTTTTCCGAGACATAATTTGATAATAGAGGTCTGTGGTCTGTCTGCAACTGAAAACTTCTTTCGTGTATAAATTTGTTAAAAGTTTTCACTGCAAGCACGAATTTTATTTTTTCTTTACATATGCTGCTTGCGTTGTCCTTTTGAATGGTTAATCTTTTCAATTACACCGATACGCTTTCAAGTCTATCGAAATCTTCGTTGACTTGATCCAATACCTGAGAATTGTAATTACGTTTTGGTTTAAATCCTGGCGATGATCCATTTTTCCCTTGAAATTTTCTTTGAATTCGGAACAGCAACTCAATTCATCTGACAGAAAACTCGGAAAATTTTTTCCTTTAAATTTTGACTCTGTTGTTTTTTTGTTTTTGTTTTTTTTTCATGATCAAATATCGGTTGCTTGTCCACTTACATTTTTGCAATAAACATTTGTATGTAAATTCCAAAGCTCAAATAGTTTAATCCAGTCAGTACTGCATAAGTTTGTAGTATCTTTTTTAATTATTCGCTTGTCTGCTTATTTTTTTAGCAATAAACGTTTATAGGCAAATCCTAAAGCTGTCCATCTGGGTGATCTAACGCCTTGTTCCGGTGCGAAGGTGTTCGGTTTTACAAGGTATGCAAATGAAAGGCAGCCATGTCGACATACGAGCCGCCCGTTGTAATTCGTATGCAAATAAGCAACCGAGAAAAGGCATAAAACGAGGAAAGGCGGTGATTTGAAAGTACGAACTTCGAAGTGTTTCAGCGAGTAGTCGAAGACGACGACGTTGAAAAAGACCAGGAAACCAAGAGAGTACCTGTTGTTGTCAAAAGTTTTGCTTTCCTGAAACATAGACATATTACAAATTTCCTTTTCCTTATAAGCTATTTCGGCCATGTCATCATGGTTGATACCGCCTTCTGACGGCAGCGATTCTGAACAATCCGTGCATGAATGAATCGAGAAGGCAGAACTGATTTGTCAACTGTTGGGGAGTCACCCCTTTTCACACACTCTATGGACTCTTCTTTGGTATCCAAATAATCCTTCCTACACAGAACGGGTTGTTGTTGTTGTTGTTGTTGTTAGAGTTGGTGTTGGACAGAGCAGTTGAACTGCCGCTCGTTGGTCAGTAAGAATATAGACTATTACCCGGACTTCTTGTATATATTTGACTCCTACTCCTATTTGATTCCTAAATCTACTAACGGTGTACAGGTTGTATATCTTTTATTCAATATACTTCAATTTTTCCTCACATATCTGTTTTTGTTATTATTATATTGTGTGGTTTTCTAAACAAGAATCCACAGCATCAACTCAGTGGAGTACAACGGTTAGAATGCGTAGTTCCACCAATGCGACTTTCTCGGGGCGCATATGAGGTGTACCAGCAATTAAGTAAAAAAAGAAAAGAAAAAGGACCTCGCTTCCATTAAAAGTGCCTTGTACACGACGCTTGCATGGAGGTTTTCAAGACCTACTTCGAGCCTCGTCCCAGGTGGGCGAGACAGACATTTCGGAGGTGCTGGCACGGGCATGGGTAATATTAAAGAAGGGCACGTAACTGTGGAACAAGTGGCAACTGCACAGGCATTGCAAGGTCGAGCGAAGTAGCCTGGCGTACCGACGATCTGCTACAACTGTAATGGGCCCATTCACATGACCCGTGACTGCCTTCAACGGCGTACCACTATACAGAAAGCGGACGCCATACCTAAAACACCAGCCCGGTGCTACAGATGCAAACAGCGAGGGTACCTAGCCCGAGAGTGTCTGGGAAACGAGTAGGGAGGACGAAATTACGGCGCCAGTCTTCTCCCTAAATCCACATTAAACAGAGCACTACCCTCGGTGAGTGTGTGTATTGACGGATACAAGCGCACAGCGCTCGTGGACACTGGTTGCACTCACAAGTCATGCTGTAACACATGGGAAAGAAAGGAGGTTCCCGTGTTAAATGTTAGTGGAAGTTCGCTGGTCTGCTGCGGAGTAAGTGTGGCTCAAATTAGTATTGGCAATCGCTGTACAAACCATGGTTGTAGATAAAGAGCTGCTCGGATAGGACCTGCTGCTTGGGCTGGACGTGATCATGCAGCTAAGCGGAATGACTATGTCAAGTACTGGTGAAGTGAGGTTTCCCCAGCATGAAACACAGACTTGCGCTGCAATCATCCTCGACGAGCCTGACTTCCACGCAGAGTATAACGAGGACACGCGTACATGAACCGCATTGTGGAAATGGTCCGGCGATTAACCACCAGTCTCTCTGAAGAACTGGCTCCCAGAATACCCTACCCCTATGCGACTCAGGGATGAATATGAACGAGAACTACAGATTTGGATTCACAACGGCTGGTTGCTTCCATACCCGTAGGATGAACTCGGGCCCTCGAGGAGGCTGATTCCCTTGATGGCTATCATGCAGCGGAACAAACAAAAGGTCCGACCAGTCATGGATTATCGCAAGCTCAACGTGCACGTTGAAGCATATATGGCCGGCACTGACGTGCGCGCGCACAAATTGAGTGAGTGGCGGCAGGGGTTGGATGTCACGATGTTGGACCTGCGTCTAGCCTACTTGCAAATACGCATCGAAAAGTCACTGTGGCCATTTCAAATCGTGAAAATCAAGGGAACCCGATATTGTCTTCCCCGATTGGGGTTTGGCCTCAACGTGGCCCCGAGCATCAGGGCAGCAATCATGAATGCGGTCTGGCAGCAGGATGAAGATGTCCAAAAAGCGACATCATCGTACATTGATGACATCTTCATCAATGAAAACATTGTGTCTTCCCAGGTGGTCAAAAAATATTTTAAACGTTTTGGGTTGTCATGCAAGGAGTTCGAGCTTCTACGGGACGGTGCGAAATTACTAAGATTGTACGTTAGCAGCAACGGAGAGAGACTTCGTTGGAGAAGGGGCAGGGACATTCCAGAGGTCCTGCCTGTCATCACGCGCCGGAGCACCTTTTCTGTATGTGGAAAACTGGTGAGCCACTTTCCCGTATGCGGTTGGCTCAGATTGGCAGTGGCAGTCATGAAACGACGTGCAACAACTGCGTTGTTGGGATGAAACGATCAGGTGCATGACTCAACTTTGAGAAGCATGCTAACAGAAACTGTGGCCAGAGTGACTCAAGATGATCGCGTGCAAGGAGATTGGAGCGTCAGAGGAAACGAATTTACTGTTTAGGTGGATGCCAGTCCAATTGCCTTGGGGGTCGCCCTGGAGGCTAACGGTGCCATTGTAGAGGTTGCTTGCTAGCTCGGCCAGAGAATGATGCAATACACATCAACCTGGCCGAGCTTGACGCCACTTTAAAGGAAGTTATCTTAGCGCTACAGTGGCAAGCCAAAGTGCTACATATTGTTACGAACTCTGCGTGTACACACCGATGGATAACTGATGCCCTAACTGGAAGGGCTCGACTGACCACAAAGACATCAAGTGAAATGCTAGGCGACACGCCACACTAGTCGAGACCATCAAGGAGTACAACTTTGTCGTGGACGCAGCGTTGATTAGGTTTGCCATGAACAGAGCGGATGTGCTGATTTGGGTTCCGCAATGATGGCTGACTAATGCTCGGATAGAATTCGAGCCTCGGTAGCAACTGTGTACTGCCTTACCACAGAGTTTGGATTCGGAACCAGATCATGAGCATTCATCGACAGTGTAGGCATTCTGGGATCAGGCAAACAGTCTATTTCATTCGGATTGTTAATCAAGCAGTTGAAAAAGCGGATGTTATGATGGTGGTGAAAAGATGTGAAGTGTGTCAAATGATTGACCCAGCACCGGTGCAATGGAAACGAGGTCAGCTGGAAGTAAGTGTCATATGGCAAAGGGTAGGAATGGACATCATCCATTATGGTGGCAACCACTTCCTCGCCTTTATCAATTGTGGACCTACACATTTTGCAGCTTAGAGACCCATTGCCCAACATGACTCCTCCTGCATCAATCATCCACCAGCTGAAGCCAATTTTCTTTTGAACAAGGTGCGCCGGAAGAGATATTAACTAACTCCGTTTTCTGTAGCCAACAGGTTAAATAGTTCTTACAGGAATGGGGGGGGGGTCCGACTGCAGCTGCGATGCGCATATGTACCATCAGGCAACGGCATTACAGAATGAAGCCATCGCAGCATAAAGACTGTTGCAGCCAGGAAACAGTGCACCATCTCAGAGGCTATGTACTGGTACAATATCATGCCTAAGGACTGCGTGTCCCTGGAAACTGCACCAGCAAACGCTATTTACAGATACCAAGTTCGAGAAAAGGGGATTCATGCTGAACAAACACCTGCCAACAAGGAAGCCCTCAGAACATATGCTGTAGGGGATCCCATCTGGATAAAACGCACAGGTAGCCAATGCACCACCAAATTCAAATGAGGGCGAGTGACTGGAGTGATCAGCCAACAATATGTTCTAGTCACTGGAATCCCACGTCAGGCCCTGCTCTTGAAGCTGACCATCCGACGTCCGAGGAAAGTACAGGCTTGATGTATCTAAGGGCAAGTCCACCGAGCTTTGCCTCCGACATCAGTAGTCTATCTGCGGATGCTGACGTGGCCAGCGGCTCCGATGCAGATACAAGTTCATCCGAGGATGAAGACCTTGTTATCCCGCTCAGAAGAAGTGCCCATCAGAATAGGCTCGCCTCAAACTGCACCATGTGCGATCAAGACGCAGGGGAGCGCTCCACGAATATAAAGAGCGAAATGCCAATTTCATCTGGTCCGAGCCCACCACCAGGCCGGATGCGGATAATCCAACAACTGCAGAAAGGGCATTGGAGGATAGCGTCCCCGATGTGCCAATGAGGAGAAGCACTCGACAGAAAAGGCCTGCTCCAAGTTGGACAGGGCGCGAACAACATGGGAGGACACAACGTGAAAGCCCTCCCCTTCGACACAAAAGGGTACGCGCCTATGACGCATCCCCCGATGCTCAAATGCTGCGCGTGCAAATGTCGCCCCCAGGCGCAGCAGACGGAAATTTGTGATCTTCAGATCAAGTGGGCGTGTGTTCATCCGAGTGATCTAACGCCTTGTTCCGGTGCGAAGGCGCACGGTTTTACAAGGCATGCAAATAAGAGGCAGCCATGTCGACATACTAGCCGCCCGTTGTAATTCGTAGGCAAATGAGCAGCCGAGAAAAGCCATAAAACGAGGAAAGGCGGCGATTGTAAAAAAAGGTACGAACTTCGTCGGTTGACAACGTGTTCGAGTGAGTAGTCGAAGACGACGACGTTGGAAAAAAACCAGGACAACAAGAGAGTAGCTGTTGTTGTCAAAAGATTTGCTCTCCTGAAACGCAGACATATTACAGATTTCCTTTTCCTTACAAATAATTTTATCTAGTCAGTACCGAATAAGTTTGGAGTATCTTTTTTAATTATTTGCTTGTCTACTTATGTTTTTGCAATAAACGTTTATAAGCAAATCCCAAATCTCAAATAATTTCATCCAGTACCGAATAAGTTTGTAGTATTTGTTAACAAAAGCCTTAGCTTTAATACATTTGTTATAGAATGAGACGTTATATCACTTTTAAAAATAATCATATCACCAATAAAAAATAATTTTTCACCTGGGACGCTACTTGCGACTGTCGAAGTGCTTTTTAATATAGTTTTCCGTTTGCCGTCGGATTCGTTGATTATTGTCATATCACTAACAGCGTTTAGTTTCATTTTTTACATCTACATAATTAATTTTTACATTCACAAATTTTCTTTGTTTTTCTCTACTTATTTTTCTGTCACAATGTTGTGCAGAAATCTTTTTCTTTGAGAATTTTTCTTTGCTTTACTTTTACAGTGTGACTTTTTATGTCCTACTTTTCCACACTTGTAGCATTTTGAATTCTTAAAGGGGCAGTCGTCTTGGAGATGTAACCTTCCACACCTGAAACATGGATTAATTTTACTTTTTTCACATTTTTCTTTTGCTTATATGTAAGCACATTCTTTTCACACAATTTCTTCAGAATAGCATCTCAAATTGTGAATTCTCTGACATTCGTCCCATATTTCTTGTAATGTAAGTTTATTATTCTGTTCAAGTTTCATTAGAATTCTCGTCTGCATTCTGAATCTTTTTTCGCTGCTAATTCTTGAATGAAAATTAACCCTTTAAACATATCTGAAGTCAGTTCATTTAATCTGAATCTGTCACACACTTTGTTAACAATTCCAGTATATGTGACAAAATCTTTTTTGTTAGATTCATACATTTTCAACGATTATTGAATAACGTGCTTTTCTCGCTACAAATTTTAGTCAGAATATTTACTGTTTCTTCAAAACAAATTTCTGGTTTTTTCGGTAGTACAAATTACAGTATTTTTCGTATTCTTCCAGTGATAACTTTCTCAAAAAAGGTTTTTTTTCACATCTTCTCAGTCGCTGTATTCATCTCTGAAAATTTGCTCATATATTCTAAAATAAGCAGAGAAGATAATTCTATCATCTGAATCGTATATGAATTCAGCTATGGCATTTGGCAGCGCGTCTGGAGTAAAAGAACTTGGAGAATTTTCAGTTTTCTTCTGAATTATTTCTGTCAACTTTTGTTGTTTTTTCTGGAGTCCCAACAACTTTTGACGCTGTTGTTTGTGTAGTTGCTGTTGTTGTTGCTGCACTTGTACAACATGAGCTAATATTTCTTCTATATTTCAAGAATATGTGTTTGTTTTTTTTAAATTTGCACACATGAAAGAGAGAGAAAAAAATTCAATATCATCGATACTGTTATCATGTGTGCGAAGCAAAAAGTATTCTTTTTTTATTTGTTATAACTCATATGAGTTTCGATTGCTCGTCACCACTGTTATAACTCGTTTTCTAGCCGTTGCTAAGGCTACTCGCCGTGACGTTTGTAATTAGTACTCTTGACTGACTCCACCAGTCTTTTTTGACTCACTTGTGGTTCTTTATTTATGACACGTCTGGCTTAGTTTATAGGATGTGCGTTGTGGTGCAGTGGATATTGGCTTGGAACGAGAAATCGGGGAGTCGAGTTCGAATTCCAGTTGATATTCCTTACATTCACTTAGGCGCAAATACCCTTGGGAAATGTACTAATCCGTCTATTCCCTCCAGTTATGGGTTAAATAACAGAACAGATTGGGTTCTATAGCGTTGGTCGGTAACCAGTCTACCGCAGAAAGTAATGCCAACCTACTGCGGGATAATCTTCTGCCCAGTCAGTCATATTTCTTTCGAGACATGATCACCCAAGCCTGTTTCACGTATAGCAGTTAACTGACTGACTGACTGACTGACTGATTGACTGACTGGCTTAGTTCATTTGTGTTACCGGTGGTGTATTATTTACTCCACGACACTTTCCTTCTTATATTTCCTTCTTTCTTTCTTACTTTTTCTATTTCTTTTTTCTATTTTTCTTTTTCTTTCTGTTTTTCTTTATTTCTTATTTTTCCTCCTTACTTTCATTAACTCTTTTTCTCTTTCTTTCTGTCTTTCTTTCATATTTTTCTTTCTCACTTTCATTCTCCTTTTTTCTTTCTTTCTTATTTCATTCTTTCTTACTTTTTTCTTTCCTAAAGTTTCTCCTACTTTCTTTCTTTCTTTCTTTGTTTCTTTTTCTTCTATTTTCCCTTTCTTACTTTTTCGATTTTTTCTTTCTTTTTGACTTTCTTTTTTACTTTATCTCTTTCTTTACTTCTTTCTTTCATTTCCCTCTTTCTTTTTTTCTTACTTTTTTTCTTCGTCTCTTCTTTTACTGTCTAATCACTCAATGTATCAGTTTGCCTAGAAAACACATCTTTTTGGCAATTTTCCCGCCAATCAGTGAATTGTCACCGTAATTTCCTTGGCTCATATTTAATCCAGATTTACGTAACTCAACACCATTTTTCTTCTTTCTTCGCACATCGGCTGACTTTTGTGCGTCTGGCATTTGGCCAACGAAATGGAACCGAAAAATAAAACAAAAACAAAACATAAGAATTAAGTAAGCAAAGAAAATGTGTTAGTTTTATTGAGGAACTGATATTTTAAAGTGTTTTCGGATGACATTTGTGATGGAAGCCATTTTCTCCTTTTTTGCGAAGAGGTATTCAACGAACGTTTATTTTAGTCGTTCTTTTAATCAAGTAAAAACAAAAATTACCTCAGAAGAATTAACTTTATTTAAATTTGAAAAATAAATGAAAGAAAGGTGAAAATATGTTGGCAGTGAGGGTGAAGGAAATTCAGCCGCCCAGTTTTTTTTAAAATAAAAATTCGAGCGTCTGAATTTCAAACACTAATAAAATAAAAATAATGAAAACAGAGGTATGTCTGTTATATAAATCATTTCTATATACATACATATGTATATGAGTTCAAAAAGACGTAAAGGAGTATTAAAATAGTGTTTTGTTGAGTTAAAGAATTTGGGTAGTTGGTAAACAGAAAAAAACTTTTAAATACTTCATTGAAAAAAAAAACAACAAAAAACCTTTTGATCGTTAGCAAAGATTCACTGACCGTCTGATCTGTTGCTGTTAGAAATGATTCGTTTGAAATCGCCGACACCTTTTTCTTTCAGTACGCGTTGGGGGTAAGGAAGATTATTAAGACATGTCTTCTTTTTTCTTTTTCTTTTTTTTTTTTTTATGTCTGAACAGGGACTTTTGCATCTCTGCTCGACTTCCAAACAGCCGCGTCTCTACTCTTTGAAAATCGAAATCTGAAAGTTTTTAGAAGAAAATACACCCGAAAGCAGTTTTAAAAAAATAGGGCTTTAGTTTCTTTTTGTTTTTTTTATATATTTTTTTTCTGATTGGTCAAATATTTCACATGATGATGTTGATTTTTAACCAATAGACACTTTGATTTAAATAGTGTGTGTTGTATTGTGGAATCTTTTTGGCATGTTTGTAATATTATCTGCTCTTGTGTAGAAATTAAATTTTGCCGTCTTTTAATATGGCATGTGTGTGGGTATGTCTTTGTTTTGGAAATAGAGTTTATTTTTTATAGAGGAAGGAGGAAGTTAATTTTAATTCAGCGTAAATAAAATAGAACAGCGTAAATGACTTCAATGAACGAACAAATAAAAATTCAAATAAATTAATGAAATAAAAATAATTACATAAAATTAATTAAATAAATAAATAAAACAAATAACAAGTAATTAATTAAATTTTAAACAAACGAACATATATATTTGTAAAAAATGTGGAAGTTCTTAATTCTGGAAAACTATATTTTGCTTTATACTACATTTAAAATTTGTTATGGTATTTCTGGAAATATGCATATGATTAGCATTTGTTTTAAAGGTAATATCAATTAGTATTCTTTTCTCTCTCTCTCTCACTCTCTTCTTCCCTGTGTGTGTGCGCGCGCACGCGCGTGTGTGTGTATGTGTGTGTGATAGTTCTGAAACCGAAATAGGTGTTGTTTCAAGAAAGTACTTTATTATACTAAAAGTTTACCCTAATTATAATTACCCGGATTATTCGTGTATAATACGCACCCCCACAATATTTAAGCCAAAATATTAGGGTTTCGTAGTTGCTGTGTGTCATGATAGTTTCATCTCTGTTTTCAATGCAGCAGATGTCTTCATCATGATCGGTGTTCAGTCTTTCTTCTTAATAACAGATGTTATTCTCACTGCCGTCTAGAGTCAAAAATTGAAAGAAGAATTTATCAACTGCAAAGATTGCCAGAATAAATATATCAGGGAAACCTCAAGAAGTTTAAATAAAATATTATGGGATATGTAAGATGATGAAAATGTTGGATATTTAATAAATAACTAAGATGATGAAAATGTTTAATAACAGTGATGGAAATGCGGGATATAGAAGGAAAGAGAGAGAGAGAGAGAGAGAGAGAGAGAGAGAGAGAGAGCACAAAGGAGAGGGAACAGAAGGGGAGAGAGAGAGAGAGAGAGAGAGAGAGGTGGGAGAGAGCACAAAGGAGAGGGAACGAGAAAGGGAGAGAGAGAGAGAGAGAGAGAGAGAGAGAGAGAGAGAGAGAGTCTAAGTTCTTGTCTGATAATTACCCGTACCCTCTTCTTGTGTTTGTCTCATTGATCTGGCTCCTTTGAGTAAATGATTAAATGATAATTGCTTATAAAATCCCCAGTCACCTTTTATTTTGTTTCGCATATAATTAAACTGTTAACTTTTAACTGTTCTATCTCTTGCTTCGAATTTCTCGCATTGATGTAGGGTCCTAACATTCCCAGTCATGGTTACGATCTTATAGTCTTGGAACAGCGCCACCTAACGGAAGTTTTGCTTGTTATTCAGATCTTGCGGAGATTATTCCCACCTGGTCTGCCAAGATGTCCGCTTGTTAGTGCTGTTTCAATACTATAAAAAGACTGGACAATAGATTCTTACTCTTTAGTTTTTTTGTTTTTTGTTTTTGCTCCAAAATGTAGATGCGTCAAGACATGTCTTGTTCCCGCTGGGAGGGGGATCTTTACCCCTAGGCGGCCATCTACTAGATTACTTGTATTGCTATCAGGGGTCATTAACCTTCTGGAGAGAGTAGGCTAGACAGTTTTGCAGATTCCTTGCTCCAAACGAAATACAATTAGAAATGGCGAAAAATTTACTTTTAATTTATACTTGTGCGTTGTGGTTATCGGCTCGGAACGAGAAATCGGCAAACCGAGTTCGAATTTCAGTTGAATTCGTTGCATTCACTTACGCGCAAATATCCTTGTGAAAGGTATTAATCCGTCTCTTACCTCCAATTATGGGTTAAATAACAGGACAGTTTGGGTTCTATAGCCAGTCAGTCATGTCACTTTTGAGACATGATCACTCAAGCGTGTATCACGTATAGCACTTAACTGAATGAATTTCTACTTAAGGTACAATAACTCCTCCACATCAAATGAAATATTTGTCGATGGCAGTAGCAAAATATCATCCAGGTGGTCATCATCCAACCTTTTTTTAAAACAACTTTTAATGTATTTTATTTTCGAAAAAGTTGTTCACGATCATATGTACTTTAAAATAATTTATATGGACTTTCATCGTTTTCAAATTATTCATTAAGATCTTATATTTTCTGCTTGGTAAATCATGTGTCTTGTGGCAGTAGACTCGGAATTAAAATTGGATTTAAAACATTTGACACATATTATGTTAATTAAATCCAATTGATATTTTTTCTGCTCCTTGCTCCACAAATAAATTCAGGGGAAAAACAACGAAGTTAATGTTATATTATTGAAACAAGGTGCCTTATTTTATTGCATGTATAACAGGATAGCAACACAATCAACCAAAAATGCAAATTCCTTACTTGAAAGGAAATACAGTTAGAAATGGCAATTTATTTAATGAGACGCTTATTTTTACTTATAGTCAAATAACTTCTCCACATCAGGTGAAATGTTTGTCGGTTACTTGAGCAAAACATCATCCAGGTTGTCATCATCCAACCCAACCTTGTTCTTAAACAACTTTTAGTAAATTTAATTTTTGCAAAAAGTTGTTCACAAACATGTGTACTTCCAAATAATGCGACCATAATTTTGCATTATTCAATAGGCTTTTATATTTTCCACTTGACAAAACATTTCTTGTAGAAATCAGCACTGAACTCAGAATTAAATTTTGATTTTAAAAAGTCGTTGCAACTCCAACTGATATTTTTCTGCCACTTGCTCCGCAAATTAATTAAATAATTAGTGTCCAGGTGTTAAGTTGTCAAACCAGACAAAAACCCTTCGGTTGTGGCCCGGAGGCCGAGGGTTGTCGAACCCTGTGTCATTCTGTATATAAAACTTATATGTGTAAAATTCGTCCAAGGGTTGAAAGTTATTCCTTTCTAAAATATTCAATTCAATTCACTCTAAAATGTTCAATCTCATCTCGTTCCGACACAAACCTATAGACAAACTCAGCTTAATTGCCCTGTCATAGATTGAGGCCAAAAAGACAGATTTACCTTTCTGTTTAATTTGAATGGCCCCAAAACAAAACTGCTCTCTATAAATCGTATGACAGAAATATCCCCTACTTCTACTTTCCATCAGAATGGCTGGTGCTAACTTCCAGGACAGCGACTCATTGCGTTTTTTCGGACTAACGTTTTCTGTTGGCGTATAGTGGAAACATGATTAATTGCTAGATCTGCTGCTAAGAAAGTTTGGTTCCTTTTACGGTGCTAGTCAATTTTTCTCGTCAGAATCTATCTTACAAATTTATAAGTCTACCATTCATTCATGCTTTAAATATTGCTGTCATATATGGTGTTCTTACTATATATTTATAGATTCTAGTTAAAAAACAAAGAAGAAATTACAGTGTTATTGGTCCTGATATGGCGTCACGGTTTTCCATCGACGTAATCTACCTACATTATACATTATTTACATTGTTCACACTGTTGTTTTCATCTTTATTGCCATATTCACGATGTTTCGGCCGTTGTCCGCTCTGGCCTTCTTCAGGTGCTTGGAATTTCGAACCGAACCTTTTATTTCGATTACTGGGGTATTTCATTCTCGTTCCATACGCGATGCTACTTCTGGTAGCCATGTAGTTATCTCCCTTTAATTTAATTCTGTAAGTTATTTGTTCACCACTGATGTAGACAGCTAATCCTAATCCTCTCAACTCTTTGAATCAAGTCACTGGCACTAACCAATGCTTTTATCCACTGGGTCATGTGTCCTGGAGGACAACAGTTCGAACAATACAAATAATGTAAATAGTACATCATCTGAGAAAACATCTCAGACAAATACTTTCATTAATATAATTCAATATTCAATTCAAACCGTTAATCTTCTTTGTAAGTCAATAAATATTAATATTTCTTAATTTTAACCAGTAATCTTGTTTACTTGTTTAGAAGTCAATAACCACTTCTCTTTTTGACATTTTAAGAGTGGGTACATTTTTTGATACTCTCTCTTTCTCTCTCTCTCTCTCTCTACACACACACACACACACACACACACACACACACACACAAACACACACATATATATATATATATTAAACATATACTGTTAAATATAAGAGACAATAAATGTTTATTATGTTTAATCATGAGAAGTTTTAAACATCGTATTTTGGCTTTAATTTCAGGTGAAAATAAAGACAAAAATTCTCTAACATTTAGATAATTTTTTATTAAGTTGGTTCTAAGCTGAAATTAAAGCTATAATACGAGGTTTAGAACGGCTCATGATTAAACATAATAGATATTCATTGTCTCTTATATTTAAGAGTATATGCTTAGAAAATTATCTGCTGCCTCGATACACTATATATATATATATATATATATATATATATATATATGAGCCCGTGTGTGTCCAGAACGCGTTTGAGAATGTAAGTATATGTGTGCATAAGAACATATCGATTATTGGTGTCTTGTAAGATATCAGGAGAAATCAATATATTTCTTTCAATAAACTGAATGATTATCTAGCAGGACGAACTATGTAAGTTTTGGCAAGTAAATATATTTGATCTAACGAATCCAAAGAAGAGATAAATAAATGATGATAATTTGAATGCTGTTTTTTATGAGAATACGCATCATAGGAAAAATGGATTGAATAACAATGGATCGGATGGATTGTACACGTTGTTCATCATGCGAATTTGTAATCTGAAACTCACTTACAATGGATGCGTGCATCGAGAGTATTTTAGAAGCACTTTCCGGGTTTAACTCTGTCAATACATCGAGATATACCGGAATATAAGAATGAACCAATAAGTCAGTTAGTTAAGTGCCATACGTGAAACACGCTTTGGCGATCATGTCTTGAAAGAGCAGAAGATTATCCCGCAGTAGGTTGCCATTGCTTTCTGCGGTAGATTGGTTGCCAACCAAGGCTATAGAACCCAATCTGTCCTGTTATTTAACCCATAACTGGAAGGAATAGACGGATTAATACCTTTCCCAAGGGTACTTGCGCGTAAGTGAATGCAATGAATTCAACTGGAATTTGAACTCGGCTCCCCAATTTCTCGTTCCGAGCCGTTATCCACTGCACCACAACGCACATATGTAGCCTAAAAAGGAATTAAAAGCTGGAGATTTATCAGAATATTTCACAGTATAATGTTGAATGCAGGTGCTTAATAGAAATACCTTAGCATTGAGAAGAAAAGAGATCATGCTGAAAGACAAACTGCATCAATCTTTCATCATTAGGCCCACTACAGATATACTGACATGCATACAGATAGATAGATAGATAGATAGATAGATAGATAGATAGATAGATAGATAGATATATATGGACAGAATGAGATAAATAGATATGGACAGGAAAAAATACATCTTTTTAATACTTTCAACCTATGTAAGGCAATAAAGCCACTAAAACCAAGTGGGGTTACAGGGTTTGGAAGATTAAGGAACAGAAACATTTTTAGCGAGCAGATGATCAAAAGAAGAAGAGGGCTCAGGTAGAATTGCAAGGAGGGAGGAGAAACTCCCCTATACTTAGACATTTGCAGGGAGAGCTCTGATTGGTTGTTTAGGAAATACTGGCATTCCCTGAGCAATCATGCTCCACCCAAGTTCTTGCGCAGGGTCCACAAAAAGAACAGAGTCAGTTCAGACAGCCATCGAGAACAGCCTTGTTCCAGAAGTTTCATTAAGAACCAAGAAAACAAATAATGTGCCACGATAATCAGGAAGGGTTGATAGTTATTGTATGGAGAATATAAACCTGTTTGAGCCATCAATAACTGTATTTTGTATCCCGGAAATGCATATAAATACTTTTCTTATATTCATTTTTCTTTTTCGTGGGATTTTAATCGATTTCAGTCGACCATTCGGACCAGGTCAGTCTTGCGATCAATCAACACAACGTGGGGCGATACAAGAACTTGGGCCGAAGCGATCAACTCTACGATCAGCCGAGGGAACCGAGCTTGACTACTGACCAACCGTAGGGTAGACGTCATGTATGGGTCGGAAGGGATTTCCACAGATAGATAGATAGATAGATAGATAGATAGATAGATAGATAGATAGATAGATAGATAGATATAAGATTCTGTATCAGTTATTCCGTAATCTCATCTCAAAATAATGATCTGATATTTTCACATTATAATTTTTGTTATTCTAAATAAATATTGAATAATTCTATTGAGAAGGTACAAAATTATATTGAGGAGAAATTATTTGTTGTGTCAAATGACTTTTTTCATCGTCATATTACGAACTTATAGGTAACATTAGCCGTCTTCTTATAAGGAAACATTCGGCATTCACTGACCGAGCAGACAGTACTGCTGTCGATTGTAATTCCTAAAATTTTCATCTTAGATCATTTTTCTTTTTTTCATAAAAATATGTTTTTCAAGTCAGATAGCTGTCATCACTCTTTCCACGAGTGATGGAGGCTTTCTTCCTAACCGTTAATATGAAGTGGAGTGAAACCTCAACATCTTCTTGATTATGTAATTTTTTCTCTTCAAGTTACATGTGATATTTTAGAATTTGCTGCAGCTGAAAATCCTCATTTGATGTGGTTTCTATTATTTGTTACAGCTCTTCGTAATTTTATCTATCTATCTAGCTAGCTAGCTAGCTAGCTAGCTAATGAACAGACTTCATAATGAACAGACTGAGCTAGCAAGCTAGCTAGCTCAGTTTGTTCATTATCTATCTATAAGACAAGGTGACCAACCGCACTTAAATCATTTTTCAATAGAATCGTTCATTTGCAAAAATCTGCGATACCAACATGGTGTATCTATTTAGTTAATCCCCATCAGACGATCTATCTATCTACCTCCTTCTCGCTCTCTCTATATTCCTCCATCATTCTCTGGCTACCTATGTCGGTGTCTATCAAGTTTTCTCCATTTGTTTTCTCGATCTCAGAAGGTTATAGCGCCCCGAAAAACCACGTTCATTCTCTGGCATTTCGCCAATGTATAACTTTTGCTCTGAAATCTTTGGCAATGTCATTTTTAATCCTCAAGGTCAATTCCGTCAACTTCAAACAAAATATAGCCAAACTGTTTCCTTTAAAATCTACCTTAATTAATTCAAATTACTGTCTTCGATTATGAAACTATTTACCAAATTCAACTTATTTGATTAGGTTTAAATGGTTACTCTCTGTACACAACAAGTCATAAATAGAATTCACTCATATTTCCAGACCGCCTGGACACCTCTACGTGATGTAATGGTTATGAAGCTTGTGTCACTAGAACAATGAGTTGAGTAGCGAGTTCGATCCACATTGGGTGTCCGTTTCTTTCGGAATTGTTACATTTACGTTTAGAAAATCACCATATTTGCAAACTGCTTTTTTATTGACAGTAACGTTTATATATGAAATAATTATTGAAAGTAAAATTTTAAAATGCATTCCATTTTTATTTTAAGACTTAAGACAAAGAAAACAATGAATATTTAGTAAAAGCAATTTTCAAGACATATCGAAATTAATCATTGATTTTCAAGAAAATATAAACTGATGGTTGCATAGAATTGAAACACTGGTTCTTGTACGATCATCGACTTTAAGCAATGTCGAGCCTAGTCAGTACCTAGATGTGTGACCACTTTGGAAGAAAAGGTGCTGTAAACTTGGGTGGATGTGCTGATGGTGTAATGGATAATGACTCAGAATAGTAAAACGGAGAGCCGAGTTCCAATTTCCGTTATATTCACTTACGCGTAAATACACTTGAGAAAGGAATGAATCCACCTCTTGCCTCTCCAGCTATAAGTTAATTTGTAAGATTTGTATCACTAAATCATTGTTTTCTTCAAAAAATAATTCTAAAAATATTTTCTGGTTTTAAATAACCTGCAAATGGTTGATAAACCGTAAAAAAAAAACAAAAAAAAAACTAATCAATCAATAAGAACGTGTAGTTTATCTCTTCTCCTGAATTACAGCGGCTACTCAGTGGCATAGAGTTTCAAAAGTGCTTTAATCGTTATTTAGGTATTCAGACACGTCCTAAAGTTGTTCATAACTGAATAGTGTTTGTTAAATGTGGTTGAATGGAATTTAGTGAAATCTGCAAATACCCTATACATATTTAATAGCGTTTAAATATTTCTGGCGCGAGAATAAATAGAAATCAGCGTAGTGTAACCAGTTTGGTGCCAACGGTGAAATGTGATGGGTTGTGTTATCTTGAAAAAATGCATTAGCAGCGGGAAATAGGGTAAGCAAAATGGCGTTCAAATAATTCGCAAAAAGATTAGTGAATGTCACATCTATCAAGACAGAATCTAGCTTTTCTGGTGGTCCTTGTGGAATGACTACATTGAATCCATAGCTAAATCTGCTGCTAGGAAGGTCGGTTCACTGTGTAGAGCCAGGAAGTTTTTCTCGTCTGAATTCATCTTGGACATATATAAATCTACCATCTGCCCGAGCATTGAATACTGCTGTCACATCTGGTCGTGTGCCCCTGCTAATCATGTGAGGTGCTTGACAAAATTCAATGAAGAATCTGCAATGTAATTAACCCCGACCTGGTAGCTCAACTCTAGTCACTTTCGCACCGACGTAATGTGGATTACTTATGTCACTTTTACAGATACTTTCACGGCTTCTGCTCCGATGAGCTTAGCTCTCTGCTGCTCCCTCTGCATGAATTTACTTGAGCTACTAGACTAGCAACTAGGTCCCACCTATTTACAGTAAAACCGATCAAATGTAACTGCAACTTCCGCTCTAACAGCTTCTTTTCTCACACTTCCCGCCTGTAAAATTCTCTTCCGTATACTTGCTTCCTTGACAGCTACAATCTCCAGGAAATCAAATGCAAGGTCAATCGACATCTTCTATCTCTTTGACTTGTATCCTTTCCCTGACAACCCTTGTATCATGTTCTTCTCCCTTTCCACTCTACTCTCATGCAGCCCTCTTCACACCAGTGTTCTCATCCATTCTCTGACACCCCTGTAACTTGTCCTTTCTCATCACTCAACTCTTATGTAACCCCCTGCGCACCAGTGGCAGTATTGTCTTGCTTGGGGTGAAATGATTATAAAAATACAACAAACAAAACAAAGAGTATTGAATTGGGATGTGATTTGATGCAATGTTTTACTTCGTTGGGGGAAATTACGATTCCTGTCAACTACCGATGGCTTCCTTCTTGTACACCTGTGGGCGCCTACAGTTTTCCTGCATCGCTGGTGTCTGTCTGGAAGTCAGAATTTCCTAGCAGTTTCCTTACCACTGTTTTCCAGATCTAATTGTCATCTTTGGAGAGAAAGAAATAGGTTTTTAATATATCTTATTTATAAAATCAGTTAAAAGCTTTTCTAATTAAATAATGTCATAGTTTTATAGTATTTTTTATTTTACAAATCAGAGCAGATTTTCGATAATTGGTGTTTCTGTTTGTCAAAAAACAAACTGATTATTTAAATTATTTAAGGATTCCTGCTTTTAACTAATATAAATATGAAGGGGCTGAAATTTTAATTGCTCAAAATTTCATAAAAGTAAGTAGAGATAACTCACACACACACACACACACACACACACACACACACACATATATATATATATATATATATATGCACACATAGTATGTAAAACAATTCCGAATTTTACATCCGTTGAATAGTTTTTCAGCGAGAAAATTCTCGCTTCTTCAGCAACGATTAAAAACAAAAAATGATTAATTCAAATATGGTACAAAAATTCACACACCGGAAGAATCTCAAAAACATATCCATACACAGGAAGTTTAAAATTTTTCTTTTTTTTATGTCGTATTTCTTCGTTAACTTTCCCCCTGTCTACCTCATTTGTCCTTTCTTTTCTCGCCCCCCCCCCCACCACTTCTATTCCTGTGACACGGTTAAATTTTGATTTTTGATTCTTTAATACAGACGTAATCTAAAAATTTTCTTCTAATATCGAGTCATGAATCTCTGTCTCTGTCCCTCTGTTTTTTTATGTCTGGACGATAAATTTAAAAAAAAATTTTTCTTTCTTAATCCTCCCACCTTTTTTTTTCTTTTGAATCTTCCTGCGTATGGATATGTTTTTGGGTTCCTTCCGGTATGTGAATTTTTGTGCCATATTTGAATTAATAAATTTTTGTTTTTGATCGTTGCTGAAGAAGCGAAAATTTTCTCGCTGAAATAGCTACACAACGAATGCAGAATTCGGATTTTTTTTTAAAATATATACTATACCTATTTGGTTCTGTAAATAGATAACACTATTTTCACCGAGCCCTCCACCTGGATCATTTTTAATATTGATAAATTAATATTAATAGGATCTGGTATTTGGGATTTTACCTATACGCTTTTCCTTTTTTGGAATATATATATTTATATATATATATATATATATATATATATATATATATATATATATCAAGAGTTTCTAAAAATAAATTTAAAAATTTCTTTCTTTCATGTGTTAATAAGTTCTAAAGATTTCATAAAAATATAACAATTATTTGATTTCTGCTAGAATTAAAAACAAAAAAACATCATGTTTTTAACGAAAAAAGCCACTAAAATGTCCTATACTAATCTTTGGCTCACCTGCTGACACAAGGAAAACAAGCTTCTTAACCAAAATTTCGAACGTGCTAGAAATAATTTAAAAATTGAATGAAATAATAAAAAAATAAAAAAATATTTTGCTCTTTTCTTCTTAATAATAACAAACATTTTGATGAGAAAACTTTGTTTTAAGTTTGGGGCCGTTTTTCATCATCGTATGCTCTTTTTCAGTAAATCTTTGGAGGTAGTTTCAACTCCAATAATGTCGGTTGAAATCATTATATTTGAAAAGTCTATCATTTTAGCTAACAACAATGCGCCATAAATTTTCCAGTGTGATGGCTTCAACTGCTGACGTCCATTGACAGTTGCTATTGTTTGATAATCGCAATGAAACCTCGTATATATTGTGTAGATATCATTTTATACATAACCACACTTCACAATTAAAAATTCACAGCATTAAAAAGCTTTAATGGAATCGGCTTGTCTGGGAGTGTGTTTATTAGGTAGATGGGCCGCGAAGAAGAATTTGCCAAGTAAAATTAGCTCGCATCAGTTAAACAAGGAGAACAAATGATTTTCTAGGATGAGAACTCTCCAGACCCGGTGACAAGTATGACTAATTTAAACATTTAAACACTGGATGTAAAAATTTCAAATTTAAAACTAGGCGTCTCTGTACCTTTAACGTTTTATGTAAACTTTAACAAGCGTTTGTTGCATTTCTCTCTCTCCAACTTTCCGATATATAGAAGACTAACTCCATAAAAAATCCTTCTGGTGCCAAATAAAAGGGCGTAGTCGTAATAAATGTAAAATTGGAAAACAATCAGAAAATCTAATAATCAGGATGGGATTCAATAAATGGGGTGGTTGGGAAATGCTTTATATCTTCTAAACTATAATAATACCGCGAAGAAACAAACCTTAAATTAAATATCTATCAATATAATTAAGTAAAATGAAGAATTTTTTTCTATGTTGTCATTCGATTAGCCACTCTACTCATGCATATATGAAAGAAAAGATAAGACAAACTGTGTCCCTCTGGTAAAGAGCTAAACTCTTGTCTGTAGCATAAGAGGTAGTAATGTTTACAACAATACCCCTGAATACTTGTTCACATAAAGCCTCGACAATAGACTATTTTTCATGGCGTTCACTGACAGGACGTAAGAATAAAAATGGCGCAGTGCTTATCAAGACGAGAGCGTGACGAGATTATAAAATGAAGAACAAACAAAAAAAAACGCGGGAGGTAAAAGCAAAACTCACGTGAATAATTTACTAATCAGATTTCTAACTCAAGTTTACACTTTACAGCAGACATGGGCAATCATTTCAGCGCAGAGCGCTTCATGAGGCATGTCACATGATAAGTTGTGTCTCACCATTAAAGAATATTGAAGTTAATTTTTTGTTCATGGCATTTCAGTCATTTTCAATACAGAAGAAAATAAGTATAAATATCTGCCTTAGAAATGGAGAAAAGTTCCTTTTTTTTCAAGATTTTTTTTTATGATTAAAAAACTGAAATTGTCGTCTAAGATGACATGGTTTAAGAAAATATGGCGTCATTTTTACAACATTGATAAATTAGTATTAATATGAAAATTAATATTAGTATGATATCCTATAATTATGTTCATAACTTCATTCCTTAGTTAGCATGTACATCACGTTTTGCCATTACCTCAGATTAATAATGGACCATTCCTTTTTTATTGTGAGAATAGATCCTTAATAGTTTGCCAGTTCCCTGTTCACAAAACAGAAGAAATTATATATCAAATATACCTGTCTTATTTGAGATAGATAGATAGATAGATAGATAGATAGATAGTTAGATAGATAGATAGATAGATAGATAGATAGATAGATAGATAGATAGATAGATAGATAGATAGTGTAGGTGATAACGCTAACGTGCATTTAAAGTCTGCTTCAGTGAAACGGAAGAACTTGTTAATTTTTAAACATTTTACATCTTGTACCTGCATTCATATCTATAATTGTTATTGTAATATTTTGTTAAGGTTGTAAAGGGCAAATATTTAGCTAGGAATATTCATAAGTATTTTATAGGCATTAAACTCACAAGCAGATTATTCAATCATTAACTTAAGAATTAAGATTCATCATAATATTTAAATAACACAACTGAGACATTCTCACGGGTATTATTAGTCAGTATTAATATAAGACTTTACTGGACATAAAGACACTATTGCTATATAAGTCATAGCAAAGACACATGAACAAACTTGATAGATAGACAGAAGCTATGAATAGATTGCAAAATATGTTATGATTCATCAACAGATTTTCTAGTTTGATCTATTTGATGATATTGCATGATATTGCATTTCAATTATATATCAGGTCAGCATATTTCAATGAGGAGAGAAAAATAAATTCACCCTTCTTACCATCTTTTTAACTTTATATGATTCTTAGCATAATGTTCTGTCCTGAAATTATTTACCATAACCATTAAAGACACGTCTCGTTCTTTTATGAGGCAGGGAAAAACACATCCTCTCAATAGATTGGTGCTACACACAATATTGTCATATGAACATATGTGACATTGTCTCCTTCCAGTACAAATTTTGCAAATTGATTATTGGTCTCATAGAATATATAAAATTCTGATTTGACTGTCCTTGTTGTATATATTATGATGTTCAAACTTTTGTATGTTTTCTGTTTTCTTTGTCAGCATTTGGTGTTAAATCGTTGGCAATTATTTCATCGGCATTTATTCTTTGGGCCTATAATATTTTTGCCTCTCGACAGTGAAATCACGACCTTCAAAAGAACAGAACATTTTTTCAATAGTTACACCCTGACTAGCATACAAGGACGAAAAAAACAAAACAAAAAAAAAACAAACAAACTAGACAACCGCACCCGGAGATCACATCCGGGTCTCAGCACCAAATATACATCTACGATCGGCCGCAGTGCCAAATACTCACTCACCGGCGCCAAATATCATGAGATGTAACGTATTCAGAATGTAGATGTTTTTGTCGGTTCAGTATTGTCGTCAGTTACCGATGTAAATTCTTCTAAAAATGTTAATACTGTGGTAAAGAATGCCGGAAAAACTCTCACTCTTTTTCTCTTTACACGTATATCCTTTCCTTCTTTTCTATAACCTAGACATAGCTTATTTGATCAACTGACGTCATGCGGAAGCAAACCAATCCCTAGTGCTCCCGCTAAAATCAACGCAGAAACGCGTAGGCGTCAAGAAGATATAAATGAACTATGTGCATCGTTCTCTTCCTTCTTTGCCTCGCTCTTAAGTGGCACACAGCTCGCACACACGTGCGTGTGTGTAGAGCCTCGCGACATTGCCGTCGGAGATTCAACAAGTGACAACCTGCCAAAAGAAAATGTGCTGAAATAATATCCACACAAAAAAGAATATACCGAAAACCAAGAATTAATTCAAGAGACAATCCAAACCATCAAATATCGAAACAAATTATAGCATAACACACGCCAACAACAACCTGCTACTACGTTACACCGGACACACACATAAAACGAAATGTGATATATTCACGCAAAACACTTTATAACCTCATCACCGAAAAACACATAAAATGATGAACATTCACATATAAAAATATGTAAACTAATGGAGTTTACAACAAAAATAAAAATGATGGTATAGTTAATAAAACTTGGCCTTCTCTCATTTATGATCACAACGTACAACTGGTCCCACCAATGTCATACTATACTGTAATATCATGAACTAGTGTTTCTCAACAGCTTTAAGCAACGGCACACCTAGGAGCAAATGAAAATATAACGGCGCACTTAGCAATTTAAAATATATATATATTTAAATATTATGAAATAAAACAATAGATTAAAAAAAAAAATACACACGCACAAAGAAGAACTTTATTTCGGTGTTTCTATTCAATTATTTGTGCTGCTTATTTAGTGTCTGAACTGTGCCTAGTGCTTTGTTTTTCGCGATTTCTTCAACGTTTGCCGAATCTGCGCTAAGCAGACCCTCATTTCTCAATTTTTGAGCGTAGTCTTTCTCAATAAAACTGATAAAGTTTTTCAGCTAATGTGGGGTATTTCTTTTCTATTGAAATTCAATATGTATCAATGGGTACTACCGAATGTTTTATTCCGAGCCCGCGATCCCTAGAAATGGTGGCCAGTTCTTCTTCTTCTTCACATAACTGAAGTCCAATTTTGGAAGGAACATTTATGAAGGGACTTCGAATCCAAATATATTTTTCTGTGCTTAATGGCGGAAAATAATAGAGTTTACTATTTTTGTTGACAATTCTCAAGAACAAAGAAAATGTATAAATTCACTTTCATTATATGTTTAGGTCTTATTACAATTCTAATAATCACTTTTTAAAGCAATAAACATTGCCGAGGGAGTGAAGATAATTAAGATATTAGCGGTGCTAACTGAAAATTCGTCCTTTTGATACTTCGTCTTATTGCAGGCATTAAATTTAAAGTTTGCTGAACTTCCTATCAGTAACCCCCATATATATATATATATATATATATATATATATATATATATAACTATGCGGTGCAGATATAGAAGAATCCAAAGGAGTATCCTGTACATACACTGGTAGGATAACTCTCTCAGGGAGCTCTAAATATATATGTATATAAATACATATAGACCAAATATAAGAAAAATTAAGGCAGACACGTTATTTCATGATAAATCGGAGGTTTAGGCGTATTTCAAGCGAACCATCATCAGCTTCCGTCTTTATTGTACAAAAGATTTTACACGATTCGTGTAAAATTGGGATGTTTTCAGAGGATGTTTTCGATTCGTGTAAAATTGGGATGTTTTCAGAGGTCAACCCCTTCATGACGGCCTGAACTATTCCAGACAGATCCGACGCCAATATTTGGAACTGGACTCTCTTTCCTTTTTTCTTTCTTTCTTTCCTTCTTTCTCCTCTTTCCCCTTATTTTTATTGTTATTTTTGTTTGTAATTTTATTTTTATTTTTATTGTTATCCCTCTCTTCATTTTAAGAAAAGACTCGTTCCGGCAAAAATTTTGTACTAGATGAAAGGAATATTGTAAGGTCTGATGAAATGAGCTAATTAAACTCATTGAAATGAGCTATATTTTATAACCAATTGAAATGACGTGTTGAGTTTTCCTTTATAAATTTCAAATTTCATCTCTCTCTCTCTCTCTCTCTCTCTCTCTCTCTATCTATCTATCTATCTATCTATCTATCTATCTATCTCTCCCTTTATATATATATAAAAGTGTCTTCGACCAGATATAGCTCGTTCAAAGGTGCCTTATTCAGATTCTGGATGCAGACATTTTGGCAGGAATCAATGTAAATTTTTTTGAATAGTTCGTTAAACACTTCCCGGATTCGGTGGGAATTTTCCAGAATTTTGGTAAACACATTAATCTTTTCCCCAGTTTCCTAGGGTAGGAAAAATTCAATTGTACTGCATTTGTTATATCTTGATAGATTTATTTTACATTCAATTTCTTCTGATGCTTTCTTAATAACTTTCATAGTTATTAAGCATTTCATAGTTTATGGTTAATATTTCTAAACCGAACCTCGCAGGTTCCAATCAAATCGGCTAATTTTCTATATTTTTTTCCAATTATTTTTATTTCATCATTTCAAATTTTCAACTTACTCAATACCTCAAGTCACTAAAAGATATTTTATGCATTATTCTAACCCTATCAGGGGCACCGCTTTGTTACACACAGGTATGAGATAAACGCTGCTTTAACCTGCATAATTTTCACGAATAGAGCTAAATGGTATTTGTTAAGCTTTGATCTGTCTGGTACAATGCTACAAGTGTAAGATAAAGGTCTGTGATCCGAGGCTCCTCATTCCTACTCCTTGTTGAGATGCCTAAATAGTAAATTGCTATTTATTAAGTGTAAACTAGCATAGAATAAGAGATTATGGAAGTGTGCCAAATGAGCTTGAACACCAACCACTTGATCAGATTGAAAATTGTGAATTTTTTTAATCGTTTCACCCCATGCAAGGCGGTAACGCCATTGATGTGCAGGGGTCTCCATAAAAGTAAAAGATTAGGTAAGAGAAAACTAAAGAGAAAGACGAACCAGTTACAGGGGGTGTCAGAGAAAGGAGCTAGAGAAGGATGGGAATACAGGTGTTATGACAGTTGCAAAGGTAGAGAGAAAAGAACAGATATACAGGGTGATGTAGAAAGAACTAGAGTCATGTGGTTAAGAGATGGGCATTGACATTGCATTTAAATTCCTGGAGAAAGCAAGATTTAGAATTTATAACATGAATATGTTATAATATCACTACAAAAGTAGCCATAATGCGGAGAAGAGGACATTTTGTTATTCTTTCAGTTCATTCTTTGACGCTAAATGAATATTTTTTAAAATATTGTTCTTTGGAGTATAATTATCACTATCCTTAGCTGATTCCTTCGTGAAATTATTACGGTAGAGAGGCAAGGAAGAGGAAAAGATAAAAGCTGTATTTTGCGTGTGTGCACATGCGTGCGTGCGTGCGTGCGTATGTAGTATATTTTGGTATGGTGCCAATCCCTAGTTCTGAAACAAAAACATGAACCAAAGGAAATGAAGACAAAATGGTACAAGAAAAAAGAAATATGATCGCCTCACAGCAGGGCGAAAACGAAAATGTGGAGATTGAGATCAGAAGCTAAAAACAAGGCATGATTTTTTATTATGCTATTGGAATATACAGACAAGGTTATTTTCCATAATAGTTTAGGCTTCAATTTCTCTATGTAGTTTTAAGTCGTAGCTATAATTAACATGAATGATCGTGTTCATTTTTTGGTGACTACTTTTTTAAGTGTTGTCATGTGGATGTTACACTGTCTGTTCATGATGGAGAGATATCTTCTCAGTCTTTTCATTCTATCTATCTACCCCATTCTTTTCATTATCTATCTATCTATCTATCTATCTATCTATCTATCTATCTATCTATCTATCTATCTACTGACGGCAAATAAAACTGCTACACTGAATATTTTTTCTTGATATACGTCGATTTATTGTCAACGTTTGTACTTCGTGGCCGTCCAGAACCTGGTCGTAGAAATGTTTATTCAGCTACTGTTGCCAAAATCGAATCATCGCCAACGCATCACGCCCAACATATATAATAATTATATTCTAAACGACCATCCAACCGAAGGCCCGCAAACCGAAACTTTTTAAACAACTTTAACTGAACAAAAGGTGAACGCGTACATTTTTTGTGTCATGTCACCCGCTTGCACTAGACTTTTTAACCACAGTATGTGTCATCGTCTGCGGCTCGGGGGAAGGGACGTTAATATGCCAACAGATGGGCAGTAAACATTGAAATTTTATTAAATTATTTACTAACACCTTGCATGCGCATAATTGTATCCAGAACGAAATCGTTATTGACTTTCAAGGTGGTTTAATTTTATTTTTCGCTATTATTCTTGTTTTTTGTGTTTATGTGACCGTCGTAGGGAAATACTTACTCAAATATTTATAATAAAAAAAGACAGACGACTAGGAAGAAATTAGAAGAACTTAAAGGAAGTTTTTACTTTCTAGCAGAAGAAAATACTAACAAAATATAGAAGTGCGTTACATGCTTTCTCTTCGACAATGAAATGGAAACCTAGTAAATGGTACAAGAGCTGTCTTCCAGTTACAATTCTTGTGCGTCACCTTACAAGAATTTACCTGAAGACTACCTTCTGTCAAGGTAGTCCATTGATTGGCCATTGAGGGTCATATAACTAAGGTCGATACATATTAATAAGGGAAAAGGAAGAAAAAAGAGCATAATACACACACACACACACACACACACACACACACACATATATATATATATATATTACTTAAAGTTTATTTTTATTGGGTACCCATATTTGAATAGACGCACCGTTTATTTATTAAGTAGTCTTTTTATTTACTGGCCTGAATATTCGAAAAATCTTATTAACGAAAAACATGCGCTCCCCGGCATTATATTTTTCTTTAGTAAAATTGCTTGAATAGTCAGGCCGGTAAATCAAAATAAATAAATATACTGTTTAATAAATAAACACAGCATCTATTCAAATATTGGTATTCGATAAAAATACCTATTAAGTAATAAAATCTGCCGGACTAATGAATAAAAAATCTAATGTCTTCATGCTTGAACGCCATCGTCAATATATTACGCTCTCACATACTGATTGAGCACTCTGGAAGAATGGTTGACTTTGAAAAACAGTAGCCACGCTAGCATCTACGCATCGTTCATTCAGCAATGAATTAGAACACTCTCAGCTAGTGGGCGTGTATAATGATAATATACACGCTAAAATGTCTGCCTCCTTCTACCGAGCGCCCATAGCTCAGAGGTAGAATCGCCAACTGACACCAATTCGGCCGGGTTTCAATCCTGGGTTAAAAATCAATCGGAGTCTAACCGTATTGATGAGCTGTGATGCAGCGAATCAGATCTGCCTGCAGCTGACTATATATGAAGTAGAATCCTTAATATTTGGTAAAGTAAATTCCAACGGATACTAACTCCAAATAGATCTCAATGTTAAAATTTATTGTTAAATTCAACAGAGTATTATAATAAAAAATTATATATATATATATATATATATATATATATATATATATATATATATATATTACTTTTTAGTATAGTATATACTGCTGGAGAGTTAGCTGACAGTTCGGAAAGACGACAAATGGGGCGAGTTGTATTAGCAACTCAACTCGCAACTTCCAGTAAGGAAGGCCCGAAGAACAGCTACGAGTATCGCTGCAGATAAATACCCCCAGGGGATCCCGAGAGGGGGGATGAAATCCCCAATAGGACAGACCTTTCGAGAACGACTTGCGCTAACGCCCAAAGGACTATGAAACCAACATGTATCTGCGGTAAAGAATGCAAAAATGAACGTGGTCTAAAGATCCACCAGACCCGTATGAAATGTTTGGTACAACAAAGCCAGGGGCATTGCACAGGTAATTTACCTGGTATGACGCAGGAGGAGCCAGGCCCGGAGTCACACCACAGAGCCCAGTCCCTTCACGCACCTGGCCCGCCGAAACCAAACAAATCAAAGAAGATTAAATGGCCCAAGGTGAGTGAGACAAATTTATGGCTTGAATTTGATCAAGACGTCTGTATGATTCTAGACGCAACATCATCAGGAAATGCAGACAGACGTCTAAAAGCTATGACAACTACCATAATTAATTACGCCTCGGGCAGATTCGGTTGCGTAGAAGAGAGTGAAAGAGAAATAAAAAAGAATAATCGTCGGACAGAAAAAATTAAGGAGTTAAGACAGGAATTAAAAACCCTTCGGAAACAATTTCGAAAAGCCAGTGAAGAGGAACGTCTGGTACTCGAGGAGCTTCGCGACATCGTGAGGAATAAACTTAAATCCACCAGAAAAGCGGAGTGGCTCAGGAAACGGAGAAAAGAGAGAGCCAGAAAAAGAAGAGCTTTCATAGCAAACCCATTTGAATTTGCTAGAAAGCTACTTGGTGACAAACGAACAGGGCAACTGAAATGTTCTTCAAGCACTGTTAATTCTTTCCTACACGATACGTTAAGTGACCCTGACAGAGAGAAAGATCTGGGCGGAAACGACTCCGTGATCACACCCGAACTTCCAACGGTAAATTTCGATATGAGAGAACCGAGCTTAAAAGAGATCCAAGATGTACGAGCAGCAAGATCAGCGGCAGCTCCAGGGCCAAGTGGTGTGACATATGCCGTGTACAAGCGCTGCCCAAGTCTTCTCAGGAGACTATGGGTTATAATCAAAACAATATGGCGGAGAGGAAAAATAGCCGAACAGTGGAGATTTGCGGAAGGCGTTTGGGTCCCTAAAGAGGAAAATTCAAGAACAATTCCGAAGTGTCTCTTTATTATGTACTGAAGGCAAGATATTTTTCAGAATTTTGTCCCGGCGACTGGAGAGCTACTTGTTAAAGAACAAATATATTGACATTTCAGTGCAGAAGGGTGGGATTGCTGGAATACCAGGCTGCCTCGAGCACACGGGAATTGTGACACAACTGCTAAGAGAAGCAAAAGAGAGCAAAGGTGACTTGGCCGTTTTGTGGTTACGGGTCCATCCCACACAAACTGGTGGAGCTTACTCTTGAAAAATATCACGTTCCAGGTAAAATTACAACGCTTATCCTGGATTACTATGAAAATTTTCAAATAAGGATTTCATCGGGACCAGTGAGATCGGACTGGCATAGACTAGAAAAGGGAATTATCACTGGCTGCACAATATCTGCTTCGCTTTTCACCCTTGCATTAAACATGATCGTCAAATCTGCTGAAAAGGAATACCGTGGTCCCATTACCAAAAGTGGAATAAGGTAACCCCCAATAAGAGCTTATATGGACGATTTAACAGTCACAGCAGCCTCTGTCACTGGATGTAGGTGGTTAGCACGTGGCTTAGAAAAGCTTAATGCATGGGCCAGAATGAAATTAAAACCGACAAAATCAAGATCAGTCGTCATAAAAAAAGGAAAAGTGGTCAATAAATTCCATTTCCGAATCGCAGACCAAGATATTCCCACTCTGACAGAGAAACCAGCCTAGGAAAAGTATTCCACCACACGTTAAAAGATACGACCTCCATTAATGAGACAATTAACAACCTAACAATACGGATTAAAAAAGTTGATAAGTCTGGGCTCCCAGGTCGTTTTAAAACTTGGCTATACCAACACGCGATTTTACCCAGGATTTTATAGCCATTAACGATTTATAGCGTGCCAATATCAGCGGTCGAGTCCCTAGAAAGGAAGTTTAGTAGTTCTATTCGGAAATGGCTGGGCCTACCACCTTCACTAAGCAGCACAGCCCTGTACGGGAAGACAAACCCAATACAACTGCCCGTCAGTGGGTTAGTCGAAGAATTTAAGGTCTCTCACACAAGAGAAGCTCTGATGTACCAAAATTCTAAAGACCCTAAATTTGCCGACGCCGGGATATTAGTACATACTGGCAAGAAATGGGATGCAGGAAGAGAATTACGGTTGGCTGAAGAGAGGCTAAAAATGAAAACAATTATAGGAAATGTTGCAGATGGGACAATGGGACTAGGCTACATCCAGCGGAAACCTATGGACAAGACAAATAAGAAAGATTACCAAAAACTTCTTCAAAATGAAGTAAGAGCTAGTGTGGAGGAGGATAGAATTACAAAAATGGTGGGATTAAGCCAGCAAGGAGCATGGACCAGATGGGAGAACATAACAAAACGGAAAATTACTTGGTCTGATATATTATGGAATGAATTCACACATACAAAATTCCAGATCAAGGCAGTTTATGATACACTACCAAGCCCTGTGAACCTCCATATTTGGGGAAAAAAAGAAACTCCATCGTGCAAGTTATGTTTAGGAAGAGCATCACTCCAACATATACTTAGTGGTTGTCCCAAGGCATTAAGTGATGGGAGATATCGCTGGCGCCATGATAAAGTTTTAAAGAAACTAACTGAAATATTCAACACAGCCATCCGGAGTTCGAAATTTAACCCAAAGAAAGAGAAAATTCAGTTTGTAAAGGCGGGCGAAAAAAACAAAAAACAAAAAAAAAAAACACAGTATGTAAGAGACCCACAAGATGTGTACTTTCCTCAGCTTCAGATTGGCAACTCATGGTAGACCTAGGATGCCGACTGAGGTTACCAGAACACATTCTAAGTACTTCCTTACGACCAGATATGGTCTTGTTTTCGAATTTAACAAAACAGATTATTCTGTGGGAACTAACAGTCCCATGGGAAGAAAACACTGGTCATTTAGCTATTTTAACCATTCATCTCCACATTAATATCACGAAAATCAATTTATTTTAATGTATATATTTCCGGATATTTACTGGAACCACACTGGACATTCATTTATTTGTGGACGACCTTATTCAAGGAATTTTTCCACTTCTTCTGTGCAACCAAAACATCTTGTATTCCAATAACGTAGCAAATAAAGATTAGGACACAGGCCGTGGCCTGATCAACCTTGGTTGGGTCAACCTGGGGAGAAGGTATGATGTTTTTAAAGGACCGAAACCGTCAATGAACCAGGGTAACATCACTGATGATGTGTCCTAACCGCATCGAAATGATGTATTTTTTAAATAAAAAAAATATTATATTTTTATATTCTTACCTTTTATTTTATTTTAAAATTTAAAATTTTCTTTATATTTTATTTTATTTTTATGTGTATTTTTTAATTTTATATTTATTTTTTAAATTTTTTATTATTCCTTTAATTATATATATATATATATATATATATATATATATATATATATATATATATATATATATATTTAAAAACTTTAATCCAAAAGGAAAAGCAGGAAGGTAAATTCCAAAGACCCGATCCTAATTAAATATTAATATTTTAACATTAAAAAATGATACAGGTGGAGGGGGTCAATGTAATTAATATTTAAATTACAGAGCCAATTATAAAATAAAATAAATTTCGAAGTTCAAAACCGTTGTATGATCATTTATACATGAAATCCCTAAGAGTGATTTCACATATCATCGACAACTTTCAAAACTCAAAATAAAATAAGATATTACCGGCGGAAGTTCAAAAATTTACGTCACAGAAAAAACTAGATGCGTGGGATTAATAACAATCAATGTCTATTTTCAGATTTTGGACAATATTACTTTCCTTTTCTTTCCATTTTGTTTAGCCCACTTCCCTGTCAAACACCACGCCCTATTTCTTCCTTTACTCACCCTCCCTCTTTTTAGAGCTAGACAAAGACAATTTTTTAACTTTTTCACTTACAACTCAATCTAAAACTAATGTTGTAATATATATATATATAATTGTAATTTAAGTATATAGTGCGGAGTCCATTCTAGTGAAGGGTAGTAGTATGTTGTCGCAGATTAACAGAATTTGGCCTCGTTGTAGATAGCCCACTATAAGTCATAAAAAGATTATAAATCAAGGAAAGTAAATTGAGTTGAGAAATAACATTTTATATATACACATATCAATTAAGGTTTTTTACAATAAAAGTAATCCTTTAAATATGGGTCCAACGGATGTTAAAATGTTCATGGCAATAAAATGCTGAAAAGAGAATTAATGCTTGGGTATGTGGGAGCGTTGTAAGTAGGGAATGTCTTTGATGTATCCGCTCCTTAGGTCAGTAAGTAGTATTGAGACAGCGAAGAAGGAAAAGAGAGATAAGGGCGACGAGCATAGTAAGCCACTTGACTTGGTCAAGGGGGATACTAATTACTCTCGTCTCTCTCGAGTCTGTTTGTGTGTGTCTGTCTGTCTGGCGATGCTTTCTGTATCGGCTTTTTATTTCGACTTTTTGGATCACAGCACATCATTTGGGAATTCACACTTGTATTTGATTCTGGGCTTCCCATTGACCGATAAATAAAATTCGCGTAAGCTCGCGAACTGAAATTTAATATTTAATTAATTTTTAGTTTTCAACCGGAACATTTGCGCGAAGCCGGATGCGCACCGACGAGTTTTGTTCATTTGCTTTCTTTTCGTGAGAGTGCAACTATCCGGTCCCTCGCTTTGCTCCGTATCACCAGAAGTATTTCATTCATATCATAAGCATTACGGATGTATTTATACCGTTTAAAAGTAATTATAATCTACCTTACAACTATCTATATTTTTGCGATTCCCTAACACAGTCATTTTCTCAGTCTTAGGTGTATATATATAATGTTCTTTATATATACGCACTACCAATATAATCTTTTTTTTTATATTCTTCCCTTTTATTCCTGTGGTAGTTTTCACGTAAATTAATATGATCTCAACAATAGTCAGACCCTATTTTACGTAAAATTTTAAAAGAAAAGTTTTTGAAAATTTGTTAGCAAAGCCGAACAATATGTCATGGTCTCTATTTTCTCTATTTCTCCTCTCCTCTCTTTTGCCTTTTTATTTATTCGTCCCTTTCTTTCCACCCTCTTTGACTAACAATTGTCACGTCTGTCCATCCAACGTAGATTTCCCTCGTTCTTTTTTCATTTCTTCTTTTTTCTCCCCTGTCTTCTATACTTTTTATTTTACCGGCCTTTTCTCCCTCATTTCCCGTTTCCCTTTTCCCCACTACCGTTTCTGTGGTACGCTTATTTTTTATTTCTTTAGACATATGTAATTTTTAAATGTCCTTGTCAAAGATCGAATTTGAATCCATTTCGATGTCTATCTTTGTTTTCCCTCTCCCTTCCCTACCCTCTGAAACAGCGTCGAGACGCCTGCCTTCTAACATAATGTTCCCTCTCTTTTTTAAACCCCCTTCCATCTTTTTTCTTATTTCTTTCCTTTTCCTTATTTTTAAATGAACTTCCGGTGTATGAAAAACTTTTAGAATTTTTCTATAAGAATAAAAAGATCGATGACGAAGCGACATACTTCGCAGAAATGATCATACGACACTTGAAATTTTCGAAGTTTTATTTTAAAAAAATATATGTCTGTGTGCGTGTGTGCGCGTGCATGTGTTATTTTTTAAATATTTTTCAATTTTAAAATTTTAATTAAAATTTTGATTTTAATATTTTATCTACATGTAGTCTTAGAATATTTAAATTTTTATTCTTGCTATTAAAAGCAGTAACCTAACTTTTTAAGATTCAACTCTCATGAACAACGAATGAACTTAAATTCAAATCTGTCAGTTTGAAAAATACACCTGATGATTGCGTAACGAATGAAACTCCGAGTCGTGATATCAACGTAGGACAATATATATATATATATATATTAAACGCGAAAAAGTAAACATTAGTGGAAGGATATATAAAAGAAACATAGAAACAGAAATTGTAATCTATGCATGACTGGAAAAATGCAACTTACAGAATTTAAGAACATGAATAATTTAATAATAAGAAGGGTGTTAAATTATTTCGTACTGTCGACTGATTCATTTTTTTTTTTTCAAAACTTGAAAAGGACAGCAGTAGATCTCAGGAGCGTTCAAAATAAACGTTACTCGGAAAACAGCCTGTTAATGGGTAAATAAATCATATATATATATATATATATATATATATATATATATAACCAGTTGGAAGGAATCAAAGAACAGGTGGTCCTCCAGAGAACAGTCATTAGAATTCAATACCAGCACAAGTCTGACGCACAAAAGATGCCAGCAGGTGTTTGTGAAAGGTTTGACGAAAATATAAGATTAACAGATAGAAAAATAAAATTATTGATACTTTATCTAAACGTATGAAATCAATATCAGTATTTATTTATCTTTGTGCCTATTAGAATAAACGCCCGACACACACACACACACACACACACACACACACATATATACGCCTTTGAATCGTGTGGTTATTTTACTTGAGCTATAATCTATATTCCATCGTCATTGCAATTGAAGCCACATTAATTTTAAATTTGCTTGACTTTTTATTTGAGAATGACCAACGATGGTCTAAGTACTCGGAATATTGCATACAATTTTGGCAGGTTCCTTTACAAGTGTCTACGTATGGGTTATCTCCACACAACTTTGCTAGTTTCACTAAAAAGTCATTAGAAGGCGCTGTGAAGCAGCTATAAAAACAGAATACCTCTCTCGTTCCCAGGATGCTCAAGTGGCAACATTATCGGTCTTTGTACCCAACTGACTGAACTTTTAAAAACTCATGCACATCTATCATCCGTACAATTCATAAATTGTAATGTCTGTTTTCTTTTGCATTCATAAAGTTAGTTATCTCCGTAAATTCGCGATACCAAAAGTTTAAAATGATTTTTAAAAATAAAAAATCTTTCTTGAAGCGATTATTTTAGTTTTAATTTCAACCTAACAGACTAAATTTATTTCCAGTAAGTAAAGTACTTTACTCGATTTAAAAACTAATTTAAATTAACTGGAAGAATCGCTTTTCTAAAATAGCTGTTTAGCGATCTTTTTTATAATCTGCTTTCAGTGCCATTTTTAGCTCGCGTTTACTGGAATGTAATTCTTTGTATTTAAAAAATCTTATAAAAAAGTATATTTTTCTGAAACTTTATTTGAGAAATATTAGATGATTTAAATTATAATTAATCTGATTGGAAACAAATATTATTTTCTTTAAGTTTAAAATATCGTAGAAATGCATTTTTAACGGAGCAGTAGCTTTTATTTAAGCAGTTGAAGTATTTGACAGTTTTCTGACAGATGGATATTTATCTAATATTGTTTTTTTTTTATTGGAGGGGGGTTCAGCCGTAAAAAAAAACTGAATATAATTTGAGCGCTTTTTATATATAACTTTTGAGTACTCAATAATCTTAAATGTTCTCCGTAATCTAATGTTTTTTAAATTTTAGAAATTTGGGTTTTAAATTTACTATTGCTATCGCACTTATTTTCTGATAATGCCGTATATGGTTGACCGTATCTATAAAAGTGGCACGTTCATACACATAAAAAAATCAAAATTCTTTTTAAAATATTGGTGTTTAAGGATTTATACTAAGCTTTTCCATTTATGAACAGTACATAAATTTTGAAGTTAATGCTAAAATATCAAAGAATAAAATTAATACGTAATTAAAAAATTAAAAATTAAATTATTCTAATTAAAATTTAAAAAATGAAAACTATTTTTAAGTATTTTAAAAATTCATTATTCATCGAACTTTTTTTATTAAAACTATAGTGTTCTTAATATATCTTATTTATAAAAGCAATTAAACGATTTTCTAATGTTATAGTTTTATTGCATCTTTCATTTTACGATCTTAAGCAGATTTTTAGCAAATGGTGTCTCTGTTTAAAAACAAAAGTGATAATTTAAATTCTCCAAAGAGTCCTGTTCTTAAGTAACATCAATATGCAGGTGGTGAAATTTAATTTCTCGAAATTTCATAACATTTATAGGGAGCTTGATCTTGTCTTTGTGCCAAACATAATCGAACTCCCCACAAGTTAAAATTATCAGAAGGTTGGAAGAATAAAACTTTCGTTTTATAAATAAATGAAAATGTATTTATCGAACATAACATCAAATTGTAGGTAAGAAACATTTTGAGTGAAAGTGTTGTGAGAAGTTTAAAGAATTATGGGTTCGTTCGTTTTAACGAAATGTGATTTGTACAGATAAAGGTTAGTTCATGTTTTCGCTGAGTGTGTCAATAAAGTAGTAGTAGTAGCATCCTGTTCCTCTTTGTGTTGACTCCGATTAGGTGAAGAGGAAGGAGAGATAAAGAAAACAGCACGAGAAAGAAAGTGAGAGTGTGCGAATGTAGGTCGCTGGGGGTGGCCTGATTATTTTCTTGCTACATTATGTTGGGTTGAGTACTCTCGGCTTCCTTCTCTCTCTCTCTCTCTCTCTCTCTCTCTCTCTCTCTCTCTCTAATTGACCGACCAAAAAATATGTAGCTAACTCGAATCACGTGGTCAACTCCCAACACAAACTCATTTTTGGGAGGGAAAAAACATGAGACGGGTCATTGAAAGTTCTATTTTTTTCTGTAAATCGCTCTCTTTTCATTGGTTAATTAACATTTCATACTGGCTCGCGAATTTGCAAACAGTAAAGAAAAGAAAGTTATTTTTGTTTTGTATTCACCATAAATTAAGTAAGTGGTAGGGTAATAGATTAAAAAAAAAATTACCAACATCTAAGAACAAAATTTCAAAAATTGCGTCATTCATTTGTGAATAAGTCCTGAAAATTTCATTAAAATCTGCTAATTATATGATTTTTGCAAGAATTTCTAAATTAATGTTTTGTTTCTAAATGAATGTTTTTTGTTTTTTACCGCAAAAAAGACGCTAAAATTTCCTGTACTAATCATTAACTAATCTTTGCCACCCGCCCTCGATGACGTAAGGAAAACAATTTTTCACCAAGATTTCCAATGTGCTAGAACGGATAAAAAATTTAATAAAATAATTAAAAAAAATACTTTGGTCTTTCCTCTTAATAATAACATAAACATTTTTACGATAAAAGTTTGTTTTCATCAAGTTTTAGGTCTTTTTTTTTATCATGGTATGCTCTTTTTTTTTTCGCGAATAAGTGGAGGTGCCGACGTAAAAGTATATTTTCTCTCCTTGATACTCGGTTATATAAAAAGAAAGCATATAAAATAACGCCTTGTTGAAAATGTCTGCCATTTCCTTCCACCCGTTATTGACATGTGCTAAATATTGTTGCCACTGAGTTTTAGTCGAACTAGAAGCAGCTCCTTGCAAATACCCGACATCAAACAACATATTCGACAGGTGGAAGAATTCACTGGCTTAAGAGATATTCATTCCATTGTCTTAACGAAAGATTGCTACCTAAATATATCATATTTAATTGTGTGTATACGCATTTAAGTAGAGACCTCTGATTTTTCTTTCACGCAATAAACACCTGGCCTAGAAACATCGAAATCTCAGTAAAAGAAAATATACCTAAAGGTAGGAAATAAACCTGTCTTCCATTTTTACCTTACGGAGACTAGACAGACTTTTACCGTTTGAGACATGAAGGCGCCTACAACAAAGTAAAACCCAAATACCCTTTTTTTTTTTTTTTGGTAATACACATCTGTCGTTGGGACATTTCAAAGTCTATATTTGCTGTCTTTATTTTTGTATCCGAAACATGAACAAAGTAATTTTGAAATGATAGATGAATTTTTTATTCCAATGTTATATCTTATTTTTAAAAAAACAACAAAAAAAAAAACAAAAAAACAAAAAAAAACAAAACAAAAAAAAACAAAAAGAAGTATAAGCAAACAAAGGTGCAACCACCTCTCAGAAAAAAAAGCTAAAACACCTATTTTTATTTGCCCCACGTTCGTCTCTGGGACATATAGCAATTTTAGAAAAGTTCCTTTTAAATTCCCACCGTTCGTCCTTGAGTAAATTTCTATGAATTCTTTTTGCTCTTTGTTGTCCAACCGCAGGGGGATTTTTAGTTGTGAACTTCTAGGCTCTCTGCAGCTGGCTGGTAACTGGTGCCTTTTTTATGCTCTCTTCTTGATGCCAAATGCATTCTGCTCCTAGATGTTAATTTTCCTAGTCCTCTTGCTGTCAAAATGTCTTCTCTTGTTATCTATTAACCTGAGTTCTATTTATTTCATAAAATAGGTTCATAGAAGTCACCCATTCAAGTACTTACTAGAGCCTGAGACCACGTCTCTCTAATTGGTCAGTGTATAAGAAAATATAATTTTCCATAAGCTAGAAATGGATACTTCACAATTTAATCAGTTTTTAACTGCTGAGCCGAAAAAGATATACACGTACGTCTGGTCTTCATAAAAAATACGCTTCTCTCAAAAGAACGTGTACTAAAAGGAAAACTTAGACGATTAAACATTTATTCAGGACAAACATTTTTAAAGTAGTAAAAATATTTTTTATAATAAACCGGGAATGTTTTGAATTTATCAATTAATAAAATGTCGTCAAAGAGAATCGCTCGACATGTTTGACGTGAAAAGGTTTACTTAGAGCAAACATGAATCGACAGAAACTTGAATTTACAAATCAGCAAAAAAGTAATCTGGCGTGACAACACAATCGAGAATGTTTTTATTAAATTTACGACTTGATGTTCATTAAACGTAAAACAGATGTGCAAATAACTCGGGTTACGAAAGAAAAAAGTTAATTTGCATCAAGGGAAAATAAATTGTCGATTTCATAACGTGGATGAATTTGTGTTAAAAGGTTAAAAAAACAGGGTAAGTAACAGCAACGAAATTACCAAGAATAACGTTGGAAGCGGCAAATAATAATAATAATAATAATAATAAAAAGATAACTCCAATTATTTAAGGGATTCTTGGTATTAATGATCTTAAAAACAACAATAAAAAGCTGAATAATAATTATTAATCTTACCTTCAATTTGATTATTAGCTTACGGCCATATCATGTTGAAATATAGTTTCTGAGTTAAGCAACGTCGGGCTTGGTCAGTACCTACGTAGATGGGTGACCGCGTGGGAATATCAGGTGCTGTAAGCTTGGATGTGTGGGTGGTGTAATAGATAATGACCCGGAATAGTTAATCGGGGAGTCGAGTTCCAATTCTCGTCATCTTTCTTTACGCGCAAATACTCTTGGAAAAATACTCTTGGGAAAATATCCTTGGATAATAGCTCGGTTTGGGAAATCGAAGAGCCGAGTTCGAATTTCTGTCGGGTTCATTACATTCAGTTACGCAAATACCCTTAGGCGATCATAAATCGAAAAGAGACATGATCGCCCAAGCGTGTCACATGATCACTCAAGTGTGTCGCATGATCGCTCAAGTGTGTCACATGATCGCTCAAATGTATCATTACCAATAGACATTGAACCAGCGCTTTAAGATAAATTGTGAATCTAGGAAGTCTAAGAAGAATGTGATTAATCTACAAGTTTTTTTTGTTCATCTAATACATGGCCTAAGAGCCATTCAAATTAGTGTCTTATTTTTAGGTGTTCTATTAGCGCAAGAAAGGGAAAGAAGTGAAGTTCTTGGGGATCATGAAGATGACAGTTAACTCCAGACTTGAAAATTTAATTAGTGATTAACATTTATTCAGTCGGAGACATTAGAAGTATGGAGTGGAAGTAGACTTTAGAAGGAACTTGAGACAGGAAATAAGGGATAACCCTCTACTCCTGTAACCTGTGCTGACAAAAATGAATTAAATATTTAAGGTTTTGATATTTTATAAGTAGATTCAATGCAATCGCAATATGACTCTCCATTTATCTATGAGCATAAAATAAAGATATAATGAAATTATGGTATTTTATTTGTCAAGTTTAAAATAATATATAAAAAATATTGTTACGACTTTAACAGAATCTCTATATATAGGTCACTAGGGGATTAAGGTAAGTATGGGAAGAATGAAACCGACCCAACTGAATTCTTTTGTTTAATGGTAATGCTTTTTGATATTTATAATCATGGCTTTTAGGTTTATTTTTGGTTTGTGTCATAATAACAGGGGAAATGGGAAACGAATGATCACCTGTTTCTAACAACTAAAATCTACAGTCCATAATCTCTTTTTCTTCTTCTTTATCTCTCACTCCCCCCCCTCTCTCAGTGCGCGCTCGCACGAGATGGGAGTAGTTTACAACGGTTATCAGCACGGAAAGCCAAATGTCAAATGAGAAATAAAATTACTTTTACTAAAAAATAAAAGGCAAAAAGGGCAATCGGATCAAAGCTACAAAATTACCTGACGCAAAATATAAAATTGAAACCATTAGAAGAGAAACCAAATTTTAACAAGAAAAAAAAAAAAAAAAATAGAAAAAAAGAAAAAAGGTGATTGAATCAAAACCGCAAAATGATCGTTCTTGGAAACTTCAATATAATGAATTCTAAAGAACTAAATGCATGGCAATCAATAAAAAGATGAGCTCAAAATTACAATTGCAGGTTGGGTATACTAAAATCAAGCAGGTGCAGAAATTTAATGAAGTGTTCTAACAGAGGACGGAAAATGCGATACCGAGATCCGAAGGTGTATTGCTATGGTGAAGGACGCATTCCAGATGCTGAGTAGAGTATTGAGAGTCCAGAAAAAAAAACAAAAAAAAAAACGCTGGAAACAAAGAAGTGAGTACTGGGTTGTTATTTGATGTCTGTTCTTCAATATGGCAACGAATGCTGGACAATCTCATCAAAGATGAAGGAAAAACTTGAAGCAATCGAAATCTGTTTTCTACAGAAGGATGCTGAGGATATCATCGACAGAACATGGGACCAACGATGGGGTTTTGGAGAGGATAGACACGCGAAGGAAATTGATACTTAGCATCAATAAAAGACAGTTGAAGTTTTTGGAACATGTAATTAAGAGAAAGGGCTTAGAGAAACTGATCCTCACGTGACGGATAGAGGGGAAGAGGGACAAGTGAAAGCGGCGCATTACATACTTGGTAGACTTAAGCAGATGGATGATGGAGCAGTGATTGAATAGAATAACAGGAGAAAGCGTATTAAGAGCGACAAAGCATAGGAAGATGTGGAAGGCCATGACTGCCTACGTCCTGAAGAGAAACTGCACATAGAAGAAGAAAAAAAAAAGCTTTCATTCAGGTATCAACTTGGCTGAAACAACTCTACACAAAAATTCATTGTTTTTAATCGACACGCTATAAAAAAGATGAGTGCAAAGTAACTGAAGTTAACCATTAGTTAAATGGTGTAAATAAACAAATATTATTATTGTCTAGGTTGTATTTTACATGCACTTTTAAGAGAAATATATTTTAAAGAAAACCGGAGGGTTTGTAAAAAGAATTGTTACAGTTGTCTGAAGATTTCTATTTTTAGAATTAGCGGTTAAAGAACCACCAAATTTTTTTTTCTTTTTGAATTATTGCTGATTTATTTTTTTAATTAAAAAATATATCGTATTTACTGACCAATCAGAGACGTGGTCGCATGCCATCGTAAATTTTTAAATTAAGGTCCCTCTTAGCATCCTCTTTTCTCATAAACGGAGTCGGGTCAGCAAATACGACCAGAAAGCACTCAGATTTCAAAGCATAGGGAAGTGTCAAAGCAGAGGGGAGTCATAAATCTCCTTACAGAGAAGAAACCACTAAGACGAGCAGACTGTAAATATGCAGATAGTGATCCACGAGGAAAAATCTATTTGGGCTGCTTCCAGAGAAGAATTTTTTAAAGGAACAGAAACCATAAACTGAACTTTAAAAAGAAAAAGAAAAAATATAAGAAGTCACGTGACATCAGTTTGTTCAAATCTATCAAAGGTTTGAAGCTATAGGGAGGTGGTTAATGTTCCTTAATTCAGCCTTGTGTTATACATAACCGAACTGCCTACAGCTTAGGATTTTATTCGTTTTCATCATCAGAATTATTAGAAGGTTTTCATCAGAAGGTTGGTTGGCAGCAGAAGGTTGGAGATTGTGGAATTTTTTAAGAATAGTGTGGAATAGTGGAAGAATAAAATGTACATTTTTCATGTTAAAATAGAAATTTATTAAAAGAAGAGAATAACAAGAATTTGTAGAAGTTAGTGTTCAATGAGAAACAAGTAATGAGACATCAAGGGTTGTAGGAATGTTCGTTGTAGTGATTTGTTGGAAAGAGTTTATGCGTACATATGTAAGTATGTATGAGCGTTTGCTTGGTAGGAATGTCATTGGATGGAGAAGAAGAAGTAAAAGGAATCAGCACACGAGAAAGAACGAGAAAGAGAACGACGTGCAACGCGATCTTACGTCCTGGTCGTGGTTGAAGTTTCTCCCGTTACATTTTAGTGTGTCGCCTCGCTGCTCCTATCTGACTGTCTGGCTGGCACTGACCGAAGCTTTTATAGACATTTAGATTTATCGCAATGGATCGCTAAGTCTTTCTGGTCTTCCAAATCGCTCCCATTGGTCAGAAAATCAATTTAACATCAACTTGCGAAATCCGGTTTCGACTTTTTCTGTAAGCACGAGGTCAATCCTTTTTCTATGCTGCAAGACCAGGATTTCACACGACATTGTGAATGTTTGTGAAAGTGAAGAAGGTTGTTTTTAATTCTTAATTTCCTATCCACCACAGGTCACGTCGTCCTGAGACATTCCTATTCCGCCTTACAAATTAGGTGTTCCACAAATTTTTATTTCCTGCCTTATATAGCTTTTTGTTTTGCTTTCTCTAAGTTATTTTTTTTTCATTTTCTGAAATTATAATCTCTCTTTGTCATGTATATTGTTTGAATTGTTATCCATTCTTAGTTTTCTTATAAGGCGTATAAAAGAAAATGTTTGTCCAAGCAACAGACTCATGCGTTCTACTGGTTGGAATGATGAATTATATATGAGACTGGCCGCTGAAAAGAGGAAGCAACACAAAGACGAAACGAGACTAGACGAGACGTGATAAACTCAACAACTATTTATTTCAAAACTCACGCTTGATCCCAGTATTCCCTAGTTGGACCGGAATTACTTATAATAATAATAATAATAATAATAATAATAATAATAATAATAATAATAATAAAAAACATTACTGATGTTGTTATAAACACACTTGTTTGTAGATATTGTATTTGTTTTTCATGTACTGTAATAAATATTTCTTCTTTTAAATTTTACGCAGTGGATTGATTTTTGTTCAGCCTTTTTCACACTTTTTATTTTTCAGCGGTTGCAACTCTCAATACCAGCTTGAAGGTCTACACACACCTCTTGCTGCAGAAAACTAGGCCTGTCTTAGCAGTTTCACGTTCCTTCCGTGGGAACCAGCGAGAAATCTCCCCTCGAGATACCTACTAAAGAAAAACCACATCTAACCTATGTTGCAGAAGACGAGGCCACTTCTGGCAGCTTGACGTTAGATTTCTCGTTCCTCCCGTTTCGAGACACTTACGAAACCCATGCTGTAGAAGACGGGGCTTGTTCTCGCAGTAACACACTCAAATTTGGCCAATCTAAAAATTGAAACAAAGAAACTGTATTAGTAGGGAGATGGTTAAATGTTTATTAAATTGGCCTTGTGTCAAACATAACTGAACTTCCTACAACTTAAGGGTTTATCAGAAGGTCATCAAAAGGCGGAAGGTTGAATTTTGGAAGAATAAAAGTATTTCGTTTGTATGTTTAAAATGGCATTTTATTAACAGAACAGAATAACATGAATTTGTAGAGGTTAAATGTTCAAAGAGAAAATGTACGTAGTTAATCAATTTGCAAGAGTTAAATGTTCATTGAGAAATAGTAGTAAGGAGTTAAGTGTCCAGAATTCTAGTTGTAAGTAGCGTTTCTAGTCGTAAGTAGCGAATGTGCTTAATAAAATCTGTGTTCCTTTCTCTTTTTTATGGTCGGCGAGAAAGTGAAATGGAAGGTGAAGCAATAAAGAAAATTGCACTTATAGGACGTTAGTTTTTTGGAGTTAGTCGAAGTATGTTGTTGTTGTTGTTGTTACTGTCGTTTTCTTCTTTGTTGACAGCGAGAATGCAGAGGGTGGAGAAGAAGAGGTAAATGCCTTTTTTCCGTAAAGCTTTTGTGTAGTTTTTTTCTTTGGTAAGTGTCCCGAAGGGAGATTTCTCCGCAGTTTCCCACGGAAGCAACGATAAATCTGTGTGTGAAACTGCGAAGACAGAATTCGTCTTTTACAGGAACGGTTGTGTGTAGCTTTTTCTTTGGAACGAGAAATCTGACGTCAAGCTGCCAAAACCACATTTCTGCATAGACACTCTTTCTTTCTATATGTATTAACTTAATGCACAATATCTATACACATTTCATTTTTTGTTTTAAATTTAAAGATTTCGTTTTTCTTTGCATTTCGTTCCAAAACGCTTTCAGTCGGTCATTTATTACTTGTCACTACGTTTTTTTTTTCAAGCTGTTGCTTTGAGGAGAAGAAAGCTAAAGGAATAAACTTTCAACCACTTTCATTTAATTACAATATTGTGAAGCTAAAATATCTCTATCATCGAGCCAAATTGTATTCTATCTATTTTCACCCTTACAAATGATGAACTTCAAAATGATAATTTGTCCGTGATTCTACTTGGACCATAAACACCGATGTTTTATTAACTACAACTTCATTATGGTTCATTTTAATTACAGGTACTTTTTAACACAACCAAACCATCATTCCGCAGTAAACAACACAGATCAGTAAGAGGCCGCAGCAATGAAAGACCTGCTAGTTGAATATTCAAAATAAGTTATGCTTCCCTTAATAATAAAATGCAGGATAATGTTCCTATTAATCCTATTATTAATCTTTAAAATTATCGAATAAGGCGATAGATTTTACCTTTTGCAAACCTTGATGTAATAAATGAAATATTATTGGATTGTTTCTAAAACGAGAAGCACTCTAAGCGTTTTCACGTCTAACAAACCAAAAAATGATGACCAAGTTATTACAATAGGCAACAAAATTTAATATTTGAACAAAACAAAATATTTCACAATGTGGCTGAAGTTCAGTGTGTGACTGAATAAAAGGTTTTTCTTTTTACATGTACTGTAAGATTGTAAGAATGTAATGTTCTTGTGTAGTGTGTATACACTCCTGATCAAAATTTTAAGACCACTTACAAAATCATTAAAAAGAAATATTTTTTTACGGATAGATTTTAAACTCCTCCCACTTAAGGTTACCAATACTACAATCTAAAAGGTTATGGAAACAAAAAGCTATATTCCAAACATTTTATTTAGAAATTTACATTTTTATAAAATAAGGCGATTTACACATGATCAAAATTATAAGACCAGAGCATGCAAGAAATAAGCGTTTTCATTAAGGTGCGGGGGATGTTGCTCCAGCTTCTGAAGATGGCTTCAGGAAGTTCATTTTTTGTTGAATATTGTTTGCCATTTCGATAAACATCTCTTGTCATTCATCCTCAAACATTTTCAATTGGGTTCAAGTCTGGTGAACATGCAGGATGTTCCAAGAGATGGACTCCATTTTCTTGTAGAAAGGTCAAGGTCCGTCTTGCAGTGTGGATTGCAGCATTATTCTGTTGGAATAACCATCCATCCACACACAAACGATGGCCCTCCATCATCTATGATGCTTTTTGTAGTATGCTAACATAACCAGCCACTGTTTAACAACCCTGCACCACCTGGAGCTCCACCGTCCCTCTGTAAGAAAAGGCACCCCATACCATTAGGGACCCTCCACCACTATGACGTGTGGAGAAAATTTCAGGAGGCATGTTTTTGTTATGCCAATATCGTTGGAAGCCATCAGGACCATTTAGATTGAATTTTTTCTCATCAGAAAGCAGGACTTTCTTCCACTTCTCAACGTCCCATGTTTGGTATTCACAACCAAACTTTAAGCGGTCCACCTTGTGACGTGGAAGCAGCCGAGGAATTTGTTTACGCTTTTTATTTACCATGCCCTTTTGTCGTAAGTGTTGTCTGATGGTTACGGGACTGCAATCAGCATCTGTGACTGCCTTAAGTTAAATAGAAGAAAGTCCCCCCTCGTTCATAACAACCCGTCTTATTCTCTTACTCAATGCAGGAGAAATTTTTGGGGCCTACCAGAGGATTTTGCTTTTCCATAATTCTCACTGTTCTTTAGAAAGTTGCAAATCACAGTTTTACTGCGATTTACCTTAGCTGCGATCGCCCGCTGTGATAAACCTTGCTTATGGAATTCTAGAATTCGAGAACGCTCAACTTTGGTAAGTTTGCTTGCTATAGGCATGGCAACACCTTTACGCAGTGATTGTTAATCTCTAATTGAACTAAAAACATTGGAATTACCATAGATCTAACAATTTATACCCTTGGTCTTATAATTTTGATCATGTGTAAATCGCCTCATTTTATAAAAATGTAAATTTCTAAATAAAATGTTTGGAATGTAGCTTTTTGTTTCCATAACCTTTTAGATTGTAGTATTGGTAACCTTAAGTGGTAGGAGTTTAAAATCTATCTGTAAAAAAAAAAAATCTTTTTAAAGATTTGTAAGTGGTTTTAAATTTTTGATCAGGAGTGTATGTTACAGCTAGGCCACTCTATGATATTAACGATTAAACCTTTCCACAAATAGGTTTTTTTTTTCTGAAGAGGAGGGAGGTAAATACTCACTAGGATTACAAATAAGACAAGAGTAGGTATGAATCCTGTCATGGGGTCAACGACCATCTATCACGGGAGCAGCTATGTAGAATAATCTGGGTTAGCGACGTGTCCAGGTGCGCGGCAAGCCCACCAGGAATGTTAAACCAGTTAGCCTCCGTTAAAATATCCAATTTGATGTAACACCTGTAACTTGACAGCATCTAATTAGATTGACCGCTTCTTATTCTGGATTTATGTTGTTTAAGTCCCGAGAATGCTATTGATCCCATCCAATGTCTTCCTCCATTTTAAAATTGTCATGTACAGGCATTGTTTGATATCATTAGATCTTTTGATCAATGAAGGCTTGCCGGAGATTTAAAAATTTTCTTCGGCTTAAAGAGCCATATTACTTGACAGCATCTAATGGTGTTGACTGTTTATTTATTTATTTTACCCGAGAGATATATCCCCAAATATCGATGAGGAAGAGTTGACCAGAATCCAAATAGGGAAAGAAGTTTGGGTGAATCGACCAAACGCACACTGCACGGCGTATTGGGGTAGAGAGATGGTGACCGGAGTGCAATCACCTAATAACCTGACCGCTGATGGGATGCCGCGGCATCTCTTGGATTTAAGACGAGTGTTCCTTGCAGACGATGATGTGAATGCTGAACATAGAAAAGATAGAAATGAAACGGGACCAACACAAAAGGCCGAAGAGAGAGCGCAAAGAGCCGACCTGGGAACGAAACCATGTTGTGTGAAATGATCTTTTAGGATCATGGAAGCCTGTAAATTGAATGAAGGAAGAAGAGATATAGAATGTCACTTACCTTGTGGCGGAGGGGATGGGGAGAAGCGACGACAGGGGATTTCGTTTATAGAAAGACGAATTATAGGAAGAAAGGAAAACTGTAAAACTCAATCAAAAATAGGAGCCGGCGGATTTTTTTTTTTTTTTTTTTTTGCGAGAGAGGAGAAAGATTTAAATTAAAAGGAATGAAGACAAGAGAGAGAGAGAGAGAGAGAGAGAGAGAGAGAGAGAGAGAGAGAGAGAGAGAGGTCCTGGGGGAAGCTTCTTCTTTTTTTGTTTTTAACTTTAACCTTTTAAACTAGTGTTTTAAAAAAATTGTCCAGATTAAAAAGCCATATTATTTCAGGGTGCAACTGAGTCTTACAATGATGTATTGTGATTGTCATACTCAGCAAAGATATAGGTACCAACATGTTATATGTTAGGTTGTGTACCGGAGATATTTGAAACAATTCGAGCAATGTTAAGCACTGATTAAGAGCAATTCTAAATATCCACTGGATAATCCACATTCCAAGTATAGAAATCTTTAAGAAAGAGAATGTGATCAGTATCGACACACAAAATTACCGAGATCAATTTCGTTGCGTGGATTACGCCATACGGTTTAGTGTTGATCGCATTCGCTTAGGAGAAACTATATTCGGTTTCCGCCCACAGCATAAGCTGAAGAAATGATTTATAATTTTTGTCAAGGATTCACTACTAATGTGTGCAGCCTGCTGCGGACTGACAGCTTTTTTGTCTTTCTTTTATGTAGGAAAAAGTGTTGATATCGACACGTCTGGTCGAACGCGGATCTCCAGGCAACAAATGTATCTGTTCAATGGATTGTGCTGCTGGGATCACGTGACAATAAATATTGATATATAAAGCATTCAGACAGAAGCTTGGGTGTGTTCCGGTGTTCCAGTATTTTGTATTCAATGTATTCTATGTATTTCGGTATAATGTATTCTGGTTTATTCTGGGTAATCTGTATTTTGTATATTCAGTATTCGGTGTACGATGATTTGCATCATTCCGGTGTTGTACGCCATTAAGAGATTGTTTCTGTGTGAACTGCTCGATATAATTATTCCGAGAGTATTATTGCGCATTATTCGAAAGATTCGTTAGTACGTTGACTTTACGCAAAGATACCAAAATATTATAAGTTCCTTTCAGATTTACGTTACAAAAACCAACGTTATAGAAGTGGCAACAAAAATAACGTTCACATTAACGTTTTAACACTTTCCTGCTCCCGTTGTGAGAACGTTCATATCAAGTAGGTACCTCCACTCATTTTCGATAACTAACTTTTAAAATGAATTTTTAAAAATAAATTTTTATTTTTATTTTTATTTTAGTTTTGAAATCTAAATGATTAAATTTACTATTTCCAGTAATCAAAATACTCTCGTGTGTTTCAAACAGAAATTATATTGATTGGAATATAAAATTTTGAGATGTTCTTTTTATTTTTTCAGTTTTTAGGCCATTTTGAAGCAATCAACACATTTGTAAACAAAAGTTAATTTTCGGTTTTAAAAATCTTGCCAAAATAAAATATACACCTGTGACTTATTATTTTTGGAAAACTAGCAAATGTAATGTTACATTAACTTATTTACACAAGTATTAATTATTTATAGTATAAAATTTAGAATAAAATTATTTTTAAACAAAGAGTTGACCTTTCTAACCTTTCCACCGTAATTGAAATGTGTTGACAGATGCGAGATAAGATAAGTGTATAGCAATCACAAGTGACATAACTGTACACATTTTTTCCGGTAAGGGAGAAGAAACCCTGAAACACATGGCCTTTTAATGTACACATAGAAATTACGATTAAAAAAAAAACACTTCAAATACACACACACTAAATAAATGAAAATTATTTAAAAAATACGATGGCGAGATGATTGTATTAAAATTTTCAATTTTCGATTAGTAAATATAGTCTTCACTATATAATCTGCCAGCATACCGTCTACAAGACTTGGAAATGGTTTTAAAATGCTTTTGAAACTTTATAAATTATTATTATTAAAAAAAACAAAAAAAAAACAATTCTTTTAAAATCTCATTATTAATCGAAAAGTTTTTTCTTCAGACTATAATGTCTGACATTTATATTATTTATTAAAGCAATTAAACGCTAATCTAATTAGATAATGTCATAGTTTTATTGCATTTTTTATTCTCCTATTTGAAACAGATTTTCGGTAAACGGGGCGAAATGGTTTTAAAAAATAATACATGATTTACATTCCCCAATGAGTCCTGCGTTTAACTGATAAAACCATTTTTGCCTACAGAATTTAATTTCTTCAAATTTTAGGAATTTACGTGGGGAGACAACAGATGTAAAAATATAAATAAAAGTAATGCGAGACCGACTCTTGCCGAAGCCTAATCCTCAATTAATTACGATCTGTACTGTTTCATAACGGCCTTAAAATAAAAGTTGGTTTAGTTGCAATAACAGGAAATTATAATTATAGAGGTAAAAAAAAGTGGATGATAATCAATAAGGAATAACTTCTGTATCATAAAATTCGAATCTTTCAGTATCTCTAGATGGATGAACACTTTGGAATACAATGTTGTAAGTTTGGATATCTTGTAAATCTTGAGAGAAATAGAATTACTGTTCTTATCAGATAATAACAATATTCTGTAATGTTAGATTTCTTTGAAATGACAAGACAATATAAATAAAGTAACTGTTTAATAAAAACAATAATTCTACGTTTCCCTAAATTTTCATATTTGTTTTAAAAGTCATGAGTATTACAATCTCATAGGAACAATGTTTCTCTTTATCTCAATACATTTATACTAATTTCTTCACTCGAATGCATACTAAATGCATACTAATTTATCTTTAGTCAAATATATTTATACTAATTTTAATTTATTCAAATAAATGAATACCAATTTCTCTTTATTTCAATATTGTATACTAATTTCTCTTTATTTGTTGCATTACCTTCCCCAGACAATAATCACAGGCGGCACGAAATTTGAAAGTCTCTGCCTCTTTCCAAAGCAACCGTCAGTATGTGTCTCTGAGGTATTTGCATGTCGACAGAGCGAGAAGAGAGCGCAAATTGGTTGCCAAACCAATTTACGCTCTCTTCTCGTTCTGTCGACATGCAAATACCTCAGAGACACATACTGACGGTTGCTTTGGACAGTTAACGTCATTTTTCTTTACGTAAAATGTCTGTTTAATATGTTTAATATCTGGTTTTTTAAATTCCATGTTTTTATATCTTTTTTTGCTCAGCCTCACATAAGTCCGCCAATATTGTTTATGGGATAAATGTATCAAGAGTCATTAAATATTTACTGAAAAACGTTAACACCACACAACAAAATTGATGATTCCCGCAACAATGTGGTGACTGACCGATGTGATATATATATATATATATATATATATATATATATATATATATATATATATATATATGTGTGTGTGTGTGTGTGTGTGTGTGTGTGTGTGTGTGTAAAAAAGACATTACATTTGTTCCGGGCATTATTATTGACGTCTCAAAGTAACAGGTGTGTAGATTTCTGGTAGACTGCTACAACTACTGTTCCCCATGCGATGTACGGCCACTTCACAGCTTAACCCCCCCCCCCCTTTTTTTTTCTTCATAAATGGTTATAATGAGCCTTTGCCGCACCCGCACGAAGGTTTTAGTACAGTCACGGTATTTTATTAGAGAGAGACACCAACTTCAGTGACAAAGACAAGACGAATCTTCTTTTTCAATAGCATTAATCATGGAAGAGCTGACTGAAGCTTGCCTATCGCTACAGTTGCCACTTTTCAAATCATTGGATGGATAGACACGGCTCGTTCAACTACAGCTTTTCGACAGTAAGAGTGAATTTACAGAAAACATCATTGCTGACCTTGTTGAAAAACTTGCAACGGAGGTCGCCCGTGAAATTTTAGACTTGTTGAACGTAGTGCCTGGGGTGAATCAGTATGACACACATAGACAAACCATCTTACACCGAACTGGTGAAAAGAAGTTATCAAAATTTATCGAATGTGTGCGTTGTGGTGCAATAAATATCGGTTGAGAATGAAAACTCATAGAGCCGAGTTCGAATTCCAGTCGAATTCGTTTCATTCACTTATGAAAGAGACATGATCGCACAAGCGTGTATCACGTGTGGCAATTAACTCACTGACTGTCCCTCGAAAATATAACACCTTTACAAATCCTGAGACACTTGAAGAGTTTTTTTTTAATCTCACACCTTGCCTGAGAATATTTTGTATTGACTATGGCCGAATAAGCTACCAAACAATGTGACCCAAATTGCAGCCCTTTGCTTCGAAGACGCTGACCTGTAGAAACTAGCAGAAACTGTTACCAAGATTTGCGAAAATGTATGCACACAAAACGTTAACGCATTCCAAAATCTGATTGACGCACATGTGGATAAAATCCAATAACTCCGGTCAGACATTAGCTAATTTTACAGAGTGTGTGAAAACCATGTTGGTGACATCTGGACAACACATCTGGCGTTATCACAAGTGACATTCCAGTTGAAAAAGATGCAGTAACCAACAAAACTAAAAACGGACTAATGCAACACAGGAATATGTTGGTACCACCATAAATTTGGTACTAACGCTAAAATGTACACAAAACCTAGTGCATTTGGGCCACTGAACGTCTGTGGGGTTTGACACACACACACACACGCACACACACACACATACATGGTGATTCAGCGTTCACGTGATAACTTAGTTTCCCGCGTAAACGAATGCCAATAAAAACAGGGAACGTCACGTGGTACGCTAGTTAGGATTTTGTCCCGGACAAGAGCAGACATGTTTCTCTAACTCACACAAACACACGCGCACTAATTGCGGGTAGCAATTAGGGGCGCAATTTTTTATATCTCACCAGGGAAAGAACTTCTCTTTCCTTAATTCTATGCATGCTCTGTCAACCCTATGTAACCTTTGTTAATATATTGTTTTTCTGGTTACTTTCGCCTACTCGTCTTTCTTATTTCCTGCTTTAAATCATGACCACCCAGTTACGTCGAGTCGACTCCTAAATTTAAATTAGTAATGGACGCTTCGTCCACTACACGTCTATCCCGGCCAGTGATAACCACCACAGCCGAAATTAGCGAAAGTATCCCTCAGACACCAAAACAAAAAATTAACAGTAGCGCTGTATAAGCTCCAAGCAACGAACGGTACCAAAATTGTTCATATGGTGGAAACTTAGTCACATTAAATTTTGTAATCCGACGAAGACTTTAGTGGATGTTTATATAAGCAAACGTGAAGCACCTACACTAGAAGTAGCTATCCTGGCATATTCCAACTTATCAGTGAACATGGCTACCAAGATACTGATAGACAACAAAACCTAACTCCTTCCCGATGTCTTTCAATGGATTTAACAGTACCAGGCGACAAAATCTTTCGGGAAATTCTTCATAAACTCACAGGGACTACAACCCCATTAAAACATACAGATCCAATATTACACCCCACTAAGCAACACATTCAAACAACAAATCAATCGATTCATTCTACCCATGGAGATTCAGCCAGGCAAAATACTAAATTTCAAAGGAAGAATTTTAGCAAACGCTACATTTAAGAATAATTCGACCTTCCAAGAGCCAGTGGTCATCCTCGTTGCACATGGTAACGCAAGCAGATTATTCCGCTTGATGCGTCCAGGTGACAATTTTCGACGACTAAATGCGTCAACAGTCCAAAGTTGCTTTCCTCTTCCGCTCATACACAATTTCACTATGGGATTACAGGGTATGCACATTTGTGGTGATACCGACCGAGCAAAAACGAACCTTAAGTTTTAAGAAAAACTTAAGGTTCGTCAACACCAAAATGAACAACTACTACTACAGTAAGCCAAATTACTTATTCCAGCATTTCGGCACCAAAATGAAAAACCTAACGTCCGTCGGACTCACAACTAAAAATTCCATGTGCCTCAGACACGTGGACGAAAAGTAAATAGGCACCCAGCACAAACAATTAATAATGAAGAAAAAAAAAAAGGAAAAAAATGAACGAAAAGAAAAAAAAACGAAAGAAAGAAAAAAAGCAAAACGAAAAAAACAAAGACGACCAGAAAGCAAATGACCAAAACTCGTCGGTGCGCATCCGAGTTCGCTCAGATGTTCCTGTTGAAAAATAAAAATTAATCAAATATCAAATTTCCATTTCGCGAGCCTACGCGAATTTTATTTACCAGCCAATGGAAAGCCCAGAATCAAATTCAAGTGTAAAAACTCAAACGAGCTGCTTTTGATCCAAAAAGCAGATATAAAAAGCCGAGACAGAAAGCACCCAGCAGTCAGACCTTAGGAGAAGAGTGTAATCGATATCCCCTTGACTTAAGTCAAGTAGCTACTACGTTCGCCTCCAATCACCTCTACTTACCTTCTTCCATGTCTCAAATCTACTTACTGGCCTAAGGAGCGACTACATCAAAGACATTCCTTACTCACGACGCTCCCACATTCCTAAGCATTTATTCTCTTTCAGTTTATTATTTGCCATGAACATTTAACCTTCGTTGGACCTATATTCAAATATAACTTTAATTGTAAAACATTAAATGACATGTGTATATATAAATGTTATTTTCAACTCAGTTTGCTTTTCTTGATTTTATAATCATTTTATGACTTATACTGGGCTATCTACCACAAGGCCAAATTCCGTTAACCTGCAACAGTATACAACTAACCCTTCACTAAAACGGACTCCCGTTACAACTAGAAAAAGAATAGATAAGATATCCGCTATGCATTTACACCAGACTTGATTTAATCAAGGCGTGCTATCAAAACCCTGTCGAAGAAAGTGATGTACTCAAGGCAGCTATCACTACTCCTTTCGGTTTATTAGAATTCACAAAGATGTTGTTCGGCTTAAGAAATGCAGCTTGGTGTTTTCAAAGGTTGATAGACGAAGTGTTAAGAGGTTTATCCTTCACATTCGTATACGCCGATGACGTATTAATAGCAATCAAGAATATGGATGAGCACCTGGAACATCTCCAACTAGTTTTTGAACGCCTGTAGTATTTTGGATAAAAAAATAACCTCAATAAATGGTGTGAAAAAAACTTTCATTTTTAGTACACGAAACATTCATAACAAATCAATTTTCATAAGATCATCTTCTTGGAATGCCGCTTCCTGACGATAATCACAAACAACCAGATTTAACCCCCACTCACCTGACGATAATCACAGATTTAAAAGCCATTTCCCCTTTTACTTTGGCAGTGACAAGACATTCGTTTCTTGTTCTGTCGGTATCTCAGAGACACATACTGAAGGTGGCTTTAAACACTTCAAAACTTTAAATTCATTTCTCATTGTTCTTTTTGCAACATGCCCGTTTAATATACAGTGGAACCTTCCGTATGCGACCCTCTTCGTCAGTGACCACTTGTTGTTAACGACCGTTTTTCTATCCACAGACGATTTGCTAACGTTAATTGACCCTTCGTGAGCGACCACCTCCAGACAGAACGCGACCAGCGACTAACATCAACGAGTGAAAATCACTGATCAAGTGACCGCTTTAAAAAAAAATCCATTTCGGTCGTACACTGCGAACTTCTAAATTAGGAGAAACTAAATGAGTAATCTATTTCATTTTGATTTGATCTAAGCCAGGAACACTTCCTCATTGTGTTTTTTATTACAGTGTTGTATCAAACAGTTATTTCTTATTGAAATGTACATTACCTGATTTTATTTGTTTATATTCCGCGTTTTGTGTTTTTTTTTCTTTGTGATTCACATGAGTCTGCCAATGTCGTTTGCGGGACAAATGTACCAAAAGCTGAAGTATGTAGGGATGATGACGAGGAAACACGCGTTATTTTTTAATGTAATAAAATGAGTTTATTTACAAATTTACACATTTGAAGTTTCAGTTGCTTATGTCAGGACAAGTATTCAAACATTAAAGGTTCGTAATTTCGATAAATTGTCAAAAAGAGAAAATGTTCATATTAAATCATCAGACACGAATTAATTTTTCAAAATACTTATAAACAAATTGAGAGAGTTCGTTTCTCGCATAAAGGTTATACGGTTGTGTTCATCATGAATAAAAATATACATTTTAAGGTACTTGGCTCAGAAGTTGAATAAAGTTCTTTGAGATTCCCTCGCTCTCATTAGAGGCTGATAATGTATCAGTGTATAATTTGACACCGGCGTTATTCAGATGTATGGCACGCTTTCTTTCTTTCTTTCTTTCTTTCGCTTCCGTTCATTTTCTCATTTTGTGGACGGCGAGTACATGAAGAGGAAGAATGAGTGATAAAGAAAGCAGCACAAAGAAGAAAGTGAAAAGGTAGCGAATGCAGGTCGCCGGTACAGCTAGATATAGTCGGCAGCCTGAGAATCTTCTGTTACATTGTGACTGGTTGCCCTTTCTATTCTCTGCTCTCGTCTCTTTGAATCAACTTTCTACATCTATTCATATCAGAAAGCGATTTGACATCGGCTCGCTACTTTTCCTCATTTTGTAAGCCGCTCCCTTTCCATTGGTTTAAGTAAATTTTCACATAGGATCGCTAAACTTTGCCTTAGTTTTTTCTTCAACCTGGAACCAATCCCATTTTCTATTGGTCAAAATAAATTTTCTCACTGGCTCGCGAATTTGAAAACAGTGAAGAAAAGAGAGTTATTTTTATTTCATATTCACCACATAGCCAATAATAATTTGCTGAAAAACGTCCACACTTCACAACAAAAGTGATGAGTGTCACAACTCCAATACATGTACAGTAATCTCGCATTATTCTACTACTTTTATAGTAATTTCTCTATTTCCCAATACATTTAGATGTCTTTCAAAATATAAAATAAAAATGAAATAGATAAAATTAAATCTAATATTTGATGAGAAGTCAGTTTGGCCTAGAACTTTTCAGCAGAACCTCGTAATAAAAACGGATATGCACGTATTAAGAAGAGTAACAGTGTCATCAGAGAAAATAAATGTGGTAGGAGTGAGTATGTTAATAATAGTAACAAGTTCGACAAAAATGAATTAATTACATGCTAATAATAGTTTGTATAAAGGTCATTGTAGGAATGGGGGACAGAATAATTTTATGTTTCTACTATTATTTACGTCTCACATAAGTCGCAACAATACATACTAACTAGCTCTTAGGACTGAATAATACTAACTGCGGAGTCATATTTCCAAGTCGCTTACGCTGTTTGTATTTCAGAAAAGATATTCATCTCTGTTGCAATGGTTTCTACAAAAATATTTTGGTCACTGCAAATGGCAGTCTTTAAAGCCACGTTTTAAAAAATATTTTGCTTTAATAAAAAGGAATAAAAAATAACGGCCACGGTTATTAACGCCATATAAAATGTTAATTATTGTTGTGGATCCCGGGATTGGGGTCCGCACAAATAAATGAACAACGACCAGAAATTGAGAAAGAAAATGAGTGTATTAACTTAAGGATACGGACTTGAAGGAAGGTTAGTAGTCCAGGAATGCAGATTAGTAAAAAGTATATGTACAAGTCTCTGGAAGTGAAGTCGTAGTATATTGAATATGTCCGCGTCGGAAGCTGACGGGTACTGCGTAATAATCTTCTCGATGAGTGGAGCACAGAGCTACTATGAACTACTAGCGGTATTCTTTCGTCCAGCTTTATGAAAAAGGGGGACTCCACAACAATTATCTTATTTTACAAATTAATGACAAACCGGTTTGAAAGAATTAATGACATCGTGTGATAAATGTTTTCTTTTTTTTAATGTATTTTAATAGTAAGAAAGAGAAAAAAGTACGGAAAATTACCTTTTTTTTAATAATTATCTTAATAAAAAATTGCAGAAAAGTTTAAATGAGTAAATTCCAAGTAACTAACGCACTAGGATCAAAGTGTACTTTCTGTTCTCGTTGGAACTATGAAGGAAATCAGGACCTAGGGAATTTCAACTTTGCAGTAGTATCTTCCTTATTACTTTATAGTTGTTGACTGACATTGGCCTGTATGTACGACACCTAACATAAACAATAACAAAAACAAAAACAACCTTGTGTAACATCTTACTTTTGTGAGGACGTTGGTAAATATTAACAAAATGTTGGACTGTGATCAAAATGTAATATCTGTTCTGTATGTAAGCTATGAGAAGCCTAGTCCTGGGGATTTCAATCTTGCAGCAGCACAATCCTCTCTGTACTGAAAATGGAGATTTGATTGATACCTACGCTAGCGTGACTATTTTAGTCCTTAGCCTGTGTGTAGCGTATCCCACTTTAAACTGACCTTGTGTTACAGTCTGCCATTATGGGAAGGTGAGAAAACAGCAACAAGACTAAAAATGAATCAGTGTCTAAGACAATAATTGCAATACATTGGTAACAGCTGGGATTGCCAATTGTAACGGACTTCGGTTGAAAACATTTCAAATAAATGCGCAACCAATTTTATGGTGATTTAGGCCGCATATGATAGTTTATGTGACGACTGATGAAATCGGTACAGGAAGAACGCAGAACACAACGTTGAAGTATCGTGGGTTATCTGTTGAAGTGTTGAAACAGATTAGTTTAATTTGGTCTTGGTAGTTAGCTAACCCACTATAAGAGGGTACAAAACAAGAAGATCAAACTGTAATAGAAATAACAATTTTATATACATATAACGCAATTAAGATTTTTACAAATAAAAGTAATGTATTTTGGTTTCTACAATGTCGTTAAAATGTTTGTAGCAGTCCTTGCAAGAATGAGTTTATGTGTACGTAGGCAGGGACTTATGTGTATGTGTATGTGCGAGCGATATTGTTGGTAGGAGTGTCTTTGAAATATTCGCTCAGTCTTAAATCTGGTTATCAAGTATAAGAAACGGCAGACGGAGGAATCGTGAGAATAAGGGGATGAGGGAGAAAAACAGAGACAATAATAATAACGATCGCTTGAGGTTTGTCGAGGAACGTGTTAATTAGCCTCGTATTTTTCTCTCTGCGACCGTCTTCTTGTTCCGTCATTTTATTTCGTTTTCTGGGACTCCGAACAGGTCATGTGGAAATTCACTCCAGGGTGTGATTCAGGTCTTTCCATTGGAAAACAAACTTCACGTCGGCTCGCGAAAAGGGTCCGTAAAAGGAATTTGCTTTTGATAATTAAAGATTATTTGAATTTTTTTAGATGTTTCCTAGTTTTCTATTGGCTCAAAAACATTTCACATCAAGGTGCGAAATTTCGTGAGTTTTGTGCGTACTAAGCAAAGTTTGTAAATTCGAGAAAATTCGTTTTTTTTTCATAACAAAATCAATGAGTCAATGCTTAGCGTTTGAATTTTTTAAACTCTAGAACTTGTTTTGGTCACTACAGAAGTTTTAAAGACTATTAAAATACAGTCATGTAAAATACAATTAAAACAATATTATTCGTTGCAAACAAATTGTTATGTTTGCAGCTATAATATATTATAGAAAATAAACAATGATGAGTCCACTTAACTGAAGTCCTTGTGTAGTTGAGTGTTTTACGTACTAGTCAGTAGTACGGCCCTTCACGGCTTAACTGCTAGTATTTGCAGCAGCGACGAAATTCAACGTCTTATCCTTTCGAGATGTCGGCTAAAAGAGGATCTTAATGAATATGTGCTCCAGGGAGTGGAGTTGACTAGGGGGAGACAACTCATTTACCTTAGGTACAATTTTTATAATATGGCAGCACAGGATTGTAATGTACAAGGTTTCTGTGGGTCACAAGATTGCTACGGGCAGAGTCATGGCTTGTTGCTGATGAGGATAAAGACTTTTCGAATAAATGAATTAATCAATGAATAGATAGATAGATAGATAGATAGATAGATAGATAGATAGATAGATAAAGGACAATCACTAAAGAAGAGAAAAATATTTTTATGTGCGTGCAGTAATATATAAAAAGAAGAAAGAGAAACATTTATGCACTTAGTCGTTGTGTGCGTGTGTGTGACGTTCACATGGTCCGTTTGAAATTAAGTAGTGAGTTTAGCGGGTGACAAAGTCTTCCAAGAGGGGTAAATTAAACCCGTCTGCTACCTACTGCATCCTGTTTTCTGAGAGAGAGAGAGAGAGAGAGGGTGGAAGAGGGAGAGAGAAGGTGGAAGAGGGAGAGAGAGGGGGAGAGAGAGAGAGGAGAGGAAGTAGAGGTAGTTTATGTCCTTTCTTTTATACTCCTAAAGAAAGCAACATCTCATGAGGGTCTTAGCAGACAAGGTTGGATAATATTCAAAAATTAATTCAAATATACATGAATTTTATATATATTTATATAAAAATAAATATAGGTCAGACAAGGACAGAAAAATCATATTTGTATAAGTTTATTTGTAGTGTGTGTATATGTGTAATGAAGAGAGAGAGAGAGTGAGAGAGAGAGAGTGAATGAGTGAGAGAGAGAGTGAGTGAGTGAGTGAGAGAGAAATGAGTGCACCATGAAGTTTGGTTGAAATTAAGAAGTTGGTTCTCCAAGCGACTTAAGCAAAACACGACCATCAGGGTGTTACAGCATAATATGGTTAAAAAGTGCAAAAAGGAAAAAAAAAACAAAAAACAAAACAAAAACAAAAAATAGACAATCAGGAACCTTTCACAACAGGATATAAGGCCGCAAGACTACCATAAGCTAGTGTGTTTTTCACGGCGGGTCTCTCACCATATATATATATATATATATATATATATATATAAACAGATGAAAAATCAACCATAATCAAATTAATTTTGTCCATTTTTCGATACTATTGTCATCAGAGTATATGTAAATACGAAATACGACATTTGCACGACAACCTTAAACGGCTAACACGTCATTACTATATTGAAAACAAACACACTTTCCTTCACCACTTGGTCAAACGGAGACGACTACATTTGGATATAAAACATCCGTAACTCCTATGCATATATAATTGCATTCTTTCCCTCGTTCCCTTCTGCATGTGTTCACATCATTTTTTTCTTTTTTTACTTCAGTGTGCACTTTCACAATAACTAAAATGTTTGGTGCACTTTAAATTTTAATGAACAAAAATTTGTCATGAAATTTGAAAATAGTATGTCGGATTTCGTAAGATTTAATTGCAGAGAAAATCTGAGCTTACACACATCTACGCCTTAACATGAGCCAATAAAAGAAAGCATATAGATTTATATATTCACCAATAGAAAAAAAAACTCTTTTCACTCTTTTCATAATGACAGTTGGTTCACTAAATTTTACCGTGCTAATGTCTGCAAAAGAAAATAAATTCAACCTCTTATTTTTTGGCTAATCAGGCGCAAAGAAGAAATATTGAAAGTTGATCCACTTATATTTTCTATTCTCTCCTTTCTCATGTACTGTCGACAACAAAGAAGAAAGAGGAACAAAGGCTATCATTTCTGCTTTCATTTCAAACACAGGACGAACTTTAACAGCGACATCAGATTCGTCTTTTTTTGTCAGTGACACTATTTTGCCTTTTCTTCACAAAATAATAATTTCATCTGACTTTTACAAACTTAACTCTTAAAAGACACATTTACAAGAATAACTTTACACAGAAATTGACGCCATTTTACTCGTTGAATAAATTTACATTTATTTATACAAACGAGACCCTTTTGTCTTTTTTACAGCCTTCTGATAATTCAAAATATGATGGGCACGATTATCCTTGACAAAGACCATTTTACTAGCATAGCTGATTCTCCCTACAAAGGAGGTAATAAAGAAAATCGAAGTCAGGATTTATTTTTAAGATACTCCATTGTATATTTAAGTATAGTTGGATGAAACTTGTGCTTGATGTGCTTTGAATGTTAGGCCTTATATGTGATAAACGTACTCTCATTTTTTGCATACCTACCTATATACAGAAATAGGAGATTCCTATCCTCTTAAATACGTAAACACTATTGGGGTAGAGTAGAGTGATTATACTGACTAGCAGTTCATTAGCAGTGTATCTACTTCATGCAGCGTGCAAGTCTTGTACTTGTTGATATACTATTATTTATAACCTCCGTTTTGGTGATTTCTCACCTAGTAACCTTTTAGGGTTACAAGATTGGCGACGAAGATTGTGCCGTTGACCAAAATAGAATATTTTGGTAACAGAAATTGTGCCGTAGACCAAAATGAAACATTTTGGCGTTGAAGATTGGGCCATTGGTCAATATTTTGGCGTCAAAGATTACGGCTTTGGCTAAATAAAACATTTTGGTAACGAAGATTGTGTCGTTCACCAATACAGTATTTTGGTGACGAAATTTTTTGTCGCGAAAATTTTGGGACAACCTTAAGGAAAAGATCACCAACACAGCATTTTGGTGCCGAAGATTTTGGGCCGGAGCTCAACTAAACGTTCGCAGACATAGCGTTCCACAAACTTAGTATCGGCAAAAAAGCACAGAAAAAAAGTTACCAAGTCAATTTATGCGAACAATGGTTTTCATGTAAAATTTCACCAAGGAAACAGGGAGATCAAAAAAGTACAAAAAATATAAAGCATTTTTTGGCTACAAGGATTTTCGAGGAATTTCTAATATCAAACAGTTGTGAGAAATAGAACAGTCAAAAGAAAAAAATACGATATTATTCCGACTAAAACATAACGAAAAGGTACGTGGAATTGAAAATCAATTTGCAAAATAAATAAATAAATAAACATCGAGAGGATTTCTCGGGATAAAAGTGTTAAGTAGTATTAATTTGCAGAAAATTAAAAGTGTTTTTGATTGACAGTTGAATATATATATATATATGTGTGTGTGTGTGTGTGTGTGTGTGTGTGATATTAAATAACTTACAAACACTATGTTTGCTTATTTTAATAAAATACGTTCATACTCACGGATAATCTCTCGCATATTACAATCAAAAGATGTCAGAAATGAGCTGTAACGTTGACAGATGTTATTTTCATTCATTTCTTAAGGTACCCAAGTACTTTCAACTTCTTTCCGAAATCATTTTCAGGGATGTGAGTTATGGTAACAAATGTAACCGGAAAACTGTGTTGTTAAAAATTACTGTAAAAATTGCATGACATTACAAAATATAAAAAAATTCCACTTTGGATAATTTTCACGTTCTAATGAACGGTAGCAATTTAATTTGTCAACCGTTATATTTGAAGCAGGAAAAAATGTTCAGTATTATCTGTGAGTGTGAACGGATTTTATTAAAACTAAGCAAACATAGTGTTTGCAGTTTATTTAATCTGGCATGTTTTAAAGAAATTTTGCTGCCTAAATACACAAAGATATACATATATATATATTAGTTGTTTAATTACTTAGTTTCTGGTCATAATAAGATTAGATCAGTGCACATGTTTTACTAAAAAGTGTTCAATACAATTATATTGTAGAACGTTTGAATATTTTCCATTTGTAAACGAGTTATTACGCGACCTAGGTTTCTACCATGAGTGGTGTCTTTAGGCGATTTTCAATAACTGATTTTACCGTTTACCATTTTATTTAAGAACGCTCACATAACGATGTTTTTTGTTGTTTTTTTTAACGCTCACGTGGTAGGGAATTTTTGAACGCGCAATTTTTAAAATTACAAGGAATTATAATGTTTTCATTCACGGTCGTATGAACCTAAGAGGTATTTTTAGTATGGTTGCACTTAGTCATAAATTCCGTTCTTTCATTCAATAATTCGTTTTCGTTTTGTCAAGCATAGTGACTGGGCTTCGTCGACAATATATATAAAAAAAAAGACGTCGAAGGAGATTTGCATCTGCGCGGATTTTTCCTAGGGCTTAAACGATGCTCTCAAAGATTATTAGTACCCACTTCTGTAACCGGAAGAGGTTTTTGCGCAGTTTAGCGGAGGTAAAATTTTTAAAAATAGACCTTAGCGATGCATACTTTCAAATTCAATTTGATGACGAATGTTCCAAATTATTTGACCATAAATATTTATATGAATTTAATCCTTTGTCGCGTGGCATTAAGGTCGCTCCAGCTATCTTCCAGCAAATTAATGAACACGATGATCAGTCGTCTCGACGTCGCAGTCGCATACCTTGAATATATTTTGCTTAGGAGGGAAAACACAGAAGAACATAAGAAAAATGTTTTTGAAGTGATTAAGAAAATTTAGGACTATGGATTCAAACTAAGGAACGAAAAGTGTGATTTCTTTATGGACAAGATTAAGTACTTGAGACATATTATTGACAAGAATGCCAGGAGACCGGATCCCGCGCGAGCTAGAATGTCAGCTTTCTACAAAGTTTCCTGGGATTAGCAAACTATTACAATGTTTTTTGTTTTTGTTTTTTGTGAAAAACATACATTGTTTGAGAGCGCCGCTAAATAAATTTTTGAAGAAAGACTCAAAATGGATCTGTACAACGGAGTGTCAGGAAGTATTTCAAAGAAATAAAAAGTATATTAAATTTATTTTTTTATGATCCTAAAAGTAGAATTGATCGTAGCTAGTGACGCGTGTGCGGATGGTATCGGAGTTTGTGTTATGCATAAATTCGATGACGGCTTTATTAAATCGATTGCACATGCATCTAGGACGCTGCTTCCAGCGGAAAAAATACTCAGTGATTGAAAAGGAAATTTTAGGAATTATCTTTGCCCTTAAAAAATTCAATAGATTTATTCATGAGAGAAAATTTACATTGCAGACGGATCATAAACCGTCGTTAGCGATTTATGGATAAAAAAAAGAATTACTGACTCATACAGCAACAGATTGGGGAATCATTCTTCTAAATTGTGACTTTAGAATAGAGTTCTTACCGTTGAATAAGTTAAGTCATGCGGATGGATTGTTCAGACTAATTCCAAGGAATAATGAACCCTTAGAAGACACAGTCATTGCTACTCTACCATCGGAGGTAGAGATTAAAAATATTTTGTGCAATACTGTGCGGGAACTACCTGTAACGTTGCTAGATATAAAATGTAAGCACTGGATGACAAATTCATTATTGAAATGAAAATAAATTAAAAGACAAGAATAAAAAAGACTCTGAAGTTTATTCAATCTGGGACGACATTCTCATATATAGCGAAAGAGTAGTGATATCTCTAGCACTACAAAAACGGATAAAAGCATGGATAAAAACATTTAAACTTTGGTAAATTCGTGTAAAAGCTGTGCTTTTGCGGCCAAGGCATCACCAATTAAGTTTAATCTATGTCCGGAAACTGGTCGCTCGTGATCACGTCTTCATATTACTTTTGCTGGTCCAATGAATAGATCATACTATCTTATTGTGGTAGACAGCTTTTCGGGATGGCCAGAGATTTTCAGATGTAAGAGTCCAACTACGCAAGTAGTGATACAGTTTTTACATGAATTGTTCGCGAGGCTTAGTGTTCCAGATTCAATTGTTTCTGATAATGGTACGTAATTTACATCGAAAGAGTTCAAGGAATTTTAAAAGATGTTTGTGTTAAATCACAATTATCCCTTACCATCCTAGAAGCAACGGCCAGGCAGAGCGTTTTGAGGATACTTTACAAAGAACTTTAAAAAGTCAACGGTGGATCCGCAAATGTAGCTATACAATAATTTCTGCATGTGTATAGACTAACACCGAATAAAAAAATGCCTTCATCCATGTCTCCGTTAGAAATTATGTTTGCGCGTAAGATACGAACAGTGTTTGATAAACTGATTCCCAATAAAAAAAAAAAAAAATGAGCTTACGGGGAAAAAAAACAAACTGGGAAAGACTTTTACAATATTGGCCAAAAGTTTTTTTTTTTATCGCATATATCGGTTGAATAAGACGTAAGGGAAAGTCGGTTCCCTTGTCCGAAGAATAGGAAAAATGGTATATCTGGTTAAGGGGCCATAATTAAAGCATAAAAGGTGCTATAACCAAATGAAAACGAAGGGATGCAGTTCAAGAAAATAATTCTTCAGATGACGTGGAATCTATGGAGGTTCTCTTTAATACGTTTAATGTGCCAATTCCACAAAATGATTCTGAAATAGAAGTCCGGAAAAGGCGTAGTAAGAAGAAGAGAAAAGATACAGAAAGGATTGACATCAACCCTAAAAAGAAAAAATATTGACTCTGGAAAGAGTCAATCTAAAAAAAGGGGGTGTTGTATACTTACTTATATACAAAATTAGGATGTTCCTATCCCCTCAAATACGTGGACATTATTGAGGTAAAGTAAAGTGATCATACTTGATCCAAATTCTCTCTTGATCAACTCTCTACCTTTGGGTGGAGAGGAACCCAAAAGAGACTTCGCCGAAGGGTAGAGTCTCGTCTGGGGTGAATAAACAAGAGACCGACCCAGCCTTAAGCTGGGTCAACAGAATATTTTTAGCTGAGCTTCAGGGTTCAGAACTTCTACATTAATTGACCTTGTGTCGCATCCGCCTTGGTGGAGAGGTGATAAATACATAGTAATCATAATTAATCCAAACTCTCTCTTGACCAACACTCTGCCTCCAGGGGGAGAGGAACCCGAACGAGACTCCGCCGAAGGGTAGAGTCTCATCTGGGGTGAACAGAAAATAACCTGGCCCTAAACAGTGTGTGCGGAATATTTTTGGCTGACCTTAAAAGCTCGAAAGTCTCACTTTTATTGGCCTCGTGTCGCATCCGCCTTGGTGGGAAGTTAGTAAATACAGAGTGATTATATTGACTAGCATTTCTCTAGCAGTGTATCTACTTCATGCAGCGGTCGAGTCTTGTACTTGTTGATGTACTATTATTCCCAACCTCCGTTTTGGTAATTTACTAACGCAGTAACCTTTTAGGGCTAAACACATTTCGTCATCAATGGATTTAATATTTGATCTGTCTTTGCATTTAATGTTGCTAAGTGCAGAAAAGCATTTTATGCCCTTTACAATTTTTTCATCATACTCCTGTGAATCAGGATATTATATAAAAATCTGCAATAAAATATTTACAATCTATGGAAGAATAGTCTTCTTTAATGGAAATCTCAAACTGATTAATGGACACCTCTTAATGCTTGATTTGTAAGCCACGATCAGCAGACACAGTAACCAGCCTCTCCTCTTCTGTTAACAATAAACCAACATAATCAGTTAAAACATCAATTGACGTAGAAATAGAAGCCATGTGCTGGGTATCTCTAGTTTTATATTTTAAATAAAGATTTTTAAAATATGAAAATAATTTCTAAATTACTCTTCTGTCAACTTGGGCGCACCTGGTTATCTTTCAGGGCAGATTAGTAAGTTTGGATTCACCAGTTGAGAATCACTGGTACAGATGAGGGAAGGGGGTAGTCGTCCCACTTAGCGACTGGTCTGTAGTTATATCTATGCAAAACATTGTGGTTTAGAGCCATAACTAAATATTAAATCTTATTTATATGTTAATTTACTGTTTCGATTATTTTCAGTTCATTGTCACCAATTTCTTAAAATAAAATAAAATAAAATAAAATGAACAGTTTTTGTCCTAGTTTTCTTATATAGCAACCCTGAACATATTTTGAAAATTTCAAGAGCTTAATATTTTGAGGCAAGATGGAGGTTTTATGAACAACCAACATCCCTATCACTCCTTACTCTTATGGGAATTTTCGCGTGTACAAAAAGTTTTTAATTAACACTTACACTTTTTTTAAGCACACAATAAAAACGACTCTTACTTTGTGAAACTGAAACAGGAATCACCTGTTTAATTTACAATAATATTTTGCACGTAAAGGAATACAATATTTTTCTACACTTCTGAGATGAGGTAGTATTTAAATTGTGCGAGCTGTTGCCCTCATCTTTATTGTCATGTGTTGTAGAGCAGCTAACACCCCTCCAGCTCTCAAAGAATGAAATGGTCTGTGGACTGAAGTGGCTATAAAAAATAATGACTAATAGTGGCCTAGAATCTCGCAGTGTCATTGACGATTACTATTGGACTGTGCTCTCTGCGACTCTAACGACTTAACCTATCCTCTCTTCTACTATTTGTTATTCTGTCTCCTGATGCTTGTCTTATTTGTATTAATATCCCTTAGCACGGATATTGCGCTGTAGATACTCAGCACACATCTTCTGGGTATCGTCCTGCCACCTTGGTGATACAACATCATGTTTACGACATTTCAGCTGTTGTTCTTTGCTGGTATCTCTGAATCTAGCAATTTCTTTTCTCAACTAACTGTTGATATTAATTGTTTTACTGGTGTCATGTCGCCTCAATTACAAACGCTTGAACAGGGCTGAACTGAATAGTGCTTAAACAGACTAACACCTTCCCATATAAATAATCAGTTACAAAACCACTTTTTAAAATTGTCTCAGGTCGGAAATTTTACCTTTCTGCATTGGTATTATTGGTAGTGAAGTATTAATTTCGCTTAATCTACGATTTCTTGTAGTCCACGTTGCCCGGCCATACAGCTTAATAATAATAATAATAATAATAATAATAATAATAATAATAAAAACGAATATTTTCGATACGTTTAAATAGCGGGCGTGAAAGCGACTACCAAGGGAAAAAATATTTCTATGAAGTGAGTAGCCATGGTCAAATATAAAATACATAACAGAATTGTTAAACAAACAGAATTGACAAAGTTTTCAATAACAGGAAAAACAGAAAAAAATAAAAAGGAAAGAAAAGAAAAGGAGAAAAATAATATAAAGCAAACAAAAAATATATGCAAGGCAAATCAACAGTAATAAGGCGAAGTAACAATAGTTTTGGCTATTTTGTGTATATAGACTATTTCCAAGGTAGTACAACATCAATTATCATCCAATAATATCATGATTTGTTCGCTATCAATCACAACTGGTTTATCTAACTGTGAATTATCCGTCCAGTTACAAATCTCAAAAAAAAAAAAAAAAAAAAAAAGAAATCGATGTAAACTACGGTTGACATTTTCTATCAGCTACAAAACCTTCTTCTTTATAAACTACACAATTTTTTTCCAGTTTGAATCGCATTTTATAGTTTATTACAAAAACGGATATTTTGAAATTGTTTTTTCATCTTCTTATATCTTGATCTTATAATAAACAAATATATGCTAATTTTTGACAATTAAAATCTCACTCAAATATGGCAGAAACACAATAAAAAAAAAATGGAATGAATTTAGTTCAAAACAAAGACCTATAATGCCACTAATGACAAGAAAATAAGCAACACTTTGATCAATTTATAGTGGGTTATCCGGTCTAGTGAAACGTAGTTGTATGCTGAAATAGATTAACTGAATTTGACCCCGTTAGCAGATAGCTCACTATAAGTTATAAAAGGGGATATAAAGAAGAAAATCAAATTGAGTATAGAAACAACATTTATATATACACAGATATCAATTAAGGTTTTTTCAAATAAAGTAATGTCTTTTGGATGAGTTCAAAGGACGTTAAAATGTTTGTAGCAGTAAATGCCGAAAAGAGAGTTTGTGCGTATGTATGTGTGAGCGTTTGTCAGTTAGGAATATCTTTGATGTATCCGCTCCGATGATCGGGTAAGTAGGTCAGTGACAGCGAAGAAGAAGGTGAGAGGGAAAGGCGAGGCGAGCATCGGGACCGCTTGACGAGGTCAAGGGACGTGCTAATTACGCTGGTACTTTCTCAACTGGCGATGCTTTTTGTGTCGGCTTTTTATTTCGTCTTTGTGGGTCCCAGCAGGTCATTTGGGAATTCACACTCGTATTTCATTCTGGGCTTCCCATTGGATGATAAATAAAATTTGCATAGGCTCGCAAACAGGAATTTGATATTTAATTAATTTTTGGTTTTCTGTCGAAACATATGCGTGGAGCCGGGTGCGCACAGACCAGATTTGGTCATTTGCTTTCTGGTCTTGAGAGTGCAAACATCCGGTCCCTCGCTTTACTCGGTGTCACCACAAATTCAATAATAATAAAGTAACCTCGTAACCAGTCATTTTCATCGTTAAGATGTCGCATCAGAGATTATTGTTCACGTAGACGACAGAGAGAAATTTAAAGAAAGTATACCTGGATTTTATCAGAGAAGTGAAAACTTTTTTTGAAAATGTGGTGACAGTCGCAGTCGTCATTATTGATGCAGTTGAAACAGTTTCTAAGAACAATGAGAAAAATAACCGATGGCTTAAAACTCCGTGGAATAATGAAAACCAATAATGAAAACCAATAATGAAAACCACACATTCGATACAGCGTTACTAATATCATTCATTGATAAGAAAAAAATGGCTTCTAAAGAACTTTAGTTCAGAGAGAAAAGGGTAAGCTAAACTTCCAGTCTATCTAGCTGTGTTGACTTTTGAGCAAATACACTTGGGAAAGGCATGAACCGATTTCTTCTTCTCCTATCTCTTAAATAGCTCGTTAGACTAGACTCTTTAAACTTCGGTCGCAACTAATCTAATAGAAAGGAAAACTAAATTCTAAGCCATCAAGAAAGCAATGAGCAATCATCATATTTTGTAATAAGTCATGGCAATTCGCTCATATGAAAGAAAGCTGTGGAGAGTCATAATTAACTACGTCATGAAGGACCATGTCATTAAAATAAATTTCAAATCACCATTTGGTTTCATACGTTTTCACTGAGTCAGTAAAAAATGTTTCTAGTTTAACTTTTATCAAATTGTAAAAATCATCTCCAACGTTAAATAAAAAGGGTAACCTTGAGGAAATTTAACATAGGATAACACCTGCCCAAAGGGTAGAATCACACATTATCGCAAAGTGCTACAAAATCAAAACATTAACCTAAAACCACGAATCACGTTCTTAAATAGTCCCATCAGATTGACACTTTCATATGGATGCCATGTATGACGCTGTTACCGTTCAGATATTGATAAACTTCCAGCTGTATACGACCGCTTTCTTGGATCAATGGTTTGAAATGACTTCGCGCGAATGAACCACATTTGGGCTACAGTAAACATCACGTTGGGTATCAATCATTCGTTCATGCAATGAATATTGTTACCACATCTGGTTTAGTGCTTCTGCTACGCATTTAGTGATTCTTGATACAATACAAAGAATAACATGCAATACTATTGGTTCTGACCTGGAATCTCAGCTCCAGTCATTTTTCCACCACCGTAACGTAGCTTCTCTGTACATTTTCTAGAAATACTTTCATGGTAAGTGTCTTAATGGAAGTTCATCTATGGTACATAGAATTTATGATCTTAAGGGCAGTACTAAATGAGCGGCAAGGTCTCATCTTTTTACAGTTTAAATGGTTGAATGTAACCACAATTTCTATGTTAACAGTTTCTTCTCTCGCACTTCTTGCCTATGGAACTTGTTTCTGACTTCTTGCTTTCCAGTTAACTTTGATCATCAAACAATGTCAATCGTTATCTCCTGTCTTCTTAATTTTTGCTTTTTTTGTTCTCTCTTCTTAACATTATTTTTTTTTTTCTCATATTCATTCACACTTAGTAACTCCTTTGAATCTTAGTGGCTTTATTGTCTTGCTTGGCGTGAAATAGGTAAAAAAAAGAAAAGAAAAGAAAAATGTTCTAGGGGTTTACTGAGCATAACCATTCAGGCTTGTTTTCTAGGGCATGATGTACTCTGCACCCTTGTTAATAAATTGGAGCAATAGGGTAGCATCATGGCCGGGCGTCGAGAGGGTTGTTTTTCTTTAACATTGCAGCCAAGGTGAATAGGTGGTCAGATCTTGATACTTCGGAACAAATTAGGTTACTCGACCTAAAGGTATTTATTTCTATAAGGTTATAATCAGTCAGTCAGTTAATTGCCATACCTGATACACGCTTGCGTCATCATGTCTCTTTCAAGACATGACTGACTAAGCTTTTTTCTCAGTAGGTTGCCATTTTTTCTGCGGTAGTCTGGTTGTCAATCAAAGTAACAGAACTCACCGTGTCCTGCTATTCAACCTATAAGTGAAGGGAGAAGAGATGGATTGATACATTTCCTAAAGGTATTTGCGCGTGAGTGACTGGAATTTGAACTCGTCTCTCCGATTTCTCACTCCGAGCCCATATCCATTACACCACAACACACATCCATAATACACTCTCTTTAACCAAAACTTGTAATCTTGTCAGATACGTTTGGCTATGGGGTACGTGCTTCATATGTCATTGTCAGACTAGTTGTCATGGGTAGGTTGGACTTTGCTGTCACCAGCGACACTGTGTTGACATGATGCTCTGTCATTCAATAATAATAATATACACTGTCGATATATGTGCAACACATTTCACAGGTTGAAGTAACGGAGAGCGATACTCCGATTCTAAGCAATATACAATGTAGAGCCGATCCGGATGTGATATCCTGTTAGCACTTCCATATTTAAAAAAAGGGAAAAGTTTAACCAGTTTTGTTGTAAGACTGCTTCAGGGTATAAAGTGGCCTCAAAAGCAACAAAAAGCAAGCGTTCCGCGACCCTAGCGGGGTAGGCGTATCATTTCTCAGTTGAGACTCTATCTTCGGCCAGAGTGTGGACAGAGGCGCAGCTGAGGAAAATAAATACTGCGAGGTGCCGGATCTAAAGGAACAGCTGCTCGAGGTTGCAAACGCCATTGCGCTAGAAAGAAGCGATTGGTAGTTGCTACCGAGCCCAGCACAACATGTATACCTTGCTCGAGTGTAGGCTCACCAGTTCTCCACAATAAATTTGACATTGTTTCACATCCCGTCACAGTGAATAGACAAGTGTAAATACTTAAGCGTTCCGCAGCCCAGATTGATTCGGATGAAAGTGCAATATCTGTTCCAGAAGCAGCAGCAGCTGACAGTCAGCCCACGGCTCCAGCCATTAGCAGCAGTTCTGGCCATCATCATCTCCAGCTTGCCATCGGCCCGTCGTTCCAGCCATTTCCAGTAGCCCTCCAACGAGCTTCAACATGCATTCCGCTCCAGAAATCATCAGCTTCAGCTTGCCATCGGCTGTTGCTTCAGCCATCTCCAGTAGGCATGCAGCCCTTGCTGCTCCAGCTAGCTTCAACAGGCTTCCCGCTTCAACGATCCTTGCTAACGATATGCAATAAACTTTTTCAAGACAACGCTCTCCAGCGACTACCAGAACCGCCCTTCTAAGAACAATGCCATTCTCACCTTCTACATAAGCTTGCAGAGTTATTTTTGTTTAGAGCACAGTACAATTATTTTTGTTTATGTACTTTTTTTTTACCAAAAGTAAACTTTTATACTCAAGTCTTCGTTTGGTTTGTTGTCTTTTTTGTCATTCAATATCCATTTGCGGTCCAATATACCACCTGAGATACGTACGTAAAATAATTTAATTTTGACGGGTATTATGCCAATAATAATAATAACAAATTACATGATGTGCAAACAAAACAAAACAAAAATATTATGATATCATACCGGATTAAACATGACTTAAAAGGTTACAACCTAAATCAATAAAAAATAAAATTGAAACACGATGATGATGATGATGATGATGATGATGATGTTTGAAAATATAACACTGACGGAATTAATTCCAAACAAAACATCAAAGTTAAACTAAAAAGTAGAGACTAGAGATTCAGTAATAAAAACTTATTTTAAATTACTTCATTGATGAATGAAATGACGAAAAAAAATCTGGGCAAACAATATCTGAAAACGCCAAATAAAAAGTTAAAAAAAAAATCAAAATTAAGTAACAAAAAAAAAACTAAAAAAAACAACAAACAAAAAACAAAAGAAAAATCGCAAACTACACCCGCCTTTTTGCGCATTTCATATAGGAACGAAAGAAGCAAATGAATTCAAATTCAGTCTTCAAAGAACTCTGTTCTTGTTTCGATTCTCTTGTTTTGCTGAATTAAGTTTAACACTTGCTTTTTTTTTCAGCATTGCTTTTTTTTTATCATGCTTAGATTTTACGGTAAGTATATTCAATTGACTCAATTTTCAAAAAGGAAAGTTTATTTTTCATACCTCATATTGTGTGCTGCTTCGTTTTGAAAACTTTAAACAGTAATTATACAAAATTCTCTCTTTAAAAAAGTTTCTTGATGTGGTGTAATAATTTATGGTTAGTAAGCTTGTCTCGCTAGAGAACCTATTACAAGTGAGTTCGATCCTCACTAGGTACTCCATACTTTCGGTATTGTGCCACATCTAAGGGGCGTTAAAAAAAAAAAGCAGACTAGAGAGAGCCTGGCCCTGCTTATGTGGATTTTACAGGGAATTTTGGCCCGACCGTACGCACTTGGAATGCCCCACGTAAAAAGTTGGCGTTGTGCCATACCCTGCCTTTGTAGGGAGGCACGAGTAATTGCTTTTTTCTCCTATAATTGCTCTATGACGTGTCCGAATAAAAATATGGTAAAAATTGTACAGATTTATCATAAATTTGTGAAATTTTAAATCGGAACATATTTCATATTATTTATGAATATGTTGCGATGAAAAGTAAATTTTTGAACTTGAAGTAATAATAAAAAGAATAAAATAACTTTTTGCTCTAACTGTCAAGCTAACAAAAAGTTTCAAAATGTGTTTTTTTTATTGTTTGATAATTTAAAAACTGTGCGCTTTAGTAAAAGAAAATAAAAACCAGTTATTTTTTGTTTAAAGGACTAATTTTTTAAAATTACTATTGAGTTGGAGGAAGTATTGATAAAAGCATTCTCTAAGTTATGAAAAATAAAAAAAATCTCCCTTTTTTTTATTGCAGTTGAAGTTATCTGAATAAAAATGTCGGATTAATAAAAATCAATTCTTCAGAAAAAATCTAAATACTCCGTGAAAGTTTCATCTAATTTGATTATCTGCAAACATTTATTAATCTTTGATTATCTACAAACTTTGATTAAAAACATTTATTAATCTTCAATAAATAAATAAATAAATAAAGACATTATTCATCATTTGCCATTGAGTTGTTAACTTAAAATCGTAAACGTTTCTCTTGTCTTACATTTGCCTTCACACACACATGCGTTATTAAAAAAACACTTTTTATATACTAAAAGTTCTATCACGGCAAATCTACTTACAAAAAATGATTTAGTAAAAGCCACACGTATAACATTCATTGATAGAAAAAAATAGTTAATTTTGGGAAATTTTTATTATATCTAAGAGAAATTAAAAAAAAAACTCAAATAATTTCCTGCAGCCACGTGGTTAGTTTTCTTTATGTAAATAAATATGCCATTTTTTAAAATTTTGACAGCTGCCTTGAGAATTATGTTACGATTCCTTGTAACAAAACCGACATGTACGCTTTTTAAATTACGTAATAGAAAATATAAATTAAAGGAAAGTAAATATATTTAGTTTTGGGAAAAAGTTTTGGGAAACATACAAAAAAATATAAGTTTTAGTCGTTGTCGACGACGATGAATAATAATAATAATAACAATAATAATAATGGTGGTGATTCTAGTTGCCGGTGACCACTGAAAAATTTCCTTCGATTCTAATTCTAAATCCTTTTTTTTTATATATGTTTTTTTAAATAATGCTCAATAATTTGCCCTTTCTTTATTTAATTACACCATTATTATTTAACATACTTTTTGCTAAAAATTGTTTTTGCAGAAAAGAAATTGCGATGTTTAGTGTAACAGCGGTTGCCTATTTTTTTTTTCCGAGTTTGTGTTGAAATTCAGGTGGTATTTTTTAAAAAGAAAGTTTAATTTAAAACTATTTTAAAAAATGAAATCTCAAGCTCAAATCATTTATTTATCCTGCTTATAGCGTTTAAGTTGTCGAGAAAGTTTCATGAAAAAATAAACTATAAATTCCTCCGATATGAGATTTAGTAAAAAAAATTCAACGGTCCAACCCTAAAAAAAAAAAAACAATTACAAAATATAAAAAAACATTTTAATCGATTTTTTTCAGAAACATTGTTATTGTTACATATCGCCATGTAAAAATATTTGCTGTCTAACCTGTTTAAAATTAAAAATAATTTTCCTATTTTGAAAGAAAATCTTCAACATGACATTAAAAAATTAACATGTCGGTACGACTACTAAAAGTCGACTTCTAAGTATTTTTTACTTCATCAATAATAATCACCAAATGAGGAATATGTTGGATTTGAGTGTTTTTTTACGGTATAACAATTTTTAATTTATGCTTCATTTCTTGATAGAAGATATGTTTTTAGACACAAAAAAGTTAGTTTTTTGTGAAGTAATCAGGATTATGAATTTTTCAATAAAAAATTAAAATGGCAATTAAAATAATTTAATCTTTATAAATTTAAAAAAATATATTTACTGATTATTCAACAGTTTTTGATGGCACAAGTTTTATGAGCACCTAAGTGTTTACTACTGGACGAGCTTACTCGTGTTTCTTGTTGGCAATTGTTGTTACTCATCTCCCCAACCAAAAATAAAGTAACCTTTTTTGACGAGACTCGTTGACCATTGCCGGCAACTGCTATTATATAGCAGTGCTATATAATGACGGAAGAAAACTGACATTCAAACATACCCAACTGTCTTTTAACTTTTATTTTTGAGACAAGTTTACGCACGCGACTTCAAACGAATTTTAAGTCGGTTGAAATGGAAATTACATCCCCAAAAGCGTAGGTTTAAAATTAAACCAAAAAAAAAAAAAAAAAATTAACCACATGTTCCAGCACTACTACTGATAATGTGAAGGAAAAACTTTGAAATAGAGTTTTTATGATCATTTCTTTTGTTTGGGTATCAAATACTATGTCAAAATGACACACCATTCATCTGTAAAAATGAAAGTCGCTAAAAATGAAGCGTAAAAATAAAATAATTTTATGTGAAAGCAGAGGATATTATAAACTTGTTAAGTCATCTTAATTTCTGAAGCTATTAATTGTCATGAACTTTTTTGTTTGTCCTTGGAAAAACAGTAAAAAATAATTTGCATAATTATTTGGCTATGTAGTACGCAAATACATTTTTATTTTTAATTTTCTATCTGGGCTGGAGAACCATAAACATTGCTACTTGCTCGCTTATTTTCTTTTCGAATTAAGTAACTTTTTAAAATAAATTGATCAACTTATATTAATAAAAGTAAATAAAATGGGTTCAATTCAATATGACGACTACTAAGATATTTCTTTCAGTTCATCATGTTATTTACTAAGCTCGTTTTAGCTTTGACATCAGATCGCAAAAATGGGGCACCTGGTGAGTATCAAACTCACTACACAATAATGGACAACTAGATTTTTAGTCCATTTAAGTTATTTACGTCAAGGCACTTTTTATTTTCATTTTATGTCAAAGAAGATGTAAACATTGTTGTCGGATAAAAATTCATAGTACGTCGTTGAGTTTTGAAAATAGAAGCTGTGATGAACTTTATTTTAATGTGAAAACATTTTTGCTTATTGATAGGGCTTCAATTTTTAACCGGATTATTTTATTAGGTGGATATGAGTGGCTGGAGCAGGGCAAATAAGGATTGTGACGCCACGTCGAATTCTACTACTTCGTATCATTCCGCTTAGTGTCGATCATAATGCAAGCATTATATGAAGACTTTGTTTTTAGCAATTTAGTTTTTAAAATAAAAATAAAATGAAATAATTTCGAGGAAAATCTTGTAAAATTTAGGAATTAATTATATTAAAAAAAAGTTGAATCAGGTGATTAATATTTGATTGGGTGGAGGATGGTCATCGGTTATTTCCGGTTTGTTTCGCCAAATGCCGATTTGCTTATCTAAAGTATTGAGAACTGAAGTGATGACGTAGTTAGACGATTGTTGCCGAAGTATTCCGAAGGAGTATTTCTCGCTCGTTCCCGTCCCAGAAGAGTCGACAATTGGAATAATAAGCTAAGAGAAAGCCAAGGAGGAGAGACGCCATATTTGTAGTGACTTTATCGGACATTTAACTTAAACAAAAGAAATTAAACCAGGAATAAAGAATGTCGCAAATTACCGATACAACAGGTTAGTCTCAAATTGCTTTGTTTGTGTGTCTTCACCATCGTTTTCCTTCTAATTGTCCCAGTAATGTCTTGAGTTTGTTCCAGTTTGGATTACTCTTCCTCCTCTGTTTGTACTCAAACTCACTGTTTCCAAAAGTTGATCGTGTTATTTATTTTGTTTTTATTTATTTTTACAAACTTTCTTTATTTTCTCTGTAGAAAATTATTAAAATTAACTTAAATTTAGAAATAAAATCTTGTTAGTCTAAACTTTTCATCTATGCAGTTAAGATAAAATGTCCCCAACGACTTTGATGTTGAGCGCTACGAATAAATTTGATGATTTCTTTGTTTTCAAGTCATCAGATCTCTTAAAAATAGGTTCTGATTTGAAATAAACTTGATCACAATTCAATCTCAGTGAAATAGTTTTCTTTAATATTTCGAAATGATTTCCTTTTAAATCCAGGACGATGTTTGTGTCATGAGACTGTTTTCATGGTGGTTACTTTCTTTTATCCGAACCTGATGAAGATGATGGATTTAATGACGTTGAAAAGAAAACTAATTCCCAGTTTGAATCGCAATCAAATAATTTTTCTTAACTTAAAAAACACCCTCTTTAATTGATAAAGATTAGGATCTCATTTAAAACATTTCTTATGTAATTAAATTGTGATTTTAGTATTATTATTAAATAAATTATCTTTTCTTGTTTATCTTTCTGATCTTTGAAAATGAATTATCTTGTCAATAAGAATTTAAGAAAAATAATTTTTTTTGGATCTTCAAAAAGACACGTGTAGGCTTGAATGGATTTTAGTCTGATCATAACAAAAAGCTAATTTTCATCTTCATGAAGAAACCTGTTGTTTTTTATTAATAAATGACAACTTTGTTTTTATGGAATATAAAAATAATTTTAGTCTAGGAATGGCGTTTTTTTCAGGGAGTTGTATAATTTATATAATTTTTCCTTTTTTTTTTTTCTAAATATTTTTCTTTACGCACAGTTAGTAGTTAAATTCCTGATTTATTGCAAACTTTCAATGGTTTTAATCAATTTTTTAAAATAAAAATGTAGCAAACTTACTATTAAAATACATTTTTTTTTATAGTAAAAAAAACTAAAAACTGTCAGTGAACAGTCGGGTTGCCAAAAAAAACAAAAAAAAAAACAAACCCAGCAAAATGCTTGTTAAAAGGTTTCATTGACCCATAAATGTTGTCTTATTTTTTCTTCTAAAAGCTTTCTTTTAAGAAGCTAAAAAAGAAAAATATTTACTTTGCTTGTTTGAAATCGTGTGAAAAACGGAAGTCATAAAGAAACTCCATGATGATGATGATGTGTTGTTGAATTTCTGAAGCGAAAACTCGGAAGTTTATGCTATAAATTCAATGTTGCGTAGTTGATTGTTGTTGTTAGCTTATTTTTTGTCTTCGTAGGTAGATTATTAATAATAAATGTTTTTCTATTGTTGGCGGTAAAAGGTAGACTCCACGAGGGCAACGGAGTTAAAAAACAATAAGAACATGTTACATATAATTTAAGTCCCTAAATTAATTACTAGTAGAGAAAACAAAATGCAATCAGTCACTGTGTCTTCTCTCTTTTTGGGTGGGGTCATGTCAATGACAACAAAGAACAAGAAAATAAATGAGTTTTAATTTTTTTATTTCTAGCTCGGTAACAGATGTATTTAATTTCTTATTCGTAAAAAAAAAAAAAAATTGGAAAAAAGTTAAGTAAAATTTGGATGAAAGAATCTTTTCTTTTCTGGCGAAGATGATGGAATTGAATATTTTTGTTTTTGTCGATGAGTGAATAATAATAATAATCAGATGGTCAATTTCCCAATGAATGGTTGATGATTAGAGAGGCGGCGAATACGAGGTGAAAAGGGGGCCAGATTATCACCAGTAAGGAGGGGGAGTGGAAAAGAGAACTTCTCCCATCTTATTAAATATGCAATAATATCTTTTCTTTTTCTTTTCTTCTTCCTCATCCTCCTCCTCATCTTCATTGCAGCAGTAGTTTTATCTTCGCTGCAATATGACGATGACGTCCAGTAAATGAGAGAGAGAATTCAATTTTGTTGACTAAGTAGTGGGATTTTAAAAATAAAAAGCAGCAGCAGCTTCTTTTTTTTTATCCGGAAGACGTTTGTTTTTCGTTTTTATTTTTCAAGCTTTACTGATGAAAAATAATCTGATGAGAAACACTGAGCTGCTGCTTCTTTTGGTGATCGTAGTGTTGTTACTTGATTAATCATCATCATCATCGCCCCTCCCCCTCGTGATTCCAGTGAGGATGCAAATATTATTTTTGTCACCCCGACACTTATAATGGCGGTCAGCATTGCACAAGCGAGTTTTTCTTTTTTTCTGTTTGTAAATTGCTTTTTACCTACTTTTTTCTTTTTTTAATGAAATAAAAAGCTTTTCTGCAGTTTCAAAGCTCGCTCTAAAATGTATTTATTATCATCGCAAGAAACGAAGAAAAATAATCTTATTTTTGTCAAGCACAGCTTCCATGAAAATCTCTCTCTATTAGAATCTTAGAGATTGCCACAATTGAAGGACGGTACAACACCAACAGACGTTTCTTTTTTTTTTCTCCTCTTCACTTCAGTGTTTATGACTTGCAGGCGTGTAGAGAATGATGCCCATAACTAAGAAATTGACTCCAGTTATATTTTTTTCGGTCACCGTTAATTCTTGGTTTATTCAGTTTTAAATTAATGATTAATCCATCCAGGCCCTACCCTCCCTTCAAAAGGATTAGGGTTCGTTTCGAATAACATCTGGAATTTACGAGTGAACTGATGCAGTTTTTAAATTGAATGCCCCCCCCCCTTTTTTCATTTAAGCTTAGTTTGTTGACTGTTCTATAATCTTCTTGTCTTGTTAGTATTCTTGAATAGATATTTTTACTTTCATAAGCCCCCTCCTGTCCTCCCAATTAATCTCAATAATACGAATATGTACAACTGCTTTTTCAAATCTATGATGGCGAGACACTAAATAATGCATCCGTTTTCCTTCTTAGACATTTTTGATTCCTATCAATCGATCTTCACTATTCCAAAGCAAACAGTGTTTTTTAAATTTTTTTTTTGTTTTTTAACTTTCGACTCTTTGCTCTGAACATTTATCATTTAGAAAAAAATTATAACAAGTTGAAATCCAGCCATACGTTTGTCTGGATTTTTAATATAATTTCTGCATTAAAAAAAAAAAAGATGATCATGAGTTGGAATAATTAATTTTCTAATCGCCGCTTAGATGTGGCGCAAGGCCGAAATTATGGAGTACCCAATGAGGATCGAACTCAGTTGTAATAGGTAGCAAGACAAGCTTGCTAACTATTATTACCACCGAGTTGGAATAAAATAAGTCTTAAATTTATTTATTGAACGCTGCTTTAAGAGTCAACTAAATCGCTGAAAAAACAGCAAATGAATTAAAAAGAAAAAAGGCCCCAAACTTAATAAAAACGAACTTTTTCCATCAAAATGTTTATAAGAGAAAAAAAGGTAAAAGTATTTTTTAAAATCTTTTTTATCCCTTCTAACACGTTCGAAATTTTGGTTAAAAAACTCTTGTTTTGATTTTAGTTAGCAGATGACCAAATTGTTACGAGAGTTTTACAATGGAAAACGTAATAATTCAGTTTGGGAAAATTGGTTTTTAAACACAACTCATTGGATTGGGAAATGTAAATCATCTATTATCTTTTTGAAAGACTTTGCCTCTATTTCTGAAAATCTTCTAGTAGTAAAATATAAAATGTAATATAACTATGACATTAATTTGATAAGATAATTGCTTGAATAAATAATATAAGGACATTATAGTCTGAAAAACATTTTTTTTCGATTAATAATGAAATTTTAAAATAATTTTTTATTTTAATTATAATAATTTAAAGTTTCAAAAATATTTTTAAAATACTTCAAAGATTTGTTGTGGTCAGTTAATAAAATTATTAAGTGAAGATTACTATTTAAAAATTAAAAAGTTTAAGGTACCTCCACTCATTTTCGGTATCTAAATTTTAAATTGAATTTTTAAAAATAAAGTTTTCTTGAAACTTATTTTACTTTTAATTGAAAGCTAAATGATTAAATTTACTATTTCCAGTAAGCAAAATACACTGGTGTATTTCATACAAAAATTAGATTGATTGGAATTTAGAATTTTAAGATTTTTTTTAATCTTTAAATTTTTTGGTCATTTTTAAGCAATTAACACATTTGTAAACAAAAGTTAATTCACAGTTTTAAAAATCTTGCAAAATTTAAATATACATCTGTGACATTATTTTTGGAAAATTAGCAAATTTAATATTAAATTAATCTGATTTACACAAGTATTACTTATTTATAGCATGAAATTTAGAATAAAACTATTTCTTAAACACAGAGTTCAACTTTTTGACCTTTGCACAGTATATTTTAACAGGTTTCCAAAGATGCCAGATAAGATAAATATGTATGGTGATCACAAGTGACATAATCGTACAAATTTTTTTTCCAATAAACACATTTCAACACATGACCTTTTGATTTACATATAGAAATTACCATGAAAAAAATTAAATAAAAAAAAATAAAATTTATCTTAAAAATAGAGAGGCACAACAATTTGTATTAGATCATTTGGAATTTATTTACTTTATTTTTACTGGAATTTGTATTTGAAATGAAATTTTCTAATCTTGTGTACGTAGCAAGGTTTTATAAGTTTCTTCTCACCTACGGTTTCAATTTTAAGAGAATTCTTAATACAATATTTTTTTATTTTTTTTTTATTTTGTAAGTTTCTTTGTTTTACTTCACATAAATTATGAGGGTGAATAAACACCCAGGAATTTATGGGTTTTATTGGTTCCCTGGTGGTCATTATTCTTATTACAAATGTAAACAACACATTTTCTTTTTTTACATATTTTGGATAATCAGAAAAAAAACGTAGCTTTAGTTTCTGACAAGGAAATAATCAGCTAGGTTTCTACTTTATGCAGTTAAAGTGGATATTTATCTATTTTGTTAGCTTAGCTGAATCTTTATCCTTTTGTTTCTATTTATAAAGATATGATTTAGATAACTTGACAGATATCAAGTAAGAACCCATTTTACCAATTATACTTATCCTGAACCTTGAGTCACTTGCTATAAACACCAGTTTTGGAGACACTGGAACAAGAAATATGATCTTTTTGACGAACACTATTAGAGCAAACAATAGAAATGCAGAAGGATATGTCCCTGTGTTTCATAGGCTATGCGAAAGCATTTGATAAGATATGACACAAAAAAAATCTGATTTATTCAGGAAGAATATTAAAATAATCCAGAACCTTTACAAGGAACAAACTGCCTGTATTCAGATAGAAAATAAATCATTCAACCACAGTAGTGGTGGAATATATTCTCAAATCCAACATTGAGTGAATCTAGACAGCTTTCAAGCTTCACCATTAATTCAGTTCTCAACTAAATTTCAAACAGTTTACAGAGTTAGATAGGACACCTCCTTAACTACATTTTGAAAAAATTGTTTTGAAGTTTGGTTCAGTAGAAAAAATAATTACATCAAAATATGTTAAGTTCGAAAAAGGAGACTAACTACATTAGTATGTAAGTGAGTGACTAACACTTTTAATTTTCTGTTTAATATTTTTGCATGCGGTTTTCAGCATTTAAATTCTGATGATATCTTTTGTCAATCAAACTTTGCTTATCACTTATCATTTTATCAGAATTAATTATAAATAATCAATTTTTTATTTATTTATTTTTCTTTTTTAATCACATATAAATCTTTTTATTTTCAATTTTTTTGAATGCAGTTTTCAGCATTAAATTTGTATTTAAATTAATAGCAATACCTGGGAAAAATCATGGATTACATGAAAAAATGTGCACATGAAAAGTAATATTCTTAAGATTATATTAAACCTGGAAAAGAACAGGACAAGATATTCTAATGAAGTAAAAAATGAATTTCTTATTTGAAATATTGCAGCTAAAAATAAAATTTGAATTTGCATTCTCAAGAGGGCATAAAAATGCAGGAAACTAGTGAAGAAAAAAAAGATTAAACCATACTTAATTACATAAGTTACAAGATTAACCAATTTGATTTATAGAATATATTTAATTTAGTGGAGTGGAAGTTTTTTTTTGTTTTTTTTTTTTAGCCTATCTTCAAGTAAAATGAAGTCATTTAATAAAAAAATAAGTTAATTTTTATTTTTTTGTGCAAACTGAGACTCTACTAGAATAAAATGATAAAACAAATTTAATTCAAAAGTTTTAAAACTTTGACATAGCACAAAATTATATGCTAGCAAACAAATCAATATTTTAATTTTATTTTAAATGAATTTAAAAATGCGCATTACTGAAATCTAGTATCTAATTGGTAAAGTTTTGATTATTTAGAGATACAAAAAAAACTATTCTACTTAATTTTATTAAAAGATACTTTTCTCTTTTGAAATTCACTGTGGTAAGCATTAAACCAAGACTGATCTGCCTGTCCCAAGTTAAGAGAAAGCAGAAATATGCAAGTGAATAGATTTGGTGCTTAGTTTAGCTGTATTTTGTATAAATGATCCTGAAAAGGTGTGAATACATCTCTCTCGATAGGGGTTAAATCAAATGTGGGGTCTTTAGTTGTAGCTCGTCTAGGAGAGGACTATTTTAAACTCAAAACTAGAGAAGGCAACAGGAAACCATTTTACTCTCTGTCCTACTGATAAAAAACAATTAGGTTTGTTAAGGTAATTGGCATAAAAAAAAATGAAAAACTGCTAAATTCAGATGAGATGAACTCTAGAGCAGTTTTATTTTTTTGGCCTAAAAGTTTTTTTTTTTCTCTCTCTAAAGAAGTTTAATTTTCTAAATATCCTGTGATTAGGATAATTTCCCCCTTAACACAACCTGTTTCACTTTTGTGTTTGTGATCCATATATCTCTATTACCATTCTCTACTCCCCCACATGATTTCTAACACTTGTTATTAGGTGGACATAATGAATATTCAATATTAAGCTTGCTGTTCATTTAATTATGTAAAATGTTTATATTAATGGTAGTTTAACTTGATATTTACAGGATTGGCTGAATTGGCTCATAGAGAATATCAGGCTGGTGATTATGAACGAGCAGAATCACATTGCATGCAACTGTGGAGACAAGAGCCTGAAAATACTGGCGTGTTATTACTATTATCCTCCATCCATTTCCAGTGTAGACGCCTTGATAAGTAAGAATTTACTTTATTCTCTGAACTTAATTCTCCTTTCATTACATATCTTTATTTACTAAAATGAATTAATATTTCAGTTTTTAACATAATCAGAATGATCTGATTAACTTTAAATTTGATATGTCTTGCTTTATTGTTTAATTTATAAATTTTTGCTATTTGTTCTTTTTTGCATGAACATGGCTTGAACTTGTCCTTTTAGAATCGTTTTATCACTTATTTAAAGTTTGTGCTGATTCAGAGTCATTGACGGAGTTAAGAACTGTGAAATAAAGATATTTTGAATAAAATTTCTTAGATAAATCTGATGTTTGGGACTTTTTTATTTGATGTTAGCTTCAACAGTACTTCATGTTTTAACTTTTCTGAATATTTTTCCATTTTCTATAAATTTGCAAAGTAAAAAATTTCTAATATTCATAAACATTTCTTAAATTTATTTCTTTTTCTTTTCAGATCTGCTTATTTCAGTCAATTAGCTATAAAACAAAACCCAATGTTGGCAGAGGCTTATTCAAATTTAGGAAATGTGTTTAAAGAAAGAGCTCAGCTACAGGAAGCCTTAGAAAATTATCGGCATGCTGTTCGATTAAAACCCGATTTTATTGATGGTTATATTAATTTGGCAGCAGCATTGGTCGCCGCTGGAGACATGGAGCAAGCAGTGCAGGCATATGTTACAGCATTACAGTATAACCCGGTAAGTGATGCTTATTGAAATCATCTGCTGTGTCAGTTGAAAAAAAACGAAAAAACGGGCTGAAGATGCTTCACAGAAATAGCATAATATTCCCTTCTAGTTCTGTACCTCAATGTGAATTGATGAAATGTTAATTGATGTTGTATGTTTAATCCTGATGGAGTGACCCACTTGTAGTTTTGTGCCAGCTTATGAAATAAACCCTCTCCACTATGATAATGTATAAATTCCAACACTTTCACAATCAATCACCAAATGTTTTAAAATATCCATTTATATTTTTTCATTTGTTTTTAATTAAAAAAAAATCATTTGGCTACTTCAAGGAAGTTATAACTTACTATTTGGTTTTTCTTTGTAAGAGAGGAGGAGATTAATAATAGCAATAATTGCATTGTTAATGCATTTAAGTAACCAAATAAATTTTACCTTTCATTTTTGTTTAACTTTATTTTTTTATTTTTATTTTTTTTTGTTCTCTACTTGTAGGATTTGTATTGTGTACGGAGTGACCTGGGTAACTTGCTGAAAGCGTTGGGGCGATTAGATGAAGCAAAGGTAAACTACATTGTTTCTGTTTCTCTTTCAGACTGCGCAGACTTTATTCAACTGGCATTCAACATTAGGCTTTCCTTTCGAACTCTTGCTCAACCTTGCCATTGAAACAGATTTAAAACTTGCCAGTCATTGAGACTATCTCGGAGCCATTAAACCATCCTTTGTCAAAGCTGTTTAATGAATAAGTTTTTATCTTCTGTCAGAAGACTGCAGTGTGGTCAGTTTGATTTTCCAGGGATGCCCCTGATTTCAGTTTACTCTTTCAATTTGAAAAAAAAAAATCAAGTCCTTTATTAAAAATTATATTTAAAAGAACAATGTTACTATATTCATCCAAAGTATATTGATCTCCATTTAACTTGTAATATTTACTGAAGTTTGTTCTCTTTGTGTCTTTATCTTGATACATAATATATTTACCTGATATTTGGTTAGTTTTGGCAGAGAAATGTTTAATATCTCATTGCAAATACAGCTTGTTTATATAGAACTCTTTCTCAGAGACTATCTGATAATGTCTCGCTCTCATACAGTGAGGATCTATATTCTAGTAGATGTTTTTTTTTTTGCCCCCTCTTGTATATGCTTTTAAAAATGAGATATGCTCTTGGTTTCAACCTTAATTATGCATCAGTTCATTCCCTGCACTGAGTCTTATATCTAAGCTTGCCGTTTTCTTCCACTTGGGCTTTGCGCTTGGTTATTTTCACTGACAGCTTCTTCAAAATATATTTTGTATCAAGATACAATGAGAAATTAAAAAGTAAGAGTTAGTTTACATTTAGAAGATAATGTTACAAGTCGATTTAATGCTATCAAATATTTTTTTTCTTTTTACTTGATTATTAATGAACCTTGAATATAAAGCTTTATCAATGCATTAAAGATTTACAGCTTTATTTTTCCATCAAAGTTTTTTTCTCTCTTCTCTCTCTTTTGTTTAGAAGAAGAACTTGCAGCTGGATGTCTTCAAGTTCAATCTTGGATATTTTCGACATTCTTTGAGTTCTTTCAACCTAGTAAAGTATTACGTCTGTATGGCGAAGGGAAAGTGACACTGAAAACAATCACGTATAATTAATGCCAACAGTGTTTATAACTTGAAGTGTATTTTAAGTTTAATTGTAAAATGAAATTAAGAAAAATGTTCGATCTGTTACAGCTAAAACCGACATTTGAAATATTTTGAGCTAAATTTAAATGAAGATCAGATTTACTATCTTTTTTCACACTGAAACTCTAGAATTTTGAAAATAGATTACTCTTACTTTTTTCTCATTTTTGCACTTAGAGAGTTTGCTGTCATTAAAAGAAAAATTATCAAAATGTTTCTAAAAAGCCTATGCTTTATCAGTGTGTGTCTGTATGTGTATATACAAACATAAACATACTTATTTATATGTACATATCTGCATGTATATACTTTGTATGTCTGAAGAATATTTGTATATATACACACATACTCGTACTCTTATGTGTTCATGCAGGTTTTTCATGATGATGAATTAAAGGAAAATTCAAAATGTCCAATTTTTTTCTCCCTGGGAATCTGCGACCACTCTGCAACCTTGAAATTTTGAGATTCACAGGAAGGAAGTTCAGGCTGGTGCTGCTCTCTTATACCCTGGTACATTTGATAACCTTCACTTCTGGATAATACATTGTGCATGCCTCTATATGTATGTATATGGATGCATTTCTTGGTGTATCTATATACATACATACCTTTTTAGTGCTTATGTAGATATTCTGAAGTTATAGTTTTTCTTTTTTTCTTCTATTCCCCCTCCTCTCAGCAAAAGTTGCTTTCTTAATGCGTATTTACACTATCTGAAAATTTTCTATTCCTCTGGTTATCAAATTAGCAAGATATTTTGGTCTTTTTCTATGAAAACACAAAATGCATTCAAAATTGATAAAATGTTTTCATAAACATTTTTCAGAATGTATTATTTTATAGTTCGATAATTTAAGTGTAACTTTATTCAAATTTTTTAGACATTTGAAGTGCTTTTTAAATTGGATTCCAAAATTTAAAAATAAAATCCGGAGGTATCAAATATCCAGCGTGTGATTGTAAGGAGCCAGCCTTAACTTCCATCATTTGCTATCAAATGCCATGAAAGCTGAAACCTCCTGCCGGCAAACAGCGCCACCATTTAAAGATTACCTCGCAGGATGCAGATTGAGGCCAACTAGTCAATGGAGTGTGATCTCTTTGCATTGCAGTATTTGCTGTTAATATTGAGGGAGGAACACAGACTTGAGCTAGTCTTGTGTATACTGTCACAATGTTAGTCAGGATCAGTTGCTTTATATTCTTTTCTGTTTAGGGAGTGGGGAATTATTATTAACTAATGGTTTTTACCCTGTACAGTACCACCTTTTTTTTTTTTTTTTTTTTTTTTTCTCTTCATGCTCAAATTCAGCACACAAATAAAGAGAGATTAATTTTGAGGAATTATAACTTCCCAAAATGGCAAACCATTATTTTTTTTTAGAATCTAATGAGTAAAACAAGTAAAATAAACTCTATGATATATGATAATAATGCTGGATGGATGGATTTGTTAATAGAATATAGAGGTATAATTTTATTGCATCTTTCAGCTGTTATCATTTTGGGGGTTGAAGCAACAGTTGAGATTAGTCTTAGAGTTTGAAGGTATTCGTACTTTTATTTTTGCCCCCCCCTCCCAATCCTTTTCCATGTACTTTACTTTTTATTTTTATTTGCAGCATAGTATTTTTGCGTTAAATATTGCTGTAAAATATTTTAAAATCATTTGTTAATACTATAAATGCTAGAATATGTGTGCATTGTATGAGTTTGTGTTAAAGTGTGGGTATTGTGACTTTTATTTATTTTTCTTATGGAGAAAAAAATGCTTAAGAATATTTCTTTTTTTTTAGTTTTATTGGGAATTATTTTCTTTCTTTCCAAGTGAGTTCTGAATCCTGAATGTAGCAATACCATCCTGGCTACATTGTGCAGTATATCAATGAGGACAAAGGATTGTTTAACCGTCTCAGGGATGGATAGTTTGAAATTTGTATTTGCTGTGTGAATTTTCTTTTTTCTTTTTCCGAAAAATCACAGAGGCAATATTTGTTGAATGAATAATGCTTCCAGTTGCAAGTGGTGTATATTAAAATTTATTTCACTTTTCACTGATAACTCTAAATAAATTCAGTGTTACTGATTTTATTAGATTTGATGTTGGTGTTGCCCATTCACTCTGGTCAGTAGGTTTGAAGAACACTGGATTTTAAGAAAAAGTATTTATCATATTCTCAGGCAGTAAAAGCATGGGCTAAAAATATTCTGATTATAGTTATATTAAAGGAAGCATTAATATTGGTGTTAAGAGCTGGAAAATCATTCTTTATCAATAGGCCTCTCAATGTGCATGTTTCTCTAAATCTCAGGGATTTTTATCTCTTCCCTCTTTCACCCATAATGCTTCATACATTTTATTGTCTTACAAGGTTTGCATCGTCTATTCTTTGTAGTGTTCTCTCCTTAGGCAACCTAGTCTTGATCTAGTGTTTTCTTTCTCTGTTTACTAAGTTGGTCCAATGTTTTGGTCATTTAGATATGTTCTCTTATTTTTTCCCTCCTGAGTTCAATGATTAACCAAATTTTCTATTTACCTTTTTTAAATTTAGTCCCTATCACTTTTGAACTAAAATAGAACTAAGTGTAATTAAATGACTAATTGAATGTAATTGAATAAACCTCTTCATTTTTAAGTATTACACTTGTAGGGTTTATTCCTTCTTTTAATGTTAATTTTTAGCAAAGAAAACTATTGACTTTACTGTACAATGGTAATTGCATATTTCAGTTGTGGTGCAGTGGATATCGGCTCGGAAGGAGAAATCGCGGTGTAGAGTTTGAATTCCAGTTGAATCATTGCATTCACTTACGTGCAAATAACCTTGGGAAAGGTATTAATCTGGCTCTTCCTTCCAGTTATGGATTAAATAACAGGGCAGATTGGGTCCCTAGCCTTGGCTGGCAACCAGTCTACCACAGAAAGCAATGGCAACCTACTGCGGGATAATCTTATGCCCAGTCAGTCATGTCTCTTTCGAGACATGATCGCCCAAGCGTGTTTCACGTATGCCACTTAACTGACTGACTTAGAACCTGATTTTCAGACAAATAATGTGATTTTAATTCCTATGTTGGTTGTAAAAACTTTTTTCATTTTACATGGAATGCATGGAAAAACTTTTTCTCTATTTTCGTTCTTCTTGGTTTGAAGAACGGTAAAATTTATGATTTAGTATTTTATTTGATTATTATGTTTGTATTATGTTCCGTTTTCTTTAGCTTTATTGTATTTGTATTATAAAAAAATGTATTCAAAGTCTTCATTTGGATAGAAGCAAGTTGCAGATAAACTTATAAATGTTTTATAAGTTTTATCTTGTATAAACTACTACCTTTTAGTTAAAGGTCAGAGTTTTTTTAGTTACGTTTTTTTTTTTTTTTTTTTGTTGCTATGTGGAGGAAATCAGTGAAAAATTTAACCTTTTCTCAATGTACCTGAAAAGTAATTTTTAAAATTCATCATTTTAAACTGGAAGTAAGAGTCATTCAATAAGATTATCTGTGATTTTTATTTTTATTTTTGTCTTTCATCTTGAGTGCTAATTGTTCACTGTTGTCAACATATTCTATACCACTGAACACTAATGATCGTCTTTTTCGATTTCTACACAAGCAATGCAGGTGTGCTCACTGCTATCAAATAGTGTGCCTGCCTGGTCAGTCAGTCACTCGTGTCTCCTGGGTCAGTCACTAGCTGTGGGTCGGTCAGCGGTCGGTCACCTTCTACCTACTTCCGGCCGAGCCTGGCCACGCCAGGGCAGGCTGCAGCAGCACCAGGACCAAAGGACAGACTCCTCCTAGTTGACTACTACAGCTGGTATGAATGAATACATTGGTATTAGTAGACATCTCTGAGGTGTGAGCTGAAGGTATTGTATACTTAAATGTGAGTCAATTTCAGTTGTAGTTCCGGCTGTTTGTCTCCTCTTCCTGCAGTGTAATGACATCTATTCAATCTTGATGGCAGGGTTTGTGATTTGGGGGAAGTTTGGATTGTTTACACTTTTGACTCTTCAATCATGTCTTGCTCCCTTTTTTTTTTCTAAATGTATATTATTGGATTGCCTTCCATTCTAAAAATGCATCATATATAGATTCCAAAACAAATCTTTTCTCATAGGTAAATTAATCTGAGCTGCATGTCTGGTCTTAGCAATTTAAAAACAAAAAAAATAAAGTTAGGTTTAAATTTTTTTATTTTATGCTGGTTTCCTTCACATATAAAATTCTTTTGACTCCGATCACTAGGATGAGAAAATAAGGTACTTTTTTCTAAAAGGTAGGGTTCAGGCAAAACCCTTCTGATTCTATTAAGTCTCAATATTTACTCGGACTTTTAAAGTATTTTTTCTTGATTGGCAGCAAATTTCACTTGAGTCTTATAAAAATCCTTTTTCAAAATGGAAACTGATTTATGAAAAGATTTTGGATTATTTTTAGAATTTTTTATTTTAAGAGTGTTTGATGTATGATTTCAAAAGTAAATCTAGTTGGAAATGAAATTTATATCCATTTGACATTTGTTTTACACCAAATAAATATTTTCTCATTTTACATTTTTTGAACATTTTAATGAAAAACAATGGAAATTTAATCATTAGGTTTTCCATTTGATTTTTTTCTTGTATAAAAGAAATCATTTTAATTTTTAATTATATTTTAGATTCCTCATTGAAAAACATTACAGCTTATACCATAAGTCAGCATTTTTTTAGTAATTGGAAAAAATAATAAAAATGGAATCAAGTAATTGATAGCTTATGATTTTTGACTGGATTTAATTGATCTGTTGAGTATTAACAGCATGTCTGTTAATTTCTTCCACAATTAAACTGCATATCCAAATAAAAAAACTGCAGAATAATTGCAATTGATACGTCATATTTTTTTTTTAAATCATTAAGCCTATTTAAATGCTCTCTTTGTTTTTAATATCTTGAACATGATTATAACTTATACAAATGTGCTGTCTTGATGTTATATAAATTGTTGAATAACTTAAATATTTTTATTTTGAATTTCTGTATGTAATCGAGTTTTTGGTTTACACTTAGTTATTGCTTATTATCCTTTAGTTGTGAATATCAATCCTCTTATCTCAGATAACAGCTTTGCCACATGCCATTATACTGCAGCTGAAAGGAAATTGATATGCCCTAAAATACAAGAAAAAATCAAAAAAAGACAAACCAGCAACAATAATTAATTATGTCATTAAAAAAAAAACAAACAAAACAAAAGCAAAAAAATTAATGGTGATCATAAAAGGTTTTTTCATACATGCTTTTTAATAATTTTTTTTTTTTTTTAATAAAGTCATTTCTTCATAACATCACTAATTGCTCTAAAATTATTGCTAATTTTTCAGAATAATTGTTTTTTTCTTCAGTCGTGATTTTTTTTTTTTCTCCCCCTAATTTTGTAAGATCTTTTATTTTTATTTTCATTGATTCTTCATTATATTTCCATCAGTATTATTTTTTTGTATGTTTTTACTATTGTCATTTCTTTTTTATTCCCCTAGCGCGCAGTGCACAGCGCGGACGCTCGCGGTCGCAGGCGACTTTTTATAAATGCCATATTTCTTCACCTTTCTTCCTACTAAATAAAAGTTGTATTATTTTTACATGGGGAACTAAGAGTCTTTGCTTTTGAAGCCCTTTCTTTCATCCATCCTCAAATTTTAATTCATTACTGTAACCAGTTTAAAAAAAAATTCTTGTGACTGTCAGAATCTTTAACTTGATATGTTGGAATTTATTTTCATTCTGAAAGCATTAATAAGAAATGATTTGATTACAAAGAAATATTTGAGGTACTGAAAACCAAAAAATTACAATGACGTTTTGTCGCTAGAATTTGATCTTAATTATATTTCTTCTCTGTGATTTTATGTTAGATATCTATCTACAGGGTGTTCCTAAAGTCTGGACACATCGGCAAAAACGCATATTTTCAAGAAAAGAAATTTTCAGCAATTTATTAAATTGAAATATTAACAAATAACATCTTAAATCTGATTTCTGTCATTTGTGATGCAAAGGCTGATGCATTTTGTAAAATTCATGTGAATTCTTTGCAATAGCACTGCATTGCTATCAATTAGCACATTCACTTTTTACATGTTCAATCAAGTGTGTTGCACCTGTGATGTTCATTGAGTACACCTTCTCCTTTATCATACCCAAAAAGTCTTTTCTTTCTTTCTTCCAAGAAAACCATGTTTAATCTGTGGGCAAAAGAAAAAAAAAATTTAACAAGATTTCTTATGTGTCCAAACTTTAGGGATACCTGGGTGTGTATACAGACACATCAAAACTTTCCAGTTGTATTATTTGAAATAATGTTTAGAAAAAATGAAAAATTGTTAAAAGAAAGCAAATGTTGATTATTAATGATTTCAATTTTTTAATTGATAGTGTAGCAGAGATGTTGATAGATACATGTCCTATGTTCCTGATAGATAAAAATATAAAAGGACGCAAGAAAAATTGTATACATGCGTCTCAGGGAAGCACTTCTATTTTTTCTATAATAAAAAAGCGATATATGTGGATTTTCAGCTAATTAGCAAAAAGTAGCTTTGTTTTATTTTGAACTGGAAATTTCCACTGAAAATATCATGAGAGAATTTACCTCCTTTTTTGTTTTTTCTCTTCCCGAACCATTTCAAGCTAACTGTTGTTTGTTTTCCTGGAAACTGAACAATTTAAATTTGTGAGAAGGTCAGTGAGCTGAGATAAATTGCACTGGATGAGGTACAAGGTGGGGGGTTAGACGGCTTTAGGTGTTTCATCAAAGAAAGCTTTCCTCGTCCCTTGACTCAGAGAAAAAGTAAGTTTGAACTAATTCCCAGCTTAAATAATTTTTTTTATTTTTTTTTTTTAAATAATTTGAAGCCATCGAAAATAATCTTTACCAATATCATTATTGGGGATGGATTAAAACCATGAGTACCAACAGTTCCTTTAAATAATCATATGTACAAAGCCTTATGTTGTTGCTTTCTTAGGGCTTAGAAGAAATATTTAAAAATTAATAACTGATCTTTTCTATTAATTCACCCCAAACTAAAAAGCCTGGTAGCTGGTAATTAGTTATCTCCACTCGGTTGCAATATCTAAGTTTTAAAATTAAATTTTAAAAATGAAAAATCAATCAAATAGAATCTGATATTGTTTTGATATTAGTCAATATAACAGCTTGATATGTGCTTGCCACACTCTTTATAAGATTATTATGGTAGGAAATACTAGTTTCTTTTGATTCTTTATTTCACTCTTGAGATGCAATTATGAACACTTGCACTTAAATCAGTATTCTTTTTAAAACTCACTTTATCCAATGTTTTTTAACTACATCAAAACAATTTGTTCTTTGTAGTTGTTAAATAAATCAAATCATTTGTTTTGACGAGTGTTATCAGCTCATATTTATAGATGATGAAATTGAAATAAAAGCAACAAAATGATTCTGCTTCTATATTCTGACATTTCTCTGTGAATCTCTAATTATTTTGAAAAGCTCTCTTTATCATTGTCCCTTTACTCAAATTTACTATTTAAAACTTATGACCAGAGAGTACCCCATGAGATAATACAACTTGCTGAAAGAGAAGAGAAGTGAAAGCTAACTTTTTATTTCACCATGCAGACTGCTTTTCCATCCCTTTGAATGAGAGAAGAAGGAAAATGGCATTTCTGTTTTTGTTTTGTTTATTCACTATGTTATCAGTACAGGTCATCACTAATGTCTGGTTTGTAGAACCATAGTTTCTTTTGCAGCCTTTTTAGACCAGAACCAAACAAAAACTTAAAGGAAAAACAAACAAAAGTCTTGGCTTATTTCTCATCCTTTGTTGTTAATTTCAGTTGATAATCAAAGAAAATTTGAAATTATTTTTTTACGTTAAATTGATATGCAGGTTACATTCCTTGAATATTCTTAATCCTAATTTCAAGATTTCAAATGACTATCCAATCTTTTAAAAAAAAAAAAATTTTGGAAACTTTGTTTTAAAAGTAATTGATTTTTCGTTATTAAAAACTCAATGAACAACTAAATGTTGGGAACTCGTTTCCTTTTATTACTTTTCAATTTTTGACACCTTCATGCAAAAGCTAGGTTCGCAGAGAAAGCCTGATTCTAAAAGCCTACAGGCATGATCTGTGCTTAACAAGTGAACGTGGCACGCGTTTTAGTGATATGCGCGTTTTCTCCGATTAAGACGCAGGCGTTCTTGCGCTTTGACTTTTTGTCTTTTTCTTTTCTTTTTTTCTTTTTTTTTATATACTATGTTGCTTTTTGCTGCTATTTCTTCTATTACTATTATGATATTACTTGATGGTCTTGGCAAGATCTTAACATTTTCTTTGCTATATACTTAGGCTTGCTACCTGAAGGCTATTGAGACACAACCAAATTTTGCAGTGGCCTGGAGTAATCTGGGCTGTGTTTTCAATGCCCAAGGAGAAATTTGGTTAGCTATTCATCATTTTGATAAGGTCAGTACAATTTTCATATCTAAAATTGTAGGAAATATTTACTCATGGGGAATTTTTATATTTGAAAAAAATATGCTAATTGAATAATAAAGTTGATTTTCAGGCAAACATTTAGGTTTCTGAAGTAGATCAGGAAATCTTTTAATCATATGAAAATGAGAAAAAATGTCTGAAATTTATTTTGAATCTGAATGTTGTGTGGCAATTAGCAGCAACTTGAACAGGAGTTGATTGCTATTTTCCTAAATAGCACAAAGTCAGTTTTATTTACTCAATTTTGGTTCTAAAAGTTAATGCTTGATAATTAAAGGCCAAGTCTCTTCATGTAAATGAAGACAGCAATTTTTTATACATCCTTTCTTTTTATGATGAATGTTCAGATTTAGCTGTTTTATGTATTCCTGACTTCAGATATAAATTGAAGTTATCTTTTTGTGTGTGTAGTGAAAGCTTGAAAGTAATTTGGAATGTGACATTTGTGTATTGATTTAAAAAAAATGTAGTTTAGCAAGTTTCCTTTTTTCTGGTTCCTTTGTTTCATTTCTCACTGAAAGCATTTGCAATGACTTGGTTTTGAACTTGTTAGCCAATAAATAACTGGAAAAACTGCTTTATTCATGTCAACTCATTGACCTTGAGTGAATTAAAGCATATTGACTTTTTTTTTTTTTTTTTTTCCTTGAAAGCTAAAATCAATGATCATTTCTCATGGATATGATAAAAAAAAAAGCTTTCATAGATTTTATAAGAAAAATAAAATTTTGATTCATTTCTAAAATGTAATCAAATATGAACTGTGGGTCGAGTGTTATTTAACTGATGCTTGCCAAAATACAACTTAGAAATATACATACTTGCTCCTCAAAAAAAAATTTTTTTTGAATTATATTTACTTGAAATAGTTTGTAACATAATGTAAATTGTTCATTTAATTATTTTTATTTAATTTTTAAAGATTTAATGTTTGGAATTGTCCTGTTTCAATGTTATTACCATTTAACTTTTGAGTTAATGTTAGAATCTTTAAATTACGTATGCAAAACATCTGGTCTTTGTTTCTAATTTTTCTATTCTATCGTTTAGATTAATATACAAAAAACATTCTACTCTACATATTGATTTGTATATATTGAACATATGAAATATGTCTGCTGTGTCACTGATAATCTCTTTAATTTTATATAATCTGTTCTCAGTTGATTGTCAGAATGGATACCTTGTTGTGTCATTAGACCATTGGCATTCTGACCATGAAACTGGGGTTCAAATCTCACCACTTTTGATTTTCAGGCTGGCTAATTGTTGATAATATTTGGCTGGGGATACTAATCTCAGTGTGCTTGAAAACTATACCATGGGTTGACCCAAATTGTTGTGAGTGAAATTGGGTAGACAAAAGTGAAAGCTGTCAGTAGTTCTGCTAGCATTAAATCACAAGTTCTCTTGACTGAAGGTTTAGGTGTATTAGCCTTGTTCTACTATTGATCATGACAGATTGTGCTTTTTTTCCAGAAGCTGTAACTATGGTCTGCTCAGTATAGTTACAACAGGGACTAGCTGGCTAACAGATGTGCACACTTGGAAATGAGCAGTCAGCCATTAATATTTGTCATTAAATGTCTCCCTCTTTCTGTCTCTCTTTCTTGGTCACATATGAAACAGCTATTTGTCTTGTTAAAAATGAGGACAAGATAAAGATGCACTATTTACATTGTTCAAACTGTTGTCCTCATCCTTACAATATGGCATATTTGCAAGATTTCGGCCGTTGTACACGCCGGCTTTTTCAGCTGCTTGGAATTTCAAACTGAACCCTTTATTTTGATCACTAGGGTGTGTATATATACACATGGCTCAGTGGATTATCGGTTAGATCTAGTGATTTGACCCAAAGAGTTGTGAGTTCAGTACCTGGCTTCAGCAGTAATGAATAAAATAACTCAGAGTTGAGAAGTGGAATGGCACATGAATGAGAATGACATACTTCACTAATCTAAATAAAGGGTTTGGTCTGAAATTCCAAGCACCTAAAGAATGCCAGAGCATACAAGGGACAAAATGTCATTAATATGGCAATAAAGATGAGGGCAACAGTCTGAACAATGTAAATAAGTCGTCATCTCAGAAGTATAGATAAAGATAAAATTAATTCAAGTGAAGCAAAAGATCTTGCCCTTTAAAAAAAGAACAAAAAATGGTGATTTGTCATTTGCCTGTTGCTTTCACTTTATTACATGATGATGATGATGATGATGATAGTAGTAATTCAAATTGAGATAAAATGTATAGTGGCAGCAATATTTTCAAAAAGGTGAGTATCAGTGGGCTTTTTATATCCAGACAAAAAAATCTAACAGAAAGTCATAATGATAGCAAAAATCAGAAAACTATTAAAGAGCATAATCATTTTTTTGTATATTGTACAAATATCTGAATTTTCCAATAGTTTGTAGTTATTCAAATGTCAAAAATAAACCATTCAATGTTTTCTTTACCAGTATTTTAACTCTTGATTTTATGGATAAAATCTTAAGTTCTTAGAATAAGTTTGTATCTAATCTCTTTCAATAACCTTGATATTTTGAATTTAATTTTGTCAAGTTAAATTGCCATAATCAATAATGATTTTCAAATTGTATGAATTTTAATCGTAATTTTCATGATATTTAGTTTCTTTGCGATACTCTTGAACAGCTTCATAACAAGTAATGTTTGAAATCATGTGGCAGTTGTAAATATTTTTAATGTTCTCAAATGCCTAAATGATATATGTTTTCATAGTTATAAACAAGTTACTCTGTTAGAGTATGTTTTAATGAAGTTCCTAACTTGATCATCATCTGAGATGGCCATGTTTGTGGAGTATGTGAGACCCATACTCTGAGGTGTGCTTATAAGAGATTCTTTACATGTCAGAAATTTCTGAACTTAGTTTGAATGGCTTAGCAAAGATAGAGATGTTCCTTGAACAGATGATATCCTAATGGTCTTAGGGGATAGCATGCTTCTGTCTGAAATCAGTAGAGGTGTTAATGATTGCAGAAAATGAATTCAAATCATTTAACAATTCAGTGTCATGCAACAACTTAAAAAAAATGAATTTCCCTGATTTGATACAACTGTAAAGCATAAGTGGACATCTGAGTTTGCAAGAACGTATCTTGGCATTTTTACACACATTAATGACAAGAATGTAAAGTGATAATGACAATTGTTAAACAAACTCAGTATGTTCCACTTTGATGATGTTATGGTAGTGAATACATTGTCAACAATGCTTGCATATTGCCTTGATAGAAAAAATAACCCAGTTTAATTGTAAAATCATCATGCTGCATAAATCTATATAGCTAAGATTTCATCTGAAACGATAGATTTTGGATTTTACATCTAGTTGATTTCTTAAAACAAAATAAAAAGAAAGTGGGGTAGCGACTAACCTTTTTTTTTTTTTTTTTTTTTACATGATTTTCTTTCAAACTAATAAAGGATAAAACCAATGTTAATTTATAGATTCTTACTAAGCATTGATTTTTTTTTTTTATATTTTTTCTGACTTTAAATTTAGATGTTACTTTGAGGATGACCTGACATAGATCATGTTTATACCATTTTGTCATGAAAGGTTGAATCTCTGCATAATGAGTTTTAATTGTGAAGCCTTTATTTTTTAGAGCAACTACTTCATTGGTCTCTATCACAAAAGCAATTAGTTAAGCAAGATAATTTTGACTAAGTTTTTTTTTTTTTTCAAATAGTTTTAATACAGATGTGAGAAACTGAGACTTCACTATGAATGATTCTTGAAATGTCTTGTTATTTTAGAATATTGGAAACTAGTATTGTAGTTTATATTTGATTGTCATGAAATGTGTGATAGTTTGTTACTTATGTTGAAATGTAGTTAAAATAAAAATACTCAGAAAAGAAGAAATTCAGAAATTATAAAACATTAGATTTTGTGATCTTTAATTTGATTTTTTTTTTTTGTTTTTTTTATCAGGCTGTGGCACTTGACCCAAATTTCCTTGATGCCTATATCAATTTAGGAAATGTGTTAAAAGAAGCACGAATCTTTGATAGGTAAGTAATATTTTGATATGATTACAAAATTTATTCACTCGCCTGTTAATGTGTATGGATTTTACTCTTGTTATGTATTTCTACAAGGAATACTGGTAAGAATAATTTCTGCAATTTTGGTCTGAGTTTTATAAAAGGATTGTTGTTTGTAGTAATGTTTTACATTGATTATTATGGCACCATTATTGTCTTTTTCTGTAAAGAATATAAGTTAGGTTTTTAAAATAACTACCCCCCTCTCTCTCTCTGCACAACTTGACAATTGAAGTCAATATACTCAAAGCAAAGTGTTCATTATGTAAATTATTTGTTTTATATAATAATGTGTATAAAAAAAAATACCAAGTAAGAAAGACTTGATTGTCTCCTTTTGTAATTTTCTTTTGAGTTAGGCAACAAATTTTTGATAATATTTAATGGAAATAGTACTAAGCAAGTTGTAGAATATAATTGATTTCAAAGGCGTTTTTAATGTTAAGGGTTTTTATGTGCGTGTGCATAGCCTATTTCTGTATTTTGATTGGCTCGTCAGCATTTAAAGATTTTCTTTCTTTGCAGGGCTGTAGCTGCCTATCTTAGAGCCCTAAATCTCAGTCCCAACCATGCAGTGGTACATGGCAATCTGGCCTGTGTTTATTATGAACAAGGGTAAGTAGTTTATTTTCACTTTGGTCAACCACCTTCAACACTGAACATGTAAGAGTCATTTGTGTTAATGTATCCCAACAGAATGGAGTATAAAGAACAGAGAAGAACATTACTTGAGTTTGTATTTTGGTACATGAAGCATTGCTAAATGGAGTGGGGGGGGGATCTTTGTTAACAAAGAAACTGTTTCTTTATATTTCTCTATCATTTGAAAAGAAGTTGGATTAATGCAAAGAATATACAGAGTGTCCATAAAGTCTATTTACAATTTTGAGCAATTATTACAAAAGCAAATTAACAGACAAATATGTGGAAATTGTTACAAAATAAGAAGATAATAAAGTTATTTAAACTAATCTAATCCATCTCTGTATGAGCATAATTACTTGCACAAAGCATATCCAGGCAGTACTCCACTTGTTATTTTTGTTGTAGCATATCCTCATCAATGGTGACAATGGCATCAGTGATCTTTTGCTTTAGATCAGTGGTGTCCTGTATCTTTACCATAACCCCCATAGAAAGAAATCCAGGGGAGTGGTGAACAAGGTGGACAGGGAATTGGGTCATCCCTTCCAATCCACTGATCTGGAAATGTTTGATTTAGAAACCCACAAACATGCACTCCCCAATTTGGTGGTGCACCATCTTGATGGAAAATGATAGTTGGTTAAAGGCCATCTAGTTGCGGTGCCACATGTTCAGTCAAAAGGTCAAGATATCAATTAGCAGTAATTGATACTGTGTTGAAGAAAAATGAACCAATGATTTGATTGCACATGATCCCACCTCACAGTCTTGGTGAAGTTCCCTAGAACTGATCCCCAGATTCTCACCTTATGTGTTCAGTTTCCCTGAAACATGCAAGGTTGCCTCATCACTAAAACAAATTCAAGTGAGGAACACTTCATCCTCAGAAATTCATTCCTGCATGTTACAGGGGCCCAACAATATTTTTCGGACACTTTAGTATTCGACTTTCCGAGTACCATAGAGTGGCGAAATTCCTTCAATAGAATAGCATAAACATATAAAGACAATACCTGTAATAAAAATGAAAGAAAATTGATTAGGTAAGGAAAAATATTTATTTTTCATCATTTTTTACAAAACACACGCAACATTATTTTTCGGACATCGTTGAAAAACTGTTAATAGTCTGTAATATCACCTTTCTTCTCAATAACTTTTATCAATCTCTCTTCATAATGATCAAACATATGCACAATAACATCTCTACGTGTTTCTATTAGTTGTTTTTTGGCATCTAGTATCCGTTC
>JBBBDQ010029951.1:0-2500 GCA_037127315.1 Ascarosepion bandense
TTATGACAACAGATAAGTCAGCCGAGGGTTAAGGAAACCTATAAAAAACAAACAAAATAAAACGCTGTAATGACTGAATAATGACACCAGAAAATTACATAAATAAAAGATTTTAAAAACGTAAAATAATGGAGACTTGCATCAAGTCAATGTATTTATTTAATAATAAAAATAAACTTTTGCTTACACCTAATGGTGTGTAGAGCAGCGTTTTTGCTATTTCCGTAACAAACTGTTTTTTCATGGGGCAGGGTTGTTAGCCCTGCGTCCAACCCCAAAACCCGAAGGAAGGTGATTTTCTAAGCGTAGCTTAGACGTAACAAACGGCCGAAAGTAAGGGGCATCCAGTGAGGATCGAACTCACTACTCAGTTATAATGATTCTAGCGAGACGAGTCTGCTAACCATTACACCACGGCGAAGTGCGCTAATATATTTATTTAATCAGGGCTAATTTGTTTATCTATTTTTAAATATTTTCTTTTGTTTGTCTCGCATAAAATTCTGGCAGACAAAAAAAAACTATTTATAAAATCGACTTTAACATCACCCACTTTCGTTCAAGATTTTAATATATTTACCATATTCTTGCTCAACAAGTTTTGAAAAGGCGTTCCTAAAAAAAAAAAAAAGAAAGAAAAAAAAAAGAAAGAAATAATGAAAAAGCGTACCGCCCGCCCGCCTTAATTGTTGTCTTGTAATCTTTTTATGTCAATTTCTATGAATCTCCTCCCACCCACAAAAAAGATACAAAGAAAAAGACAAAAGTCGTTGGCTTCAAAATGTATGCATCATTTACGAATCCAGCTGAGTGGGTGAAACAGTGACTGGTCTCTTTCCTGTTTCAATATGCGTCAGATTTTAAATAAAAGCCAGTATTTCAAATGTTTTTATATAAGGTTAAAACGATACATATTTCCTTACACATTTCGATACATGTTTACCTTATTCGATACATAACAGCGTTGTCTGAACTCAGCCCAGAAGTGAAAAGCAATACAGAGTAATTCGATCTTTTTAAATATCTACGTGTTTTCAAATAAATTATTTATAGCCAATGTTTATAAAATACAAAAATTCTAATCATAGAATGATTATATAAATTTTGTGCATAAATTATTATAAAATGATTATATAAATGATTATAAATGATTATAAATAATTATATAAATGATTATAAATGATTATAAATGATTATATAAATGATTATAAATGATTATAAAATGATTATATAAATGATTATAAATGATTATAAATGATTATATAAATGATTATAAATGATTATAAAATGATTATATAAATGATTATATAAATGATTACAAATGATTATATAAATGATTATAAATGATTATAAAATAATTATATAAATGATTATAAATGATTATAAATGATTATAAAATGATTATATAAATGATTATAAAATGATTATATAAATGATTATAAATGATTATAAAATGATTATATAAATGATTATAAATGATTATAAATGATTATATAAATGATTATAAATGATTATAAAATGATTATATAAATGATTATAAATGATTATAAAATGATTATATAAATGATTATAAATGATTATAAAATGATTATATAAATGATTATAAATGACTATAAAATGATTATATAAATGATTATAAATGATTATAAAATGATTATATAAATGATTATAAATGATTATAAATGATTATATAAATGATTATAAATGATTATAAAATGATTATATAAATGATTATAAATGACTATAAAATGATTATATAAATGATTATAAATGATTATAAAATGATTATATAAATGATTATAAATGACTATAAAATGATTATATAAATGATTATAAATGATTATAAAATGATTATATAAATGATTATAAATGATTATAAATGATTATAAATGATTATATAAATGATTATAAATGATTATAAAATGATTATATAAATGATTATAAATGATTATAAATGATTATATAAATGATTATAAATGATTATAAAATGATTATATAAATGATTATAAATGACTATAAAATGATTATATAAATGATTATAAATGATTATAAAATGATTATATAAATGATTATAAATGATTATAAATGATTATATAAATGATTATAAATGATTATAAAATGATTATATAAATGATTATAAATTATTATAAAATAATTACATAAATGATTATAAAATGATTATATAAATTTTATGCTTAAATTTTGATTATAAAGTGATAGATATTAATCTATGTTTAACAGAAAAAAGACAGGATTTTGAAGTTTCAATATCAGAATGTACTTCTGAATAAACGTAATGAATTAATATGTGTCGTCACTGGAGTAAATTAAATTTCACTAATTATCTCCTTTTCTGTTTATTTATAATAGATTTAGCCTCTTACATAGATGGTGACCAACAATTTGGTGAATTCGTAGCCCTTTCCCTCTTACCTACCATCACTAACCCAATGGTTAAATCACTTGCCTTCCACTATCAAAAAGGAATTTACTACTACGA
>JBBBDQ010029951.1:7500-20000 GCA_037127315.1 Ascarosepion bandense
TTTAGTACAAAAAAAAAAGGTATTACCAGCAATAAATAAATAAAAATTTAGTTGGCAATAAATGACTCGCCGAGGTTCATATACCATAAAACAAAACAACCAACCAACGGAAACGGCGCAATTTATTTTTTTAACTTTCAAGGTCTAGAGATTTTACTGGTACAAATTTACGGCTAAAAGATTTTAATAAAATAAGAGTTTATAATGAAGTCTGTTCAGAACTTTTGCACGCCAGTGTCTAAGTTGACATAATAGAGGAAATTATGTTTTCTTTTCTTCAGCCATTTGTAATTATTTTTGTAATTTCGTTTTGTGGTTAAGGCGTTCCTTACATTTGAACAAACACCAGACTGTGTCAGGAATCCGACACAAAACTGACACCCACTTACAGAGAACTCGTCAAAGCAGCATTGATAGAGTTCAAAACGGTTTACGCGATCTTGGAGAGGACGATTTATTTTCCTCTTTGCAAACGTCCCCACCCCCTGCAGACTCAACATTGCAAGCCTGTTTCAGTTATTATGGTGCGCTTTATTCGTAAGTTACACCGGTTCAAACTTTTACAGCTAAGACCCGCTATGCCACTTCCACGGAGCCGAATTATTCTCATTACCTCAGTGTGCCAAATGTAAGAGGATTTTTTTCTCCGCTTTTTCCCAAGAACAGCCACTATGAAGAATTAGGAATTGTGGGAATTAGGCTTGCGCTGAGTTGAAACAACCAAATAAAAGGTGGAGGTTTTGAAAGACGTGTGCAAACAGAATGCGTCGGAAAGTGGAAAGAGAGTTCAGTCGTCAGAGGACCGGAGAAACGAACTTGCGCCAGCAGCACGCATCCTTTTCCACGATGATACATCTTAGAGCAAAGAGAAAAAAGAATCCGAGAAGGGAATGTTTATCTTTTTTGTAGACGTCAACAACACCACCTGACAGCGTTTTACGAAGTCATCATATTTCCTGGCTCTTTTACTGCTAACATCACAGGAAAATGTATATTTTTTAAAAATTCATTATTAATATTCTATTGGTCGATTCATTTTATTTCATTTTCCCACTGATATTTTCTGAAATGAATCCGTTGAACACCAGTTAAAGACATGAATTTGTTAAATTGATATTTTAGTTAATTTCCTTCAGGACATATTCAATCTCGATCACCGAAGTTAAGCAACGTTGAGCCTGGTCAGTACTTAGATGGGTGACCGCTTGGGAATACCAGGTTCTGTAAGCGTTTAGTGACGGATGTACGTGCTTACGGCCATATCACATTGAATACACCGGTTCTTGCTCGATCGCCGAAGTTAAGCAACGTTGAGCCTGGTCAGTACTTAGATGGGTGACCGCTTGGGAATACCAGGTTCTGTAAGCATTTAGTGACGGATGTGCGTTGAGGTGCAGTGGATATCGGCTCGGAAAGAGAAATCGGTGAACAGAGTTCGAATTCCAGTTCAATACACTGCATTCACTTAAGTACTGGTACCCTTGGGAAAGGTATTAATCCGTCCCTTCCCTCCAGTTATGGGTTAAATAACAGGGTAGGACTTGGGGACCCTGCCCTTAAAAACAAATCCCAATGAATCTTGCTACTTGAAAAAAAAGTATTACTAGGCACAAAACTTATATAAAAACAACAATAAATTGTTGAAAGAAAAAGGTATTTCCAGCAATAAATAAATAAAAAATTTAGTTGGCAATAAATGACCCGCCGAGGTTGATATGCCATAAAACAATCAACCAACCAACATATTCAATTATGGCTACTCACAGATACCCTTTCTTTACTCTTTGTGAATTAACATGCATTTTACAAAAGACAATGAGAATGGTTTTCTGTTGCCGCTTTAACGTTTTGGAATTCAGAATTTTCTTCTCTTAGACTGGTCTTCACTTTAGGCCCGAGAGAGCTGACCTTACTATTTAACCCATAGCTGAAAGTGGGAAGACAGATTTATACCTTTCATAAGGGCACTAGTTTGAAAGTGAATGAATAATGTGAGGCTAGAAGTTGAACTCGGTTGAGAGATGTCACTCTTTCCACCAAGGCCCTCACATTCTTTCAGAAAAAGCCTGATTTTTGAATCAACTATTTACGGTAAAATATAGAGACTTGATGTTAGTAGAAAAAAATGTCGATTCTTCATTAAAGATTTTAATTTTTCTTATTTATGTTGTTATGCCTAAAAGATGGGGAAATAAATCGATAAATAATCGATAAATAAGATAATAATAATAATAATGAATAATAATAAAAAAAGGAAAAGAAACACATTTTCTCATGATGCTAAAAGTAAAGAAACCTGGAATATGATTATCTCACTTGGTTTTGTCAAACGTCGTTAGGCGGCGCTGGTTAAGTCTATCAAGAGACAAGAATTTTTTTTACTGATCCACTGTCTCCTTTTGCTACAAGATTTTGAATCAACCAGTAATTTCATTCCTTAAGGAACGTTAGTTTTCCCTCTCCTCTAACTTCTGGACAAAGAAAAAGTAAAGAAGACATACCATAACCATGCTTAAACGTTCCAATAATAAATTATGTACAAACGTTGATTTGGTTGTTGCAACTCTGCGCATGGCTGAATTGGGCTCGACAGTTAATATTTATACTTACATTAACTTGACAAAAACAAAATCAAAAAAAAGAAAACAAAAAAATCTTCAAAAGACACCGAGAGCTTAAAAAAAAAATTAAAATAAGAAATTCCGCAGTAGAAACCAACATTTTTGTAAGCTTCTAATTTGTTTATAATAAGTGAACATGCACTACATCTAAAATACACACAACCTTTTAAATTCCGCACACATAAATACGCGCAAATACCCTTGTGAAAGGTATTAATCCGTCTCTTCTTTCCAGTTATAGGTTAATTAATAGGACAGATTGGGTTCTATAGCCTTGGCTGGCAACCAATCTACCACAGAAAGCAATGGCAATTTACTGTGGAATAATCTTCTGCCCAGTCAGTCATGTCTCTTTCGAGACATGATCGCCTAAGAGCGTATCACGTATGGCACTTAACTGACTAACTGAATATAATAGTTAGAATCATGATTAAGGCTTTTACTGGTTATAAAGTGGGGGATCGATTTTCTATTGTTATACAGTAATAAACTGATCCACCGCTACCTAATCATATAATACATCGCATCTCCTTCTAGCTATGAATCAAATGACAGGACAGATTAGTTTCTATAGCCTTGGTTGGCAACCAATCTACCGCAGAAAGCAATGGCAACCTACTGCGGGATAATCTTCTGCTCGGTCAGTCATGTCTCGAAAGAGACATGATCGCCCATATATCACGTATGGCTCTTAACTGACTGGCTAAATATAATAGTCGGAAACATGATTCAGAATTCTACTGGTCATAAAGTGGGGGATCGGTTTTCAATTGTTATGAATTAATAAACTAATCACCCACTAATAACTACGTATTAAATATAATACATCACTTCTTCCGTTAGCTTTGAGTCAAATAACAGGACAGATTGGGTTCTATAGCCTTGGCTCGTAACCAATCTACCGCAGAAAGCAATGGCAACCTACTGTGGGATAATCATCTGCCTGGTCAGTCATGTCTCGAAAGAGACATGATCGCCCAAAGCGTATATCACGTATGGCACTTAACTGACAGACTGACTGACTGACTGACACATGAATGTAATTATATATCAAACGTATTTAAAATCTATTTGTAAGTTATTATTATTAGAAAATGTTTTTAATTTTATTTAATACCACTTTGTTCAGTCAGCAAACACAGAAACCGCTTTATTACACAATTACAAAACGAAAAAAAATAATAAAAGATAATTTTCAATTACAAGTGAAAATTCTCCACTGAAGAGGATTTGGTCATCACAGACCAAACAAATGAATAACAAAATTAAATTTCCTGTTTTTTTTTCTTTTTTTTAAATAAACGAAAACAAAAATGAACGGGTGTTTAACGGGTGTTTAACGGGTGTTTAACTTGTCAGTAATCTGTTTTGACAGACAACAGTCTCTTCACTTTTATTATTCGACTGTAATGAAATTTGTCGACTCCAACGATTTGAAGTCAGCGAAATAATACAACGGTTAAAAGGTTGTAATTACCTCCCTTTTTTCGATTACTATATACTAGCAGTATAGCCCGGCGTTGCTCGGGTGTAACAAAAGTGCTAAAACTAATCCATGGCCCTGGAGCTCAGACTCTTTGGACGTTGGCACGTAAGACTAAAAAGCAATAGTTGTTTCAAGTTAAAGCGAAAAAGTAGACTGAAAGAAAAATGAATGGATATAAGTAAAATTTTGATTTCCTGGTATCGATATAAAATTTTCTTCACTATTGCAAGAACTGCAACCTTGAAACTTCTGAATATCGTTTCTTATGTCTTTGTCTATGAGTGCATCAAATTTGATTAAAATCGGACCACTCCTTCTATAACCCGATTTTTTCGATTATCGATTTTCGATATTTATCGGGAGTATCTCGATACAAAATTTAGCTAAGAACACTCGCAGACGCTTATAGTGCAACTGTGTAAATTTTCAAAAAAATCGGTTCAGCCGTTTCGGAGTCTATAGGTAACGGACACAGACACACACACACAGACACACACAAACACAAACACACACACAGAGACATAATTCCAGTTATAAATAAGTTTATATATATATATATATATATATATATATATATATATATATATACATATATATATATATATATTTGAAATGAATTGTTTGAACATTATTTTTTATCGATGCTCGTATTTAAGTAGATATTCTGTTTTTAATTAAACAGTATTATATATTTATATCTCCCGGCCTGATTATTTACGATAAATTTTTATTACGAATGGCACACATTTTCGTAATAAAAATTTATCGTAAATAATCAGGCCGGTAGATATAAATATATAATACTGTTTAATTAAAAACCAGAATATCTAATTTCAAATTGTTGGTTGTTTATAACCAAGTTTCGTTAAAATTCGTTAATTTATATATATATATATATATATATATATATGAACTTTGGCAAATTTAGGGACCGTCATATGAATCGTGACAAATGAACAAAAAGCAGACTATCAGTTTAAAAATACATTTTATATAAGAAATAGGAATTTAAATGCAATGTCAATACTCATCAATTAACCACTTAACTCTAGTTCTTTCCCCACCCCATATATCCTTTCCTTTCTCTCCACATTTGCAACTGTCATCACACCTGTATTCCCATCCTTCTCTTGCTCCTTTCTAACTGGTTCGTCTTCCTCTTCACTCTCTTCTAATGAATCTTTTTACACTTATGTAGCCCCCTGCATATCAGTGACGTTACCACCTTGCTCGGGGTGATACGATTAAAAACATATATATATAAGAAGAACAAAAGAGAGTTGCTAAAAACGTATTCTTTTAGCAATTAAGTAAAGATTTCAGGTCCGAAATCCAAATACATATCCGTTTCAAACTAATTGTAATACTTAACTGTTGTTGTTCCAAGTTTGTTTGTTCTGCATTAATCAGGTTTGTTCACGTTGGAGCCGGCTAGAATGTGTTCTCTTCCTGTGGAGGTCGCCAGCCAATTTTCCACTCGAAGACTATCTTGTCGAACTCTGCCTTCGGGCAGAGATGAAGCCAGACGAGGCTATACCGAAAGGCAGAGTCTCATCAGTGGGAAAAACAGACAGAAACCCGATTTTGCCTTAAACAAAGTCTACGAGAAAATGTAACCGCGAGCTTGAGGGCTCGGTATACCTACACTGAAGATCGGCCTTGTGCCATATCCGGGCTTTGTGGGGGAGGTTTCTGGTATATTTTCAATTTAACACAGCGCATGATTTCCCACCAAATCCGTTTGGCGCCCAAATTTGGGTTTATATCATTATCACCAGATAATGGTCTCTTCATTAATCAACAGATCAAAGAGGAGATAACCTATATTTTTATAGAACTTACTAATTATCACCCTTGAATATACTTCTTAATTTTTAATTCTTGGTCTTCTGTACTTTTTCGGTCACATGATATCAACGAGTCATTCGCTTCACTCACTTGCATAAAAAAATCGAATTATATATATATATATATATATTGTTACGTGTTAAGTATAACAAAAGGAAAAAATGATTGACCAAAACTTGATTGCATTCAAAACAAGAAACATAGAGTTTACTACTGGCGAGTGTTACGAGGGGAGAAGGGGAAGGTAAGGTGTCAAGTATCTTTACCCAGTTAAGTTGGCGACGAAGTTAAGTGCTTTACTTTTAGAAATCCTCAAATGAGTATATAAAGAATAATTTTAAGTAAGGTCAATGAAACAGTCAAAAATATGTATTTGCCTTTTTTGTACCACTAGGTTCTCTTTCAGGTTTTAGTTGGTCGCAACATTTATTACAGATTCTTTCGGCTGGATATAAATCCTTGAATCACAACCGGAGTTGATAAGAATATATATATATATTTAAGTTTGAGTTTACGTTTGAGTTTTGTTTAACGCCATATCAACCTCGGTGGGCTATTTAATGCCAAAAAGGTGAGGTTTTAAGGTATTTTTTATAATCTTCGGTTATGGTGAAAAGGTTGATTTAGTCAGATTTTAATGAAAATTTTGTTTTTATTCTATATTTTAGAAAAGGGAAAATGTCTTATAGTTTTGTATTCAAAACTGTTTTGCTGAGAACTTTTTTCCTTTAAAAATTTTGTATGGTAATAATTTTTTCTTCAAAAATGTATTATTGGTAATATTTTTCCTTCAAAAACGTTTATTTTCCATAAAAGTTGATTTTTATGTGTATTTTTCTATAAAAGTGTATTTTTTATACTTTCATAATGTTTTGACCCCAGTTTGGGGGTTAACTATTTGCCCATAGCTGGGACCCTAACAGGTGCTACCACTCCAGTTCAGGGTGAACCTGGGAACAATATCAATTAAGAGGTGGTTCCACGCCCCTCACAACCTTCCAATTAGAGGCCTTACTGCAGGAAGCAGTTTACCGTCATACCCAGTACCATATATATATATATATATATATATATATATATATATATATATATATATATAAATTTGGTTTTCTTTAATCCGAAGTGAAAGAGTAGGAAGGTCAATGTATTAAGAATACAGAGCCAATATAAATTAGAGAAAATTTTCAAAATTCAAAGGTGTCGGATGTACATTTCGACATAGGATCTCTAATAGAAATATACCGTTTCAACACCCTGTAACCCCGCAACTAACAGCTCTGTCCTTTTCTACTTTGTGACCGTTGTTAACCTAAACCCTCTCCGCACTCTACCCCAGGGCCTTCGCCATATGCAAAAAAAAACCAATGTCGCTGACGTGACGTAGAATCTCTATTAGAGATCCTATGTCGAAATGTACATCCGACACTTTTGAATTTTGAAAATTTTCTCTAATTTATATATATAAATCGTATTAATTTTTAGCTTAAGTTATGTTTAACCAGTTCATTTTGGTATTAATATTAATGTTGGCCTTTGAAAGGCCGTAATTTCGTCCGATCCTTTTAACCCTTATTTTTATTTTTAGTTTATTTTATTGTTTTTTTTTTTTAATCGTATCACCCCGAGCAAGGCGGTAACGCTACTGATGTGCAGGGGGCTACGTAATGATGAAAAGATTGGAAAAGAGAAAGCCGGAAACCACATCCTAAACAGGGAACAAGGGATGAGCCTCTTAACCTGTTCAATAGACGTGGGTGGAGTGTGAACCGGGCGATAGATAGATCTACCTACTCCAATTGTATATCTTTTTGTTACTGTCATCCACGTGGCAGATCTAACAGATTCCCAAAGCAATGATCCCCCCCTCTTTTTACTTTTTTCTTCGTTCTTTTTTGCCTACCCTTACCTTCTGTTTTTTGCACACACACAAATAAATAAATTTATTTTCCCATAATATTTTGATCCCGTTGATGAGATGGGTTTTGAATTCACCCGTCATGGCCATCCGATTTAAGAAAATTAGAATTTTTTTTTTATAAATAATAAATATTGGCTGTGTAAACAAATAAATTTAATTACATTGAACCCTTTGGCTGAATTAGTGCTAATATTTAATATTAGGAGGTGATTTTCTAAGCGTCGCTAAGATGTGGCCCAAGGCCGAAAGTATTGGACACTCAGTGAAAATCGTACTCAGTTGTCACTGGTTCTAGCGAGACAAGCTTGCTAACCATTAGACCACGCCGAGGTGCACATATTTAATATTACTATGTTTTTTGGGATTTACCTCCAAGCCGATTTTTTTTTCAGATTCATGACCTATATATATATTTCTACATAAACAGATCTGTCTGCGGATGACAATATTTACGCTCTCGCACCCTGATTGAGCACTCTGGAAAAATAGTAGACTTTGATAAACAGTAGCTACTCTGGCATGTACGCATCGCTCATTCAGTGAAATGAATTAGAGCGCTCTAGCTATCGGGCGCGTATAATGATATGCGCTAAAAATTCTACCTACTTCCATCAAACGCCCATAGCCCAGATGTAGAGTCGCCGACTGACGCCATTTCGGTCGGGTTTCAATCCTGGGTAAAAAAGCAATCGGAGTCTAACCGTACTGATGAGCTGTGATACGGCGAAATAGATCTGTCTGCGGATGACAATATATATATATATATATATATATATATATATATATATATATAGCATAATGATGATCCACGTATATGTATAGGAAAAACTACTAAAAAGTTGTAAGTTTAAAAATGTATTTTTTTGACAGTACTTATTTATTTCTATTAGTATATATATATTGGTCTTTCATCAGAAACAAATGATTTTAAAATTTTAACTAGAAGCGTTATTCCCCCATTGATTGAACACTTCAATCAACCAGGACACACATTAGAAAACTGCAAATGTTTACTGATAGATTCCGATTTTAGTTCCACATACTCACGCAGAAAGAAAGAAAAATACTGGATTTTAAAATTAAATACATATAGGCTAGGGTTAAATAGGGACTTAGGTATTTTGAATCTTTATAAATATTTCAATAGCTAAACAATTTTTAGATACACTTAAAAAAGATTCTTTAAAACAACATTTAAAAGTATTATTAGTGTTAGGTTTAATAAAATATCCCCAAACTCTATCGCTTTCTACGTCACGTGATGTAAACATCTCGCGACAGACGCTCCTCACGACGAACGCTTCTAGTTTAAATTTTAAAATCATTTGTTTCTGATGAAAGGCCGAAGCCGGTCTGAAATATCAAATATTTATTTAATATTTAATAGTCACGCATTATAGCCGAAGTGGAAACAGTTTTTAAAATTTTCTTCTCCAGAGAGCTCACTCGTAATGAGAGCATAATATATTAGTCATCCACATACAAGCCTGTTTCGCTGTATCACAGCTCATCAGTGTGGCTAGACATATCCACTTGCTTCTGGCCGGGATCGAAAACTCGACCGATTTGGTATATATATATATATATATATATATATATATATATATATATATATTGCGATCAAGCATGAAACAAACTGTTGCCGTTTTGTGTTAACCTCAGTGTCCACATTTATATTTTCATTCGCTCTTTACCCACACTTATAACGCACCTTAAAGATTTATTTTTTTTTATCATATCGTATCGTAAATATGCTCTAGAATGCGTCATTAGTGGTGTTAATTTTGGGTCCATTGATAGTTTCGGGTCTTTCACCATTATACGATATTGCTCACCTTATCTTGCCTGTTATCCTAGATCACGCGATAGCGCCTATCACATCAGCAAACAGCATTTAACCGTCATTGCATTGTCATAATTCAACCAAGAATAACTCATAACATTAATGGCAGTAATTTGTTCTAAACAGCGAAGTCTGTCTACAAATGATCTCGTAATACAATGTACATGAAAAAGGCAGTCTAGCGCCCCCTTATCGTGAAATCTTTTAGTTCATGTCATGTGTTATACTCACATTTTTCTCTATATACTATAAAAAAACATTATAAGAAAATTAATGTAAAAGATCCTGGTTTGTTTATTACATTTACTTTTAAGGGTAGTGTTTTTTTTACGTTAGAGAAAGGTCAAAACGTTAATGAAAAATTAACTATTAAATTTGGTGCGAAACATTTGTAATAGGATATATCGAAAAGAACCCGCAGAAAATAAGTTGGAGGGTTTAAGACTTCATTTTCAAATTTCACAATGATTATACACCGTTGGATTTTTCGCATAATCAGCAAGGTGACTTCCACCCAACCAAATTTAAAATTTGAGTCTCGTCTGGAGTCTATTATGGTGCGAAGTTGCTTGAGCAGAATATTTCAGAAGCTTCAGTCAGTCAGTGCCATACGTGATACACGCTTGAGCGATCATGTCTTGAAAGAGACATGACTGACTGGGCAAAAGATTATCCCGCAGTAGGTTGCCATTGCTTTCTGCAGTAGACTGGTTGCCGACCAAGGCTATAGAACCCAATCTGTCCTGTTATTTAATCCATAACTGGAAGGAATAGACCGACTAATACCTTTCCTAAGGGTATTTGCGCGTAAGTGAATGCAATGGATTCAGCTGGAATTCGAACTCGGCTCCCTGATTTTTCGTTCCGAGCCGATATACACTGCACAACAAAGAAAAAGAGTACCATGATAAAAGAGTACCATGATAAAATCCATTCCACTAGAAATTTGGAAACGGCTTTCTGCACTGCTTAGCACTGAATGAGTTGAATGAGTCTAATGGTGATTACGAATGTGTTTAGATTAATCACTAAGCATCGCAAACTTAAGCCTCTATTTTCTTCCCATATGGCCTCAGACTCAACACAAAGGCTTACATCAGAGGTCTTGAAGAGGTTGTGCTAAGGTCAAGAGGGGAACTGCTAGAAAGAACCTATGTTTAGCAATAGGACACTGCATCAAGTAGAAGAACCAATGTAATTCAATTTTTCTAAGATCGTATGACCATTTCAACCAGTGATTATTATAGCCGATGATGCGGGTGTTGGTTTTACGATCTTGGAAAATTTATATATATATATATATATATATATATATATATATATATATATATGTGTGTGTAACGTAGAATACTTGGTATATTACTCAGGTAAATTCCGATAGACACGAACTCAAAAGAACTCAATGTTAAATTTATTTATTTAATTTAACAGTAATATAATTTACAATTTTTTTTAGTTATTCTACAATTTCATGGATAATACGCATTTCATCGCTGACTTTACTGCTAGTCAAACCCAAATGATATAATATTTATATAATCTTATATCATTTGGGTCTGACTAGCAGCAAGATCAGCGGCGAAATACGTATTACCCATGAAGTTGTATATATATATATATATATTACGGAAATTAACGAAGATGAACGAAAGTTGGTTATAAACAACCGACAGTTTGAAATGATTTGTTTGAACATTATTTTTCATCGATACTCGTATTTAACCCTCTAGGGCCATTCGTATCATATTTGATACAGTATTAAAACAAGCCTTGAAAGAAATATTTTCCTGAAAAATTTTTTAAGAGATATATTTTATAAATTTCAAATGAAAGCAGTACTGACTGCTCAGTCAATGAATACCAAATGTTTCCTTATAGGGAAATACCAAATGTTTCCTTATAGGGAAATACTGTATCAAATATGATACGAATGGCCCTAGAGGGTTAAGTAGATATTCTGTTTATAAACAAACAGTATTATATATTTATTTCTACCGGCCTGATGATTTACGATAAATTTTAATTACGAAAATGTGTGTCATTCGTCATTTTTATATATATATATATATATATATATATATGTTTGAAAAAATGACGAATGACACACATTTTCGTAATATATATATATATATATATATATATATATATATATATATATAAGTGTATACTGAGGTTAACACCAAGCAGTGACAGCCTGTTTCATGCTTGAACGCAATCTTGAGGCCATGTGTATGATGGCTGCCACATCATTGCACATGGTCGGCTACCAAGCAGACAGCAAAAGTCCAATGACGTTAGCATAATTCATAGCTTGCGCAACACTATTTGGACTTTCAGCTTCGGAGAGCCGTTATCCAATGACAATAACCAGTCAAGATAATGGGAAACTGCTTGTGGTTCACACGATTCGTTTAGACTGATGGTAAGATATTGCCGAGGTCGTTAAAGTTCAACTGATCCTTAGAGTTTAAAAAAGATTTCTTTAGTTCTGGGTAGGCACTCGGGTATTTTGAACTTGTGATAGACTAGACTAAATTTAATAAGTAGTCGATTAAAATCCTGAGTCTTGAGCTGAAATGAGACAGGGAAAGTTGGAAGAGGGTGGGTCGAGTTCAGGTTCAGAAATTAACGTACGAGAAGTGTGCGTTTGGTCTTTCAAGCGACCACGCTCATTAACCTTGCAAAACCACTTCCTATAGTTCATCTCTTTGAAGAATATATAAAGGAAATAAACATATGTACGTGGCTTTCATGTAATCGACTCCACATGACTCACATGTCTTG
>JBBBDQ010029951.1:25000-70000 GCA_037127315.1 Ascarosepion bandense
TCAAAGTATCTAAAATTCAAAATATTCAGTCAGTTAAGTTAACACGCTTGAGCGATCATATCTCTTTCGAGACATGATTGACTGGGCAGAAGATTACCCAGTTGCCATTACTTTCTGCGATAGACTGGTTGCCAGCCAAGGCTATAGAACCCAGTTTGTCCTGTTATTTAACCCATAAGTGAAGGGAAGAGATAGATTAATACATTTCCTACGGATATTTGTTCGTAAGTGAATGCAAGAAATTCAACTGGAATTCGAACTCGGCTCTCCGAGTCGATAACCACAGCACCACAAGGCACATAAAATATTAGAACGTTTAATATATTTTAAAGATTAGTGGATAGTTAAAATATCTTAACTTATTTATAAATGGAACTTTGTATGTGTGTGTGTGTGTCTGTGTGTGTGTGTGTCTGTTACCTATAGACTCCGAAACGGCCGAACCGATTTTCTTGAAAATTTACACAGTTGTACTATAAGCGTTTGCGAGTGTTCTTAGCTAGGTTTGGTGTCGAGGTACCCCCGAAAAATATTGAAAATCGATAATCGAAAAAATCGGGAATGGTCCGATTTTAATCAAATTTGATAGACTCATAGACAAAGACATAACAAACGATATTCAGATGTTTCAAGGTTGCAGTTCTTACAATAGTGCAGAAAGTCGATAATATATATATATATATATGTATATATATATATATATATATATATATATATATAAAGCAAGATGTTTGTGTGTGTGTCTGTTTATCTGCCTGTATGTCTGTATTTGTTCAGCCCTTTTATTTTAGTTTTCGCTTCGGGTTTGGCTCTAAGTAAGTATAATTGTAGTTCTTAGTCTCAGCCATGATACCATTTACTCAGAGGACTTATTTTACCTTCAACATTTGTTTACGACAAAAAAAACTTATTTGATATCGATACCCGGAAATCAAAATTTGACTTACATCCATTCATTTTTCTTTCAATCTACGGTTTCGATTTAACTGGAAACAACTATTGCTTTTTAGACTTTCGTGCCAACGTCCAAAGAGTCTGAGCTCCAGGACCATGGATTAGTTTTAAAGCTTTCATTACATCCGAGCAACGCCGGGATATACTGCTAGTATATATATATATATATATAAAGGCATTTAGGTTGTATTTGTCATGTAATCTTATATTTATTATCTCCTTAGATAAATTTTACGCACATAAGGCTGTCGGTTAATGTACCAAGGCTGCATAAATACGACGAGTTAAAAATGATTTACTGTCATATTTTAAACTGAAAGCAAGTAATATTTGTTTCAATCCAGATTAGTCAAATCAGTTAAGGCTTACGGCCTATCACGTTGAATACACCGGTTCTCGCTCGATCACCGAAGTTAAGCAAAGTTGAGACTGGTCAGTACTTAGATGGGTGACCGCTTGGGGATACCAGGTGCTGTAAGCGTCTAGTGACGGATGTGCGTTGTGGTGCAGTGGATATCAGCTCGGAAAGAGAAATCGGTGAGCCGAGTTCGAATTCCAGTTGAATACCCTGCATTCACTTAAGCACTGGTACCATTGGCAAAGGTATGAATCCGCCCCTTCCCTCCATTTAGGGGTTAAATAACATCGGCAGGACTTGGGGACCCTGCCCTTAAAAAACAAATCTCAATGAATTTTGATACTCGAAAAAAGAAAAATAGTATTACTAGACACAAAACTTATATAAACAACAATAAATTGTTAAAAGAAAAATGGTCTTACCAGCAATAAATAAATAAAGTTTTGTTGGCAATAATTGACCCGCCGAGGTTGATTTAGCATAAAAACAAAACAACCAAACCAAGTCAGTTAATATTCTCAAATAACACCCCAGAAAAGTATATTTTCGTTTTGAAAGATACTTTTAATAAAGAGAATTAGGGTGTGTAATCAATTCACCCCAAGTAAAGCGATAATGCCACTAAACGCAAGGTTCTATTGGGAATAAAAGATGACGAGAAGACGTTAGAAGAGGAAATAAGGGATAACCCACTACTCCTGTTCAAGAGACTGAGGAGGAATGTAATGATATATCGCCTCCTATTGAGAAAAATAATAAAAATAAAACAGAAAAAAAAACAAATAAAAAAATAAAAAGTAAATAGAATTTTAAAGTTCAGACGGAAACGTCAGAAATACAGAGTTGAAGTACAGTTTAGAAGGAACTGAAAACCCAATCCCTAAAAAGGAAAAAAGGGATAAATTTGAACTCCTGTTAGAAAAAAATCAAGGAGAAGTGTGAACCAGACGATTTTTATCGATTTTACTGATAATCAGAAAAAAATGTTTTCTATAAATTTAATTTTGTTTTGAAATGCAGAAAGTATTTTATTGGTTGGAAATATTAAAATTTTTTTTTTTAACTTGGAATTAAAACTAAAATAAAAGCTTAAAAAAGATTCATTTTCAATTTTAAAATAGATTTTAAACCTTAGGTATCGTTTTTATTTTTTGTAGTACCTTTTGTACTGTCTTTCTGAATTGTTAATATCTTTGATTTTATCTTTCTCATTTCGTAGCAGCTTCTTTTCTTTTTTCTATTCGCCCTTGTATTGATAAAAAAAACCGCGATGACAAATCATTCCCTGAAAGTCGTTTGGTAATAATATTAATATCTATTTGTGGGGGGTTTTGAGGGACTCGGTTCGTTTAAAAACACTCACATACACCTACGGTGGAACACCTCCAAAATATTTCAGTAGGCAGGACACATTTTTTTTTTTTGAGACTGAACATTAGAGGTAAAAAGCGAAAATTGTCACAATGTTGTTGTGCTTGTGTGTATGAAAGAAAGCAAGGGAGAAACAGAAAGAGAGAAAGAAATAGAACGAGAAAAGACGATTCACTATTATTTTATGAATAAATGACTTTGTTTATCTTGAACTCACGTCTTGTCTATTTTTTTTTCGCCTACTCAACTGTAAGTTCTGAGAAATTGAAAAATGAAATGTCGCCGTTTTCTAATCTGACCAAAAGTTGATCAGAATTATAAGAAAGCCACCGCCGACGAATTACAACTCCAGATGCCTTCATATTTTATTTCAAATTTATTAACCTGGTTTTAGTTTCATTTAATTTTATAAAACTTCTGGATCCTTATTGGATAGGAAATCGAAAATTGACATATGACGTCTGTCAAATTTTTTCACACCTAAAGAAGAAAATGCCCACTGGAGTCGGTCACATGGTAAACTTCACTATTTAAACGACGTACCGTGACCAGTCAATGCCAGTCAGCATGGGAGCGGTTAGTTGACGGACCTTGTGGCAATGTAAAAAGACATTTCAAGAAGCCGACCCGGACGTAAGGGCGCGTCACAGATTTATTCGAACTTTTCTTCCAATTTTTCTTTTCTTCTTTTTCACTCCACACCGCCAAAGAAAACAACAACAACAGGACATTTTAAGTGCAACTTCTTTATTTGTTTCACCTTCTTTCTCACCCTGTCGCTAACCTACAAAAAAAACAACAACAAAAAAAAACAAAACTGAAAGGAACATTAGACTTTACATTCTGCTACTATCAAACTATGAAATCTAAACTTCTGTGGACATTTTAAATACCTACATTTTTCTTTGAACAATTTTAACTACAAAACTACATGCATTTCTCAATGAACGTTTTCCTTCTCACAAGTATGTTATACTGTTCAGTTAACGAAATTTCACTTATATTTTCCTTCTTACAATTTTGTTATTCTGTTAAGAAATCTTTACTTTAATGTAGAAACGAAATGTTTTATTCTTCCACATTTTAAGATCCAATCTTTTGATATTTAAATTGTGGGGATTTCGGTTCTGTTTAGCACAAGGCTGTCCCCTTTGTTGCCAATCATGTATTCTGTCTTTGTTGTGGATCTTCGTCACCAATTTGTTGTGTAATTGTGACGAAACTTCGCCGCAAAATTGTAGTGACCGGTTTGTGCCGGAAGTAAGACACAGAACAAGAAGGCAGGTTCAAAACAGTGAATAATATTATTATATTCGTATGACAAAAAACAAAATATTCAAATCAAGTGTTAATAATAAGAAATAACTAAGTTTAAAGGTATCATTACCCTGCTTATTGCCTGACTAGTAGCTGTCGTCAACTGTTGTTAACTACTTCCGTTAAATGTTCTGTTAACTCCTCCCGTTGACCCTTTGAAAGTCACGCAGACAATTACAGATAACAAGAGGAAGAGTCCATTCCTCGTAGGAGGGTGACCATAACAGTCTTCTTGAAAATGGATTTTTAATCCTTTCTTCTCGTTTTTCCTATCTTGTAGCTTTCTTCCTATGTCTGCTATCGAAACTGTGTCATTTGTATATCTTAGGTTAATATTGTGGCCATCGATAATGAATCCTGATAGGACTTCTGATTCTATCAGCACTGGATGACCATAAACTACACCCGGCAAGAAGGCCTTTCATTGGGAGATTGGAATTTTGGAAAAGCGTAAAACCACCTTTTAATTGTTGTTGTTTTAAGGTCCACTCTGACCCGGGGAGGTAGCACCTGTTAGGATCCCAACTATGGGCAAATAATGAAAAAACAAAAACAAAAAAACAAAACAAAAAAGAAAAAACGCAGGGAAAGTATAAAAATAAATTTTTCTTGTAAAAGTACAATCAATATATTTTTATATAAAAATTACCAACAATACACTTTAAACAAAAATAATACATTTTTTTGGTGAAATTGCCATCATTACATTTTTATAAAAAGAAAATTGCTAACAATACAATTTATAGCAAAATAATACATTTTTCTGATAAAATTTCCAGCATTATATTTTTCTAAAAATAATATTACAAACAATTCGTTTTATAGAAAAAACAAAAAAAAACCTCATTTTGTGATAAAATTACTAGCATTATGTTATTACAAAAAGAAAATTACCAACAATGTTTTATAGCAAAAAATGCATTTTTGCGATGAAATTACCAGCATTATATTTTTATAAAGTAAAATTACCAATAATACACTTTATAGCAAAATAATAGATTTTTGTGATGAAATTACCAAAATTATATTTTTATAACAAGAAAATTACTAACAATACACTTTATAGCATAGTAATACATTGTTGTGATGAAATTACTAGAATTATATTTCTATAAAAAGAAAATTACCAACAATATATTTTATAGCAAAAAAAAAAATACATGTTTTTGATGAAATTACCAACATTATATTTTTATAAAAAGAAAATTACCGACAATACACTTTATAGAAAAATAGTACATTTTTTGGTGAAATTGCCATCATTACATTTTTATAAAAAGAAAATTGCTAACAATACATTTTATAGTAAAATAATACAGTTTTGATATGAAATTACCAGAATTTTTTTATAAAAAGAAAATTGCTAACAATACATTTTATAGTAAAATAATACAGTTTTGATATGAAATTACCAGAATTTTTTTATACCATCAATACACCTTATAGCAAAATAACAGGTTTTTGCGATGAAATTACCAGGATTACATTTTCTAAAAAGAATACATTACCAGCAATACATTTTATAGCACAATAACAAACAATACATTTTTTTTCAAAATTTCACGCATTTAATCATCTGCAAACTAAATATATACACCTTCGTGCAAATTAATTGGAATAAATACTTTAGTTTTCTTTCTTTCACCATATGGTCAGTTTTAGATCAACTAGAGTCCCAGGGTGTAATCGATTTCTATATTTTACTCAGATTAGATCATTTGCACTGGTGTGCAGTAATATGAATCTATTTTCGGGATGTATGATGAAATTTGATTTGGCTTTGAAAAATATTGCGTCATCCGTGATGGCATCAAATTTTCATCACACCCAGACACTCGACTGTCGATTACTTGTCCCGCGGCCATTCTCTGTGATGGACGTTACCCCAAGGAAGAGTACGAACATTGTAACGCTGCACGAACACACTAGCATGCCTGACAGAGATATCGCGGATACTACTGATGTCAGCCTTTCAACTGTCAGTTGTGTCATCACGGCGAAAATACAAACTGGATCCATCAGTAAACGTAAAGGAAATGCCGTCGGTAAAGCAAAACAACGCCAAGAGACGCCATATTCTTGATTAGGGAAAGTTTGAAAGATCATAGGAAGAAATTATTCGTTTTGTTTCCTTTAATTTTCACAAGGTTTTTTATACAAAAAACATATATTTACCCTGAAAGTATAAAATGATGTACACGGTAACTGGAGTTGGAAGCATGAAATTGCGTTCAAAATATGTAGACGAAGCAGTAAAATTACTCAAAATATTTAGATTTCTGCATTAAATTACTGATAGTGTTTAATATTCTGCCAAAACAAAAGCAACTAAATTCTTTGAGAATCGCCACATTGTATAAGTCCGGTGAGAAGACACATGCTTGTCTTACACCCTTTTCTATTTTTGTATACAGTGCAGCAGATATCGACTCGAAGCAACAAATTGGGGTGCCTAGTTCGATTTCCAGTTGAATTCACTTAAGCACAAATACCTTTGGGGAAGATATTAATCCGTCTCCTCCCCCCAGTTATAGGTTAAATAATAAAACAGATTGGGTTCTATAGCCTTGTTGTCAACCAGTCTACCGCAGAAAGTGATGGCAACCTACAGCCCAGTCAATCATGTCTCTTTCTAGACATGAACGCCCAAGCGTGTATCACGTATGACACATAACTGACTGACTGATATATAGTCAAAATCCAATAACATAACTGTATTTATTGAATGCCAGATTGCTGGTATTAAATTAATTTCAATATCTAAGAAAATGTCTTCATGTGTATTTAGAATCCGATTAAAAAAACTACACTCTTTTCATCTTAGCAATATTTTAAAACTTATACTTATAGCACTTCTAACCAATTGACTAAAGCGATCCGTACACCATATCTTGGATGTGCGTTGTGGTTGCAGTGGATATCGACTGGGAACAACAAATCTGAGTGCCAAGTTCGAATTCCAGCTGAACTCCTTGCATTCACTTACGCACAAATACACTTGGGAAAGGGATTAATCCGTCTCTTCTCTCCAGTTATAAGTTAAATAATAGGATAGATTGGATTCTATAGCCTTGGCTGGCAACCAGTCTACCGCAGAAAGTAATGGCAACCTACTGGGGGATAATCTTCTGCCCAGTCAGTCATGTTTCTTTCGAGACATGATCGCCCGAGCGTGTATCACGTATGGCACTTAACTGACTGACTGAATAGTTGGAAATATGAGGCTCTACTGGGCATAAAGTGGGGGATCAGTTTCTATTGTTATGAATTAATAAACTCATCCCCCACTAACTACTACGTAATAATATAATACATCGCTTCTCCCTCCAGCTATGAGTCAAATAACAGGACATATTGGGTTATATAGCCTTGGCTGGCAACCAGTTTACCGCAGAAAGTAATGGCAACCTACTGCGGGATAATCTTCTGCCCAGTCAGTCATGTTTCTTTTGAGACATGATCGCCCGAGCGTGTATCACGTGTGGCACTTAACTGACTGACTGAATATAATAGTTGGAAACATGATTAAAACTTTTACTGGACATAAAGTGGGGGATCGGTTTCTATTGTTATGAACTAATAAACTCATCCCCCACTAACTACTACGTAATAATATAATACATCGCTTCTCCCTCCAGCTATGAATCGAATAACAGGACATATTGGGTTCAATAGCTTTGGCTGGCAACCAGTCTACCGCAGAAAGCAATGGCAACCTACTGCGAGATAATCTTCTGCCCAGTCAATCATGTTTCTTTCGAGACATGATCGCCCAAGCGTGTATCACGTATGGCACTTAACTGACCGATATTTGCTGAATTCCTTTTCTCTCCGCTTGCAGGCGATTTGCAGCCACTATAGCTTTAACAGTTTCAACAATTTTTTCTGATCTGTGAAACGGAAGTAAAATAATAAACACTCTAAGCAACAAAACTATTTTTTCCTAATAGCTCTCATAAGAAATATTCAGTGTCAGATTTGATGACGTAAAACGATTCTAGCTATTTGTAGTCTATTAAAAAAGATTGCTACATTTCCGGTTTTTTTGTCCCAGCAGTTTCCTTGATATAAGTTAACACAATAGAACAAAGCCTTTCAGCTGAATATTCACGAAAGGAGTAATGAGGAAAATGACTTCAGTTCAAGAGGTGGAATTTCCGTGTATTAAAGGCATAAAAATCGCAATTACGCCTTCTTTGTCAAACGACTCACCAGCCACATCATAGAGGTTGCAAAATATCTGACTGGAATTACCGCAAATACCAGTCAACATGGTGATCTCAAAAGTTTTATCGTAATTTTCAGATTTTCATCTTTACTTGCCGTATCGACTGAATGTCAAATACACAAGAATCAGCTCAAGTAAAATAAAAAAAATAATATAACTAGATAAGCATTTACAGTATTTACATTATTCGGACTATTGTCCTCATCTTCTTTGCCATTTGTACTACGTTCCTGTGACTTGACTCAAAGAGTTGTGAGTTCAACTCTAACAGTTAAGTCAGGAACTAACCAACGTTTGTATCCACTGGGCCATGTGTCCTTAGCACCTGAAGAAGGCCAGAGCGTACAACGGCCGAATCGTCGTACAAATGGCAACAAAGACGAGGACAATAGTTCGAATAATGTAGATATTGGAAATACTACCTCATCTTAGAAATATAGACAAATGCAAGATAAGTATGTATTACAGAAGAAGTCTACTATTAATTAAAAAACTAATCAACATTTTTATCACACACACACACACACACACATATATATAAAATTTCCTGCCGTTTCCAACGTCAAGCATTTCGATTTTTAGAACCAACAACCAAACTACCTGCACATTATTTAATTACACTGATGAAGGCTTGTGCAGAACCAACCACACTTTTTTGGAAGAGCCGAGTACAGTGAAATGGTTGGTTGGTTGTTTTTGCTTTTTATGGCATACTAGCAGCGTAGCCCGGCGTTGCTCGAGTGTAATGAAAGCTTTAAAACTAATCCATGGTCCTGGAGCTCAGACTCTTTGGACGTTGGCACGAAAGTCTAAAAAGCAATAGTTGTTTCCAGTTAAAGCGAAACCAAAAACTGAAAGAAAAATGAATGGATGTAAGTCAAATTTTGATTTCCTGGTATCGATATCAAATAAGTTTTTTTCGTCGTAAACTGAATTTTGAAGGCTAAATAAGTCTTCTGAGTAAATGGTATCATGGCTGAGACTAAGAACTACAATTATACCTACTTAGAACCAAACCCGAAGCAAAAACTAAAATAAAAAGGCTGAAAAAAATACAGACATACAGGCAGATAAACAGACACACACACAAACATCTTGCCTTTTACATATATATAATCGATTTTCTGCACTACTGTAAGAACTGCAACCTTGAAACTTCTGAGTATCATTTCTTATGTCTTTGTCTATGAGTATATGAAATTTGATTAAAATCGGACCACTCCTTCTATAACCCGATTTTTTCGATTATCGATATTTATCGGGGGTACCTCGTCACAAAACCTAGGTAAGAACACTCGCAAACGCTTATAGTACAACTGTGTAAGTTTTCAAGAAAATCGGTTCAGCTGTTTCGGAGTCTATAGGTAACGGAAACACACACACACACACACACACACACACACACACACACACACACACACACACACAAAGTTCCATTTATAAATAAGTTTAGATCAACCTCGGCGAGTCATTTATTGCCAACTAAATTTTTATTGATATATTTCTGGTAATACCTTTTTCTTTCAACAATTTATTGTTGTTTTTTTTGTATAAGTTTTGTGTCTAGTAATACTTTTTTCTTTTCGAGTATCAAGTTTTATTGGGATTTGTTGTTTTTTTTTAAGGGCAGGGTCCTCAAGTCCTATCCTGTTATTTAACCCATAACTAGAGGGAAGGTACGGATTAATACGTTTCCCAAGGGTTCCAGTGCTTAAGTGAATGCAGGGTATTCAACTTTTTTTTTTAATCATATCACCCCAAGCAAGGCGGTGACGCCACTGATGCGCATGGGGCTACTTAAGAGTAGAATGATTGGAAAAGAGAAAGCCGGGAACCACATCCTAAACAGGAAACAAGGGATGAGCCTCTTCACCTGTTCAAAAGACGTGGGTGGAGTGTGAAACTGGGCGATAGTTAAGTCTATCTACTCCAATTGAGAACAAAAAAAAAAAAAATTAGAGAAAAGAAAAAAAAGTGAAAGATTGGAAAAAAATATAAAAAGAAAGCTGGGATCCCCATCCGAAACAGGAAACACGGGATGAGCCTCTTCACAAGACGGAATTCGAACTCGGCTCACCGATTTCTGTTTCCGAGCCGATATCCACAACGCACATCTGTCACTATACGCTTACAGAACCTGGTATTCCAAAGCAGTCACCCATCTAAGTACTGACCAGACTCAACGTTGCTTAACTTTGCTTAACTTTGGTGATCGGGTGAAAACCGGTGTATTCAACGTGATATGGCCGTAAGCCACACAGCTAAACGGAACAAGATCCCCAAACGATCTTCCTAAGGTTTTGAATTCAGAGTTGTTCTTCTAGAACGTTTGCCACCCCAGGCTCTGTTAATCCGTAGCATTGGGGGTGGTGGTGTTGGTGGTTGGTGATGGATAAATGAATGTAACAACTGAAATTCGAACTTGGCTCTCAATCCGAGTTGCTATCCATCCTTTCAACATGCATTAATTCTAAATAAATATAGGTTGCGTAAAATGAACGACATGGTCTGTCTGTTTATGTGTAAATTAAATTTTTCCAATTTTCGGATAAGTTGCTCGAATTAAATAAAATATCATTCATCACTGGAGACGATATCTTGAAATGTATATGATATAATTATTGTGCACGTATATTCTATTAGTATTACAAAATTAAATACAGTACCGTGCAAAAGTATTAGGACAAGAACTATTTTATCTTTCATGAGATATCAAAGTAAAGTTAAAAATCACCCCTGTGCTAACACTTTTGCACACTACCAGTAGGGGTGATTTTCTTAAAAACCTCACTGAAGTTCAAATACGGGGTGAAAAGCCTAGTAAGTTGCTAATAAATATTGATTATTTAAAACTAGGTGTAAAAGAAATGTATCAAAAAGAAGTTATTAAATTTTTTCTATTTTCTGTTAAACAAGTTATTTTGAAACTACTCATGATTCTATTATCCTTGAATATGACTGACTTTTTTCGTATTCCCCCCTCTCGAATTGAAAAATTTCATGATACTTCGCAAGACACGCTTTGGGAACAAATACAAGCTGCTTGGCTGGAGATACCATTAGATACATTGAAGAAGCTTGTGATGTCAATCCCTGACAGAATGAATGCTATGATCAAAGGAAAAGGCTATTATACTAAATATTAAATTTATTTTGTAACAAGTATTTTTTTTCTTGTTAAAGCGTTTGTTGAGTAAATCAAATAAAATTAGTTTAATTAAATTGTTTATTTTCTGTCAGTATGCCTCACATAAGATAAAATAATTCTTGTCCTAATACTTTTGCACAGTACTGTATATAAATAGATGTAAAACTATAATTAAATAAATAGTTATTCATTTTGTGCGGCTTTGTTTCACATAGTTGTCCATTTCAAACTAAAGCATTTCAAACTTACAACTTTCAGAAGAATGCCAAGAAGTAGACAAAGGAATACCACAGATTGGTTCTATGTCAAAAGTTCTTGAACAAAAGTAGCAAAATATGAACTTCGGATAGTTTAACAACAGCTCCGAGCACAGTATTCAACAAATTATCTGAAAATTGGAAAAATATGATAAAAAATTACACAAGCACGCACACGCGCACTTGCGCACGTACACACACTCCAGAATGAAGTCAAACTCTGCAAATAATTTTTTCCTTTAATTAAGCTTAGTTTATTTTTTTTTTTTAGGTATATCAATGCAGTTAGAAAAATACAAATGTTAATTAAACAGCGAGGGTGACAAAAAACTGTCTGGAGGCTCAATTATGCTTCCCCAGTGTTGTGGTTTCGGCAGTAGTATGCGCCGGTCCTGATAATAATAATAATAATAATAATAACAATGCCACATATTGAAAACGTAGAATCCTATCTGGATTAAATAAAGATTGTTGTACAAAACTTAAGTGTTCATAAGTAAAAAAGAAAAATAAAACAGATTAAAATAGGACCTTTTTAATCTCAGTAAACACTTTTAAAGGATGTGCGTTGTGGCGCAGGGGATATCGGCTCGGAACGAGAAATCGGGTGGCCAAGTTCGAATTCCAGCTGAATTCATTGCTTTCACTTACGCGCAAATACACTTGGGAAAGGTATTAATCCGTGTCTTCCCTCCAGTTTTGGGTTAAATAACAGGATTCTATGGGTTCTATAGCCTTGGGCGGCAACTAGTCTACCGCAGAAAGCAATGGCAACCTACTGCGGGATAATCTCCTGCCCAGTCAGTCATGTCTCTTTCGAGACATGATCGCCCAAGCGTGTATCACGTATGGTACTTAACTGACTGAAACATTTTCGCATACTTCTTTTTTTTAATAACCGTATTGCCCCAAGCAAGGCAGTTTACTGCTACTGTTGTGCAGGGGGTTACATAGAAGGAAAGTTATGAGAAGGAGTCACAAAATACAGGGGGGGGCGTCTGGAAGTGGGTAAGAGAAGAATGAGAATACTGAAGTGATGAGATGAGAGCATGAGAGAGAGGATGCAATTTAGTGAAATAGGAGATGGCTATTGACGTTACATTTAAATTCTTGGAGATTGTAGCTGTCTAGGAAGTAAGTAAACGGAAGGGAATTCCACAGGCGGGAAGTGCAAGAAAAGAAGCTCCTGGAGTAGAATTTGCGTTTATATTTTATTGTTTTCACAGTATAAAGAGTGGGAACTAGTTGCTAATTTTGTGGCTCGAGTAAATTCGTATATAGGGGTCACCAGTAAGCTAAGTTTATCGGAGCAGAAGCCGTGAAAGTATTTGTAGAAGAGGGACAGGAAAGCCACATTGAGTCGGTGAGAATGTGACTGTATTCGAGCTGCTAAGTTTGGATCGATCACATTACAGATTCTCCGTAAGATTTTCTCAAGGACACCTAGGTGGATAGCAAGAGAACCAGATCAGATATGACAGCAGTATTCAATGCACGGGCGGATGGTAGATCTATATATGTGCAGGAACGTTTCAGACGGGAAAAACTTCCTGGCCCTTACACAGAAAACCTGTATTTTTGCTCAATAACGTTTTATCAGTTCCTATAACGCTCCGTAACCCCCCATTGCGTCTTAGTAGCTTTATCGCCTTATTTGGTTTGAAATGATAAAAATTAAATATAATGAAAAATAAATATAAATAGAGTTTTAAAAGAAATGTTTTAGAAATAAGTCTGCGGCAGAATGAGATGTTAAAATTTTGGGTTGGCGGGGGGGGGGCAAAATTTCATTTTGTTTTTGTTTGACCCTATCATTAAAAGATTTAAAAAAATATCTGTTATCGAATTGAATTATCTGAATTCACTTACGTGCAAATACCCTTGGGGCACCAGTGATATGGTTCATCGGAGCAGAAGCCGTGAAAGTATTTCTAAAAGAGACACAGGGTAGCCATATTGCGCCGGTGAGAAAGTGACAAGTTGTGATCGATCACATTACAGATTCTCCGTAGGATTTTGTCAAGGACACCTAGATGGATAGCAAGAGAACCCAACCAGATATGACAGCAGTATTCAATGCACGGGCGGATGGTAGATTTATATATGTAAATAACTGCTAGAGAATTGTACATTTTGTTTCGACTTTGAAAAAAAAACAATGCCTCATCTGGTAGTTAACAATGATGAGACAAATACAAATAGAAAATGCTAATATATGAAACATGCTTCACTTTAATTCTAAACCTTAACCCGAGAAAGAAATAGAGAAAAAAAAGAAAGAAAGGGTAGAGTTTCTGGTAGCTTTCATCTTTGTGTTGTTTGTTTTTTAATTAGTTGGGCGGTGGAAAATTTTTCCATATTAAAGTAGACAATGACGCAAAAGGTTTGATAAATCTTGCTTTCTATGTATCATCCCATATCTAAGCGCATTTGAGTTTCATAAAACATTTTGAAAGAAGGAAAACATTGGTTGCTAAAATGTTTTTTATAGATTCCCTTTTATGATCTATGGCCTGAATCAATTTCAGATGTCGCAGTCATGTGTCAATTGTTGGTCCTTTATTTTACTAAATATATAGAATATACTTTCCCCTAATCCTAGGTTGATATTTTTTATAGCTTCCGATACTTGGAGTCGTTTATTTCAATGTATATGAAATATTATTTTCTATAAATATGTGTTAAATTTTTATGGCTTCTAATACTTGTAGTCATTTATTCCAAACTATATGGGATATTATTATCTATATATATATATACGCTATTTTTTTTCACCGAATATACATGAATACTAGGTTTGTTATTTAATGCTTGTCGCAGACGTTTGCTCAGGTTCGTTTGCATTTCTTCAAAACCCAAGGAAACAACATTAAGTAAGATGAGTGGGGTTTAATTACAGTTTCTAAGAGAGTGCTCATACTTTGTTTTGATCAATTCTTGGTTTCCAAACTATTTAGTCAAGTTAGCCATAATTTAATGGTTCAATAAGGTCAACTTGGCAGCAAAACTGATCTAAATACTTGTTTTTATCTGCGGCAAGAAATGACTTGTTTATTTTAACGCCCCCAAAACGAAACTGCCCTGATTTAATCCTCATAGAAAAGATTTATTGCCTTGGCTGGGGCTAACCTTCAAGAGAGAGTCTCATTGCAAATTCTCAGGTCAACATGTTTTTTTTTTACTGACATGACGTGGAAAGATAATATTGAATCAATTACTAGGTGTGCTGTAAGAAAGTCATTTCACTGGGTCGCGTCAGACAATTTTTGTCGACAGAATCTTACATATTTATGAGTTTGCCATTTGCCAGTGCATTGAATATTGCTTTCACATCTGGTCTGATGATCCTGCTACGTATTTAGAGATTCTTGATAAAATAATAATAACAAAAAGAATCTGAAATTTTTTCAGTCCAGCCCTGGCATTTCAATTTCAGTCACAATAAAGCCGTAATGTAGCTTTCATGTGCCTTTTCCATAAATATTTTCATAGTAATTGTTCTGATAAGCTTTCTGATTTGGAGTTTAGACTTTATGAATTTAAATACAGTACTAGGTTGGCCACTCGCAAGGTATATTTAAGGCAAGTGAGCCAGAGATATAACAGCACTTAACTTATCTAACAAGTTTCTGTAAATGGACGGCAGAAAAAAACTTTAGGAGAAAGCAAAAAGACAAAATTTACTAAGAGCTACAAAAGACAGGAAAATGTAGAGAGCCATGATTGTCAATGTCATGAAGGGACATAGAACATACAAGAAGTAGATTGGCAGTTAGGTTTCATAGTTTTACTGCTGAAATGGTTGGGTGTAACAGTAAGTTCAATGTTGACAGTTTCTTCTCTCAGACATCTCGCTTATGGAACTCTTTACCAATCTCTTGATCTTCAAAAGTTTAAATGTAATTTCGATCGTTATTTTTTTTGTTATCGCCCTTTAATAACGTTTTCCTTTCTAATATCCTTTTACAGCAGTAACCACTCCTTGCATTTTAGCGACTTTGTTGCCTTGATTTGGGTAAAATGATTAAAAAAAAAAAACAACCTTTCTCGCTGCACACTGGAATGATATCTCTATGCCGATCTTACCAAGCAACAAAAAGTTGACCGTGGTGAAATTCGAACTTTATAGTTGGAACGACTGACGCTCCAACAACGCCGCCACAGTTTCAATAGTAACAGATTAATCTACAGAATGATATCGAGTTTTATTTGGAGGTTAAAGCAATGGTATAGCTGTCAAGAGTAAAGACTGCCTCCGCTTCGTTCTCTCTTTAACAATAATGTTTCATAAAAAATATGTATAACTTGAGTTATTGATATTCACACAAGTTCAATGAATTACTCACCTCCCCACCTATTTCGACCTTGTGGCTTGAAACCAGGGACCCACCCTAAATGCGTCGGGACATGCCCAATAATGAAAACAAATTTCAAGATTGAACACTTTGACAAATAACTCAGACGTTCTATGAAAAGTCAGCGAGAACAGAGTAACAGAATGGCGGTCAATGAAATCCGATCTTTGAAGTAAGACTTAGCGATCGCCGAAATGTCGGAGACTTCAATAAACTTTAGAAAAGGACTACTTTTCGCCGGCTTCTTTGGTTCAGAAAAGAAAAAGAGAAGTCAATTCAGAATTATAGTTAATGAGTGTTGTAACGTCACTTTAGTTATGAAAGCAATCGTAAGAGGGCGTGACTCTTTTGAGTTTTGATATTATACGACACCCAAACAATCGCACGAACTCATAAATACATGCGTAGACGTTCGTGAACGTATATTTACTCAACCTTTTAGAATTACATCAATAAATTCATAGCTTTAGGAGGAAATATATATATATATATATATATATATATATATACTAGCAGTATAGCCCGGCGTTGCTCGGATGTAATGAAAGCTTTAAAACTAATCCATGGTCCTGGAGGTCAGACACTTTGGACGTTGGCACGAAAGACTAAAAAGCAATAGTTGTTTCCAGTTAAAGCGAAACCGTAGACTGAAAGAAAAATGAATGGATGTAAGTCAAATTTTGATTTCCTGGTATCGATATAAAAATTTCTGCACTATTGTAAGAACTGCAACCTTGAAACTTCTGAATATCGTTTCTTATGTCTTTGTCTATGGGCATACCAAATATGATTAGAATCGGACCACTCCTTCCATAACACGATTTTCGATATTTATCGGGGGTACCTCAATACAAAACCTAGCTAAGAACACTCGCAAACGCTTATAGTACAACTGTGTAAATTTTCAAGAAAATCGGTACAGCCGTTTTGGAGTCTATAAGTAACGGACACACATACACACACAGATAAAGTTCTATTTATAAATAAGTTTATATATATATATATATATATATATATATATATATATATATATATATATATGTGTGTGTGTGTGTGTGTGTGTGTGTGTGCGAATCACACATATATATATATATGTATATATATATATATATATATATATATATGCTAAAAATATAGTTTTAATGCACACACGCATATACATTCACACACACATACACGGGGTGTTTCAACAACTGGGACCGATTGTAAATGTGAATTAAGTTTAAGCGTCTAATTATTTTTCTCAATTTCTTTCAGATTTCGAAACTCCAGTCTTTGGCAATTTCAACTTTGGAAAAATTAACAATCGACCAACGTGTTAAAATTACCAAAGCCTATTACGAAAACTGACGTCCAAGTTCCCAGGTCGCATCATATCTCGAAACTGTGATCTCAATTGACCACAACTATCGTGTGACTTGACGTCTAGATTTCTTCCTTTAGAATCGTCTCAAATGTAAGGTCTACACCAACAAGCTAACACGCCAACAACAATTCAACAGCTGACGGATGAGATAATATGGCATATTAGTGAGAACGAGAAGCAACTATACAAAGATTTTGGCCATCGAGGAGAGGTCTACCTTGAAGCCTTGGCGTACATTTGTGCGATATTATTTTGCATACGTAATTGCCATGACTCAAATCACTCGATCCAATAGTGAAATCAGTAAACATTCACTAATAACACTGATTTATTTGCTGCTAACTTCGACCCATCTTAACGGAGCACGTAATATATATATATATATATATAAGATTAATATATATATATATATATATGATTAATATATATATATATATAATGATTAATATATATAAGATTAAAGATTAATATATATATATATATATATATCAGAAGACAGATCTGTTTCGCTGTATCACAGCTCATCAATATAGTGATACATCCGATTGCTTCTAGCCAGGATTGAAACTCGGCCGATTTGATATCAGTTTTACCTGGGAGCTATGGGCGCTCGGTAGAGAAAGGCGGACTTTAGCGTGTTATATACAGGTAAACACACGCCAGAATCTATATATCTCTCTATGATGAAAGAAAAGTTTTAAGCTATGCTATATTTATAGGTAAACGTACTCAGTACTAGGGAAAGAGCGTATGCAAATATAAAAGAGAACGGTGAGGTCAACAATGAGCGGCAACAGACTGTTTCATCCTTAAAGGCAACATTCAGGTCGTATGCTTTCATTAATGAATGAGCTCTCTAGAGAAGAAAAATTTTAAAAACAGTTGCTACTTCTGCTATTTACGCATTACTCTTCAGTAATAAATTGAGTTTTCCCGGTGGCTGGCGTGTGTATACACGCTAAAATTTCCTTCACTCTAATTCCATGCGTCGATAGCTTAGGTAGTAGACACTCCGACTGACACCAAATCGGTCGAGTTTCGATCACGGCTGGAAGCAAGTGGATGTCTAGCCACACTGATGAGCTGTGAAACAGGCTTATTTGTGGATAACTTTTTTTATATATATATATATAAAAATTATGAGAAATAAAAGAAAATTTAATAAATGATTTAACTATGCTGATCCAATATTCTTTTTTGTTTTCCTTTGGTGGGAGTAAAGAAGTGCAAAAATTATCCAATGTCCTAAGCATTCTCGGCCACTTTAATAATTTTCAATAGGTTTTTTGGTTTGTTTTGATTTACGGCATATCAACCTCAATGGGTTATTTAACGCCTAGATAACATTTGGATAATTTTTTATTAAATTGGTTCTAAGCTTATTGGTTAATAATTGGTTCTAAATGTTGGAGAATTTTTGTCTTTAAATATATATATACATATATAAATATATATATATATATATATATAAAAGAAAAACGAACTTTTTCCATCAGAAGGTTTATGTTAATATTAAGATAAAAGATTAAAGTATTTTTAATTATTTAAAACAAAATTTAATCCTTAATCAACACGTTCTAAATTTTGGTAAAAGTCTTGTTTTTATTTTCGTTAGCGGTGAACCAAATTGGTACGAGAGTTTACAATGTTTGTTTCCGGTGTCAAACACATTAATTTGGAAATCTTTTACAAAAATCAAATAATTGTCGAATTTTAATGAAACTTTCAGGATTTATCTACAAATTAATGAAATTATTTTTGAAATCATTATTTAAAAAAAAAGATTGGTAAAAATATGTATTTTTTTACATGTTACCCTCTTCGACGTACATTCATGAAATTTTAAAAATATGAAATTCTGTAGACAAAATAGGTTTTATTAGTTAAACGCAGGACTCATTGTGAAATGCAGATAATGTATTATTTCTTACAACCATTTAGTCCCTTTTTCTGCAAATCTGCTCCGAATATAAACATAAAAATGCAATAAAATTATGATTTAATTTAATTGCATAAGCTTTTACTTGTTTTAATAAATAATATAAATCTCAGACATTATAGTCTGAAGGAAAAAACCTTTTTTGATTAATGATATTTTAAAAGAATTGTTTTAATTTTCTTTTTAATTATAATTCATAAAGTTTTAAAAAGATTTTAAAAATATTTCCAAGACTTGTAGACCTAGTTTGGTAGGTTATGACGTGAAGACTATATTTGCTAATCGAAAATAGAAAAAATTAATACAAACCATCGAGCAATTGCATTTTTAAAGTTATGTTTTCATTTTTTTTTGTATTTGAAGTTTTTTTTGGCTTGATAATTTCTATGTGTACATTAAAATGTCATATGTTACATGGTTTCTTCCACTTACAGGAAAAAAATGTACAATTATGTCACGTGTGATTGCCATACACTTATCTCTTATCTAGCGAGTTATCAACACATTACAAATACGACGGACAAGTCAAAAATGTCAACTCTGTGATTATGAAATAGTTATTTCTAAATTTCATGCTATAAATAAGTAATACTTGTGTAAATCAGATTAAGTTAACATTAAGTTTGTCAATTTCCTAAAAATAATGTGTCACATATGTATATTTTATTTTTGCAAGATTTTTGAAACCGAGAATTAATTTTTGTTTACACACGTGTTGATCGCTCAAAAAATGGTCGAAAAATCTAAAGATTGAAAAAAGAAAATCTTAAAATTTTATATTCCAATCAAAATAATTTCTGTTTGAAATACACCAGTAGATTTTGTTTACTTTTAGCTTTAAATAACTTAAAATAAAAATTTAAATAAAACTTAATATAAAAGTTAACTTAAAATAAAAGTTTCAAGAAAGTATTTTTTATTTTAAAAAATTAAATTAGTTATCGAAAATGAGTAGAGGTACCTACTATGCATACATACTTAAACACACACACACATGTATATATGTGTGTGTGTGTGTACGTACATATATATTAATATATATACATATATAAATCATGTCATTAATATTTTATATGCTTTATTCAAACACAAATTTATTCAAACTAAAGTTTAACAATTTTGATTCCTTAGAAATCATTTTAACATGGTTTTTAAATCTGTTATTAGTACCTAAGTGTGTATATATGTACTTTTTTGTTTGTTTTTACCTGTGTTTATATATAAATATATATACATGGGTGCATGGGTTTGTTTAGGTATAAATGCATGTATGTAGGTGTGCATGTGGGTCTATGTACTAGTAGGCATATTGATATATTTGTTTACATGCATATGTGTATGTTTATATATATATATACACACATGTACGGGTATACATATGTCTATATATATGCACACAAATACACAAACATAAATATACATGTATATATACATATATTTAAACGTACACACACACATATATGCACACAAATACACAAACATAAATATACATGTATATATACATATATTTAAACATACACACACACATATATGTGTGTGTGTGTGTGTGTGATTAAATATATGTATATATACATGTATATTTATGTTTGTGTATTTGTGTGCATATATATAGATATATGAATACCCGTGCATGTATGTGTATGTATTTATATATTTTTTTCTTAATGCATGTGTATATGTTTCTGTGTGAGGGTTCATTTGTTTATTTGCATGTATTTATGCCTATATTTGTCTATGAGTAGATCCATGTATGTGGTTTTCTTCTGGATATGATGCATTGTGATTTTTCATGTTTCGTGGGTATTTTGTTTTTTTGAATGTGAATTTGCGTGCATATATATGTTTAATTATATTTATTTGTTTATGCATTGGAATATATATGTATTGTCTTGATCATATTTAAAACTTCTGCTCACTTTATCTTACGAAGCCAGTCGTAAATGTATCCAATATATGTAGTTTTTTTAAATTTTTTTATAAGCGTTTCACCCCGAGCAAGGCATGTCACTGCCACTACTGTGCAGGGGGCTACGTAGAGTGGAGAAAGGCTGATTAAATATAGGAAATAACAGAGGGTGGGTGATAGGCGGGTGAGGATACCGAGAATGAGGGTTGGGTAGACGAGAGTGTTGTGAGAATAGTTGGGAGTTAGTGTGATAGGAGGTGTCTATTGATGTTTATAAACCTTTCCTAACCTGGCTCTAAATCTAACGATATATATATATATATATATATATATATATATATATATATATATTAATCGTATCACCCGAGCAAGGCGGTAACGCCACTGATGTGCAGGGGGTTACGTAATAGTGAAAAGATCGGAAAAGAGAAAGTCGAAACCACATCCTAAACAGGGAACAAGGGATGAGCCTCTTAACCTGTTCAATAGACGTGGGTGGAGTGTGAACCGGGCGATATATATATATGTGTGTGTGTGTGTGAAAGATGTATTTATATAATTATAAATATCAATATTTAATAGCAAATTTGCTATATATATTATATTATTTATACATTATATATGCGTGGTACTTATTTAAAAGCGCTCAATATCAGTGGTGTAGAGCTGACATATTCATATAGATAGGTGTGAGTTTGTGACCCTGGGTTTGTTTGGGAATATTTATAAAAGTATATGTAAAGTATATATATATATATAAGTATTAAACAATATATATATATATATATATATATATATATATATATATATACTGATTCTTTAATACTTTGTTTTTGGTCATAATAGAGAGACAAGTGCACATTTGTATTAAAAAGTGTTCAACACAATTATATTGTAGAACTTTATTTTTAGAATATTTTCCATTTTTAAACGTGTTATTACGCCACCTAGGTTTCTAGCATTAGTTGTGTCTTCAGGCGATTTTTAATAACTGATTATACCGTTTTTCTTTGAATTTATTTGAATGTTTTATTTGAACGCTCAAGTGGCAGGGAATTTTTGAACGCGCAATTTTTAACTTAAAACGAATTATGGCGTTTTTATCCATAGTTATATGAACCGAATAGGTATTTCTTAGTATGGATACACTTAGTCATAATTTCCGTTCTTCCATTCAATAGTTCGTTTTTGTTTGGGAATATATATTACAAAATATTTTTGATTTATTACAATGGATAATGCATATTTCACTGCATAATGCTGTTATTATAACGGCTTGTCAGACCCAATATATATATATATATATATATATATATATATATATATATATATATATATATATTAATCATATCACCCCAAGCAAGGCGATAACGCCACTGATGCGCAGAGGGCTACGTAAGAGTAAAAAGATTGGAAAAGAGAAAGCCGGAAACCGCATCCTAAACAAGAAACAAGGGATGAGCCTCTTCACCTGTTCAATAGACGTGGGTGGAGTGTGAACCGGGCGATAGTTTAGTCTATCTACTCCAATTGAAAAAAAAATAAAGAAAACAGTGAGAAGATTGGAAAAGTGAAAAACCGGAAACCGCATCCTAAACAGGAAACAATAGACGTGGGTGAAAAGAGTGAAAAGATTGGAAAAGAGATACATATATATATATTTGTTTGGGGATATATATATATATACGTGTGTGTGTGTATATGTTTAGATATGTATATAGATGTATATGTACGAATATATGTATGTATGTGTCTATATATTTATCTATGTGTCCATTTGTTGGTATATACGCATTTGTATATGTTTGTGACGATTTCTCTTCCCTGTTTCATATTTAAATAACTTTACAATAATCTAAACCTGATGCTTTGTTATACGTAGAATTTAAAATTCGCAGTCTCTAACATTTATTTTGTAATACATTTTTTGAAAATAAGTTTTAATTTTTATTGTTAAGTGAAACTAATAGTCGATTAGAAATACTGATCCTAATCTATATTTTAATCAAATATTAACATTAATGCTACAATAAATTGTATTTTGATTAGTCACCACAGAGTATGTAACAATGTCTCCCTAATTGGGTGGGATGATAGTTTTGAACCTTTTAAAATTCATCAGTACCATCACTTGATAATATACAAGTAGTGTAGAAACAAAGTAGCTACTTTTGTAGTGATAATACAACATATTTCTGTTATAAATTTTAAATAAATATATATATATATATATATATATATATATATATATATATATATATACAGGTTTCATTGAATAATATAGACAAGTTCTGTCTATTTATTTTGTGTAAGATCCGTTCGTATGATCTGATTAGCTTGATAGTGTTGTCATGGAAAGACGACAAGAAATAGCCATAATTGTTGATTTTTTTATCAGGTCTGAGCTTTCGGCTTACATAAGCCATTATCAAAGGATGAACATTTAATGTTCAGTGAGCATAGAACATTTAAATTATTATTAACAGAGTGGAGTTATACAGAGAAATTTAGACAAGTCCATTTTTTGTGTCGCACATGGCTGTAGGCCGAGAAGGAATGGTGGTGGTGGTTTTTTTGTTCAATTGAGTGGATAGTGGCATGAGGGATTGGTCTGGGAACTGCTGCTACTATGGTTTAGGGGTTAAGTATAATAACTATGACCTCTCCCGTCGATTATATATTATTCAATGAAACCTGTATTAATGAAAAAATGCTGCCAAAATACACACACACACACAATATATATATATATATATATATATATATATATATATATATTTATGTTTACTGTGTGTTAATATTTACTCTTTGATAATGGCTTATGTGAGCCGAAAGCTTAGACCCGATAAAAAAAATCAACAATTACTGTGATTTTTTGTTGTCTTTCAACGACATCACCATCAAGTATATCAGACGGTATGAACGGATCCTACACAAAATTAATAGACAAAACTTGTCTATATTATTCAATGAAACCTGCATTAATGAAAAAATGCTGCCAAAATACACACAATATATATATATATATGTTCGTATACATACATGTGCATATATATACACACACGTACGTATATATGTACGTTTATATATACGTATATATATATATATATATATATATATATATTTGAAATGAATTGTTTGAACATTATTTTTATCGATACTCGTATTTAAGTAGATATTCTGTTTTTTAATTAAACAGTATTATATATTTATATCTACTGGCCTGATTATTTACGATAAATTTTTATTACGAAAATGTGTGTCATTCGGCAGGATATATATGTATCTTATATATATATATATATATATATATATATATATATATTCTGCCTATATAGATAGTGCATATATAATTTATGAATAAATAATATATATATATATATATATATATATATATATATATATATATACGAAACATTTCGTATAAGAATGATGTTAATTTTCAAGAGCCAGGCTATAGCATTATTGATCTACTATTTTAAAAAATATTCTGGTAATTATAATATAAACAATAGATTTGTATCGTATAACATTCATGGGCATGCGGTTAAGTTCACTCCGCCTTGTAAACGTTCTTTTATGTGCAAATGTTGAATTGATGAGTTAGAAATTAATAATTATCTTTCGGTACACTGTTGGTGACAAACATTCTTTATACATACATATACAATTAAAGATATAATTAGGGAGAGAAATAAATCTAACACCAATTCAAATGTCGAACCTATGAAATAAATTATTAACAATATAAAATCATTTATATTGGAGAGACCTCATGGAATCTAATATCCCATATCTATGAACATAAAAGAGATTTCTGTTTAGAAAACTATTCAGACTCTTTCGGCATACATCAGAACAAATCTAATTATAACGTTGATTTTTAAAAATGCTACTCTAATAAAAACAACAACAACAACAACATAATTCTTTACGTCAAAAGTTATTTGAGGGAATAATAATAACAATATTACAAACTATAAAAGGTCCTAGGCATGACGGCAAACTGCATCCGACAGCAAGGCCTCTGATTGGGAGGTTGTGAGGATCATGAAATCATCTCTTAATTGCTGTTGTTCTCAGGTTCACTCTGAATATTTATTTGCGCAAAAAATAAAAAAAATTACACAAATCTTGGCACAAGGCCGAAAAGTTGGGGTGGGCAGAGGGTGGTCTTCAGTATCTATTCTATACCTAGCTAAACATTATCACGAACCAATCACTCATTACAATTTGCACATTCACCACAAGAACCCATACATCACCTCTCATCCTTTACATACCACAATACCACATATTTACAAGGGACACCTAAAAAACGGGAAAATAAACCCATGACAATAAAAATGCATACAATAATATAATATATATAAAAAAAGAGTTAATAAAAACTGAGATGATGGGAGGGGGATGAACATCCCCCCTACAAAAAAAAACGAACTATGTTACAACATAATTTTAAAATTAAAATTAAACAATGTTAGTAAAACCCACCCATTTCACAAAAAAGAGTGGCTGCTGTATTCCGCCAAGCGGTGAAATCAAGATACACACTCGATAAGGTAGTGGGGGAGGATAAAATAATTAATGGAATGGGAAAAATCAGAGGCCGAGATAAAAGAAGGCCAAAACAAACCCGGAGTTGCAGCACCTGTTAGGGTCCGAGCTATGGGAAAATAGTAAGTACTAATATATGCTCCTCACTGATTCCAACAACTGATCAAATCCATTAGGCATACACAGAAAAACCTTCGACCAAAACTTCAATCTAAAGAATGTTCCACTTATTAAAAGAGAAAGTTCTTGATAGTTTCGCTATTGAAACTTAACAAAATGTTAACCTACGCGACGGATTTTTTTTCAAATATCCCATAAAGAAATACTCCTTTCCTAGGCCAACATTCATGACCATAAACAATTTCAAAAATTAAGAGAAAACGGTGAAATCAAAACCTTCTGTTATTGCAATACAGAAATCTAAACTTATTTATAAATGGAACTTTGTGTGTGTCTGTGTGTGTCAGGCTGAACCGATTTTCTTGAAAATTTACACAGTTGTACTATAAGCGTCTGTGAGTGTTCTTAGCTAGGTTTTGTGTCGAGGTACCCCCGATAAATATCGAAAATCGATAATCGAAAAAATCGGGTTATAGAAGGAGTGGTTCGATTTTAATCAATTTGATACACTCATAGACAAAGACATAAGAAACGATATTCAGAAGTTTCAAGGTTGCAGTTCTTACAATAGTGTAGAAAATCGATAATATATATATATATATATATATATATATATATATATATATATATATATAAAAGTTTATTTTACACCCGAACAAACGGCCGGGCTATACTGCTCGTAAATAAATATTTTATTTTGTCGGGTTAAAATAAAATAATAATTACGCTAATAAAAATAAGTAAATATGTATATTCATGCAGAAAGAAAGAAAAATGCTGGATTTGAAAATTAAATACATATAGGCTAGAGTTAAATAGGGACATACATATTTTGAATCTTTATAAATATTTCAATAGTTAAACATTTTTTAGATACACTTAAAAAATTTTCTTTAAAACAACGTTTAAAAGTATTAAGACTGTTAGGTTTACGTTTAAAAATATCCCCAAACTCTATCGCTTTCTCGGTCACGTGATGTAAACATCTTGCGACAGACACTCCTCACGTCACGATGAACGCTTCTAGTTTAAATTTTAAAATCATTTGTTTCTGATGAAAGGCCGAGGCCGGTCTGAAATATCATATATATATATATATATATATATATATATATATATATATATATATATATAAAATAATAATAATAATAAAAATAAATAAATACTGTCAAAAAATACATTTTCAAACTCACAAACTTTTAGTAGTTTTATATATATATGTGTGTGTGTGTGTGTAACAAAATAAAAATTGACAAAAACATTTATCACTTTCCTTTAATAGGCATGACATCTCTTTATAGTTTACCTTGACTTTCGTAGTTAACCTTCAGATCATTTTTGCACATTTTTAAATTGAAATATGTTGAAAACTGTTATTATCGAAGGACCATAGAAAGATAACACGGACTCGGAGATAAGGTTGAAAAGTATATTCTCGGGAAACGCAGTACAAACGTAAACGTGGACTAGAGAGTACTTTCTCCCGCAGATGTTGCGTGTGTCACAAGCACCTGATGTAAGGGTTTCTCTTTGGTTTGAACTCTTTTGTCGCCAGACTTGAGGTTAACACACCGGGATCTTTTAGACGTCATTAGTATTATAGGGTAAACTTTTTAGTGGAATTTTTTTAGGTAGAGCTTTATTTTTGTGGTTCGAATATTCTTCGTCGACAGTTTTATAACCGAAGGGCCATGGAAAGATACCAGGGAGTCGGATATAAGATTGAATAGTATATTCTCGGGAAACGTAGTACAAATGTAAACGTGAACTGGAGAGTACTTTCTCTCACAGGCGTCAGATGTTGTGTGTGTTACAGGCAACTGATATAAGGGTTTCTCTTTGGTTCGATCTTTTTGGTCACCAGACTTGAGGTTAACACACTGGGATCTTTTAGACGTCGTTAATGTTATGGCGTAACCTTTTTTGTTAATTTGTTAGGTAGAGGTTTTTCATTGTGGTTCGAATGTTCTTCGTCGCCATTGTTATGACCGAAGGGTTATAAAAAGATAATCCGGACTCGGACGCGCGCGCGCGCGCGCACTCTCTCTCTCTCTCTCTCTCTTTCTCTCTCTCTCTGAGTTGGTAGCCATATTATTAAGGTGTGGAAGAGTCCATTTGTAGGTAGGTTCCCACAATAAAAACCTAACAATATTTTTTACTAATAATTATAAATACCTGCAAAATAAAATCTTTACATTTGCCTTGATGAAGTCTATCAGAGGCCAAAAAGCACTAATAAAAACGCGTTTTTATTGTGTCTTTATTCATATATAAATATATGAGCAAGAAATTAATTTTTAAGTGTCTCATTATTTCATATCACTATAAACGTTATATTTAGTGGGTACATGTGTCGGAGCAGACATTTTTGTTTTCTTTTCTTTCACTTTTGAAACAGTGAAATTAATGTCTACCAGTCTAGAGTTCGAGAAGTTCTAATAAAGAAAATGTGTCACTCGATAGAAATAAAACCTATAATCCTTTTCCAACCAGGAAAACCATTTTTAGATTTCCCAACGCCTATTTTGTAAGGCATACGTGGCTTAAAGTTAGTTAACTTTTTTGAAAAGGGAAATAAAATTTGGTGAAACAGAGATGTTAGCTCGAACAAGTGTATCAACTAAATATAACATTTCTGGTAATGCGATTTGTTTTAATCATTTCACCCCAAGCAAGGCGTTAACCCTATTGGTGTGCAGAGGGTTACATAAGAGAGTTGAAGTATTAGGCAGAAGGAGAATGAAGACAAAGACGAACCAACTACAGAGGGTGAAAGAGAAAGGCAAAGAGTAGGATGTGAACACAGGAGTAAAGACTGTTGCGAAGGTAGAGAGAAAGGAAAATTACTAGACACAAAACGTATATAAAACAAACAATAAATTGTTGAAAGAAAAAGGTATTACCAGCAATAAATAAATAAAAATTTAGTTGGCAATAAATGACCCACCAAGGTTGATTTGCCATAAAAATGAAACAAACAACCAAAATCATCCCAGGCAAGGCGGTACCGCCACTGATGTGCAGGGGACTACATAAGAGAGTTCAAGTGTTAGACTGGAAAAGAGTGAAGACAAAGACAAACCAGCAACAGGGGAAGAAAGAGAAATGGCAAGAGAAGGATATGAGCACAGAAGTGAAGACAGTTACGAAGGTAGAGAGAAAGGAAAAGAACGAGATACACGGGGTAATGTAGAAAGCGCTGGAGTTAAGTGGATAAGAGATGGGAATTGACTTTGCATTTAAATTCCTGGAGGTTATAGCCGTCAGAAAAGCAAGTATATGGAAAGGAATTCCACAAGCGGGAAGCGCGAGAAAAGAAGCTGGTGGAGTAGAGTTATCGCCGGCATTTGGTTGATCTAACTGTAGAAGGGTGAGATCTTGTTACCAGTCTGGTTGCTCGAGTAAATTCTTGTGGAGGGGGCACCAGTGACCCAAGTTCGTCAGAGCAGAAGCCATGAAAATATTAGAAGAGACAGAGAGAAGCCAGATCTCGACGATAAGAAAGTGGCTAGTGTCGAGTTGCCAGCTCGGGACCAATCACATTACAGATTCTCCTCTTGAAGAAGTCAGGATTGTAGTGATTTCGAAAACATCCTGCCGGGAGTATGTTCCACCAAACAACAGTTCTTGGGAAGGAACGTTCCAGAACATACTTCTAACTATAGGAATACGAAGGCAATGCAGTCGATTCACTCTCGTGTACGTGGCATAGCAGTTTTAAGTTGTAAAGGTCAAGTGGGTGGGACGTTTTCAAGACAGGTAAAAGACAACTCAGCAACTCTAGAGCAGATATGGCATCAATACTTCATTTTGTGTCTGATCTGGTTTTTGTAAAAATAGACCATGTCTTTAGTAGAATGTCGTCTAGATATGCTATGGCGAATTCGAATCCAGCTAACATTGTATCCATTCCTTGTTGGAAAATCGTTGATGCTGCTTTAATTCCATAAGTAAGCCTTTGAAATCTATACAATCCTTTATGTGTGTTGATGCATAGTAGCTTAGAGGTCTCCTCATCCACTGGTACCTATAAATAAGCTTTGCTTAGATCAATTTTTGAGAAGTATTTGCCGCCATTTAATCTTGTGAACACTTCCTCTGGGCTGGGAAGCGGGTAGTGGTAATCTTTTATTGCGTTGTTAAGTCCTGTTGAAAAATCCGCGCAAACACGAATTTTGCCTGATTTTTTCTTAACATAGACGGTCGGCTTAGACCACTGGCTGAATTCTACTTTTGTTCGTATCCCTATTTCTACACGCCTATCCAGTTCCTTATCAATTTTTCCTATTGATGCAAAAGGAACATTTCTTTTAATTTTTCTTTTAATTTCTCTGCTTCTGTAGGTTCACTTTTTACTTTCTGATCGTGTTTATTTACAATTACTGCGAATGTGGTGCAGTCTTCGTCGTCTTTCCGTATTTACGTATTTACTAGCCTTCCCACGCAAGGCCAGATGTGACACATGGTCATTTTATAGTGGGTATTCCCGGCCATATAGCCGGGCCAAAAAATGTCTGTCTATTTTTCCCCAGTCGTGGTTCTACCCTTCGGCGGAACCACGACTGGGTTTGCGCTCTCTGCTCGGAAGCAGAAAGCTGACAGTGTCATAGAAAAGTCAGGCGAATGCCTAAGACGTTTCCCCTATAATTTACTAAGCTCAGCTTAGATGTGACACACGGTCGAAAGTATGGAGCGCCCAGTGAGGATCGAACTCACTACTGAATTGCAATAGTTCTAGCGAGACAAGCTTGCTAACCATTGCACCACCTCGAGGTGCTCAGGTCTTCGTCGTCTTTCTTAGTTAGGTTGAAGCATTTCCACCTTTTATGGAAAAGTGAGGTCTTCGGGCTGAACAGTTCTGTTAAGCATTTCTCTGCTTCCTCGAAAGTTAATTCGTTGGTTTTTTTTTTGGTAATATGTAGTCAACGAACTTTGTATGTTCGGACGTTACAAGTTTCTTTAATAAAAACCTCAACTTTTTTGTGTCTGACCATGTCACAGTCAATTTTATAAAAGTCCTCGTATCTCCTAAAGTAGTTTTCGAAAGTTTTATCCTCGTCGAGAGGGTATTTGAAATCTTCAGTTGAGTTCCATATTGCGTTCTGAAAAAAATGTAGACTCTTTTACGCTGTTCTGTCTTTTGTTGTTTATCACTTTTAGTATTAATTCTTGTAATTCCCTGTGTCTGGTTTCATTTTTTGCAGCATTTCTGTTTGTTTCTCTTCCAATCTCTGTTGGAATTCGAATAGTTTTTTTTACAGTTCAAACAATTGCTGCTTGGAAAATCATTTTTTTTTTTCACTTATTTCTGTGAGGATGGGAAAAGAAAAACTTTTTGCTTTTTACGTAGTTGTGCAAGGAGATATTTTCTTTAACCTTGTTGCCACTTCGTATGACGCCTGCAGTTCAAGAACGGGAATTCTTTGAGTTTCCGCGTAACTTTTTGTCGTTGCAACTGTTGTAGAAAAAATTCCTTTATCTCTGCGAAATTTTTAAAAATATTTCATCGTCACTTGTCGTAGGACGATGTTTTTTGTTTTTTTTTTTGTCTTCGTGGGCCCTTGTCGTGTGGGACGCTGTATCTCTCTCTTTTTTTTTTTATCTCTCTGCGTATATTTCTTCGTAACTTGTAAAAAACGTATTTTTTTTCTTTTTTAATCCTCTCCTCATGAATTTGTTCGATTCTTCATTGTCCTTGTCGAGGGTTTTTCGCTGCCGAAATCATTGTATACATTTAAAGTTAAATATTCATAGTGTGCCAAAGGTATTTCGATTGCAGTGAAAAAAAAATTCCTCTTTCGAAATCAATTATTTTATTTTTTTAAAATTACAAATGTAAATGTTTTACTGGAAAATGCAAAGTGAGTGGAGATAAATATTAAATTCGCGTACACAAAACAATAAAATTCACAGTAGTTTAAAACTATCAGTCAATTAAGTGCCATAAGTTATTTGACTCATAGCTAGAGGGGGAAGAAATTAATTATATTATTAAGCTGTAATTAGTGGAGGATCAGTTTATTACTTCATAACAATAGAAAACCAACCCCCCAGTTTTGCCCAATATAAGCCTTAATCATGTTTCCAACTATTATATTCAGTTAAGTGCATACGCTTTAGGCGATCATGTCTTGAAAGAGACATGACTGACTTGGCAGAAGATTATTTCTCAGTAGGTTGCCATTACTTTCTGCGGTAGACTGGTTGCCGAACAAGGCTATAGAACCCATTTTGTCCTATTATTTAACCTATATCTGGAGGGAAGAGACGGATTAATATCTTTTCCACGGGTATTTCTGCGAAAGTGAATGCAAGGAATTCAACTTGAATTCGAATTCGGATCCCCGATTTGTCGTTCCTAGTCGATATCCACTGCACCACAGTAAGCTACATAAAATCACTAAAAACAAAAAAGTTTACTGCGTTACAGTTTAAAAAGAAAAGAAAAGAAATGTACCCAGTGAGACCTCACGAGCGACTGATGCGTGAGAGTGTTTCAAATCTTTGCTGTATGGCAGACGCCCAATCAAAGTGTTTGCCTATATGTAATTTGTTCTCTTAAACATTATTTTTTGCCATCCTTAAAATGACAATAGCAGGATGCGAGCGTTATTGTAGATTTAGTGAACAGGTCTGCAAACAGTGATCTGTGGGTAAGAGGCTGACTCAGCCTTCGTTTCAAACGGTCTTACTAAACTGCCAACCCCTGAATTTCCCTGACTCACTGATACTTTTATTCACAGACGGGTTCAGAGTGTTTTTTTCAAGCAAAGAAATCATTGGCAATCAAAATGTTTTGTTTATTCTTAAATCATTTTCTGCCTCTAACACTCTAATATATAATGCCGAGTTGTTTGAGCGAATTCAGCATTAACTTGAAATTCGTTATCAATCTTTCTTTTCATTTTTTTTTCTTTTTGGCCATCTTTGAAAGATTGTTTAGTTTTCATTTCGTCAACTTTAATGGGTCATTTAGCATTTGTTTAAATATCATTTTGACACCAACCGAGGCACATTTTTCTGTTTTTTGTTTTGGATACCCATATATTTCGATATTTAGTTTATTTATTTAATTTAAACTTGTGTGTGTGTGTGTCCGTTACCTATAGACTCCAAAACGGCTGAACCGATTTTCTTGAAAATTTACACAGTTGTACTATAAGCGTCTGCGAGTGTTCTTAGCTAGATTTTGCGTCGAGGTACCCCCGATAAATATCGAAAATCGATAATCGAAAAAATCGGGTTATAGAAGGATTGGACTGATTTTAATCAAATTTAATACACTCATAGACAAAGACATAATAAACGATATTCAAAAGTTTCAAGGTTGCAGTTCTTACAATAGTGCAGAAAATCGATAATATATATATATAAAAGGCAAGATGTTTGTGTGTATGTCTGTTTATCTGCCTGTATGTCTATTTTTTCAGCCCTTTTATTTTAGTTTTTGCTTCGGGTTTGGCTCTAAGTAGGTATAATTGTAGTTCTTAGTCTCAGCCATGATACCATTTACTCAGAAGACTTATTTAGCTTTCAAAATTCGGTTTACGACGAAAAAACTTATTTGATATCGATACCAGGAAATCAAAATTTGACTTACATCCATTCATTTTTCTTTCAGTCTACGGTTTCGCTTTAACTGGAAACAACTATTGCTTTTTAGTCTTTCGTGCCAACGTCCAAAGAGTCTGCGCTCCGGGACCATGGATTAGTTTTAAAGCTTTCATTACACCCGATCAACACCGGGCTATACTGCTAGTATATATATATATATATTTGACGCGAGGGATAAATTGTCTAAATTACGCGAAAATCAAAATAACAGGCATCTCATTTTAAGAGATATATTTACCAAAATTATACAAAAATATTTTAAAATACCAAAGAGTAAATGTAAGGGGTTATGTGGTCGCCGAAACTACTTAACAGCCTTGATTGGGTTCTCATGCTTAGCTGGAATGTTGCATAGGGTCTTTAAGCAATCAGTATATTGACCTAGAGCAGCACTACCTCCTTAAGGCATTTGATGTAGGCCTCCGTGTTGAATCTGAAACCCTGTATGAAGATGAATGGAGGCATAACGTCGCCATTACTAGTGGTCGCCCCGATATTTCTTCGTAATCACCAATAGACGCATCTGAATCTTTTTTTAATTCTCCGCGCTGTTCTCAGATTGTAAACCAAATTCTCTGAAATGTTCTTAATGAAGCTTCTGGTGCGAATGCCAAGCAGTATCAGTCAGTTAAGTGCCATACGTGATACACGCTTGGGCGATCATGTCTCGAAAGAGATATGACTTACTGGGCAGAAGATTATCCCGCAGTAGGTTGACATTGCTTTCTGCGGTAGACTGGATGCCGACCAAGGCTATAGAACCCAATCTGTCCTATTATTTAACCCATAACTGGGGGGAAGAGACGGATTAATACCTTTCCCAAGGGTATTTACGCGTAAAGGTATACAAAGAATTCAACTGGAATTTGAACTCGGCTCTCCGATTTCTCGTTCCGAGCCGATATCCACTGCGCCACAACGCACATCCGCAGTATACCGTTTCCAAATTTCTGACTGAGTGAACTGTGTCACTGTTTTCTTTATTTACAGATGGGGCTCAACGAACCCTACTACACTGTGCAATCGACAAAATCAAAATTAAACGTATGCTTGAATTTAAAAATATAAAATAGTGATAATTGAGCCATCTCACTATATATATATATATGGTGAGATGGCTCATATATATATATATATATATATATATATATAGTGAGATAGTTCAATTATCACTATATATATATATTGTAAACATATACTGTTAAATATAAGAGACAATGAACGTCTCTTATGTTTAATCATGAGCCGTTTTAAACATCGTATTTTAGCTTTAAAGTAAACAAAGACAAAAATTTTCCAGTATTTGAATAATTTTTTATTAAGTTGGTTCTAAGCTTTCAGCTCAAATGAGCCATCTTCAGAGAGGTTACAGGGACGTTAACATAAAAACATCCACCATCAAAGACGATTTTATCTTGTGTTGACATAAAACATTGCTATGCAACGATAACAGTCACCGAATAGCAGACTCAGTTCGTAGAATTGTAATGCGGTTCTATGACGTCACACCGCGTGAGAGCTCGAAATGATAACAGAACCATATATTTAAATGCAATGTAATGTGTTATGACCAGATTTAAAAGTGATTTTATTAAGTGTTGGGTATTTGGATTTAATGTAAATGGCCTCCAATATCTGAAGGTTTTTTTTTATTGTGTATGTGAGTGAGGATTATTGTATTGTTGACTAAAATCTGTCTCTCTGAAACGGTCCAAAGTTTCTGTTGAATTATCATTTTGTTCAAATAATTTCGATCATCGCAGTTATTTTTAACGAATATGATGTGCGTTGTGGTACAGTGGATATCGGCTCGAAACGAGAAACCGGGAAGCCGAGTTCGAATTCCAGTTGAATCCATTGTATTCACTTACGCGCAAATACCCTTGGGAAAGGTATCAATCCGTCTCTTCCTTCCAGTTATGGGTTAAATAGCAGGACAGATTGGGTTCTATAGCCTTGGTCGGTAACCAGTCTATCGCAGAAAGCAATGGCAACCTACTGCGGGATAATCTTCTGCCCAGTCAGTCATTTCTCTTTCGAGACATGATCGCCCAAGCGTGTATCACGTATGGCACTTAACTGACTGATGTCTGTGTAACAGTTAAAATTCATCTGTCTGCATACTGGTATATACAAATAAATTTTCGAAAACTTAGAAAATATTCTTTATGGAACTTTTGGGGATCACCAAGATTATGTGTAAGTATATGTGGCGTTGTGTTTGTATCTGTTAATAAGTTAATTAATTTTCGTAATTATGAAAGAGTCGAAAAAATAAAGCAAAGTTAGTTTTTTAATAGAATATAAGAAAAGATAATATTTGCTATGGAAAATTTGATCGTCCAATCTCCGTTTTTTAACTCCTGAAACGAGATGTTTCCGATCAGTCGACGATTTCGTTTTAATGCAAATAGATAAAAAAAAAAAAAAAAGTAGAAAAAAGTAATGGGCTCAGGGATAAGTAATTGAACCTGCTTTATCTAAGCAAATGAACACCTGAGTTACTTGTCAGGTAAGTTGTGATTGCACGATACGTGAAATGACAGCAATAATGGCTAACACCACCGGAAGAAAAAGGCCCCGGTTTTGAAAAAAAAAAAAAAAAAAAATGAGTGTAGATCAGTGAATGGGGTTGTAGATGGTGAGAAATGACGGAAGATGTTAATATTTCAACAATCAACTTTTTTTGTGTGTGCTTTTCGATTTATTTTAGAGGTAAGGCGGTGTGAGGCTGATAAGATCTCACCGTAATAGTTGTTTTCAGTGGTTTTGATTCTTTGGCCATTTTTCCCTTTTTTTTGCCCATTTTATTTCTATTCTTTCTTCTTTTATTTTTTTTACATTTTTTTCTTTTTTATTCTGTTCTCCCCCTTTTTCTCTTTTTATTTATTTGCTTTATTCCCCCTCTTTACGAATCTCCTTTTTTATTCTCATTCTTTTCTTCTTAATGTTATGTGTTATGAATCTTTTTTCTTCTTTCTTTTTCGTTTTGGCATCTTTAGCCTTGACTGTCATAAAGATTACAGCTCTCCACAACTTCCTACTTACTTGCAATATTCATCCTTTTACTATACATCTCGGTCTCTGTTCTGTCATCCACTTGTGCAAGCCTCTTAGGTTGGTTATTTGCCGTCTGCCTCCAGCCTGTAAGTATCAAATTCTCTAAGCCAGCGGTCGGCAACCCCCGGCTCGCGGGGACATCTGGCCCTTGAGTGAATCTTGTCCGGCCCGCTACCTTACTCTGGACACGATATAAATATAGGTAAAACAAACTAAAGTGAAAGTCGAATTAAAAAAAAAAATTATTTTTACCTGGAGAATGTATTTTATCTTTATTTTTTATTTGTAAGGATCGCCAAAATTAGCGTACGGTCTCAATTTCGCTTTTTCTGAGAAATTGCTTTCGTGAGCGGGAACACTTAAACGAATATAAAATACTGTTTTCAACCGATTTTAACGAATTTTTTTAACAATACTGATTTATGAAACATTTATTTTAAGATGTAATAGTTTTTTAATAAAATTCCTATCAGATAGTTTCTTTTTTTCATGCTTTAGAAACTTGTTTTTTATCGGATTGTGAAAGAGGTGAAATACTTTCTGCAACTCCAAAATTATTCACTTCCTGGTGATAGTAATGTGTTCGATTCCTACAGTTTGTTTTATTCCTACAGTAAAATAAAGATTTATTTGTTAAACGTGTTTGTATTTTTCTTTTTTACTTTTTTTTTTTTGTTATTCTTGTAGTAAAATAAGTGATATTGTTTAAATATAATTAAATTATATTGAATCCTTGCACTGAAACCATAGCTTTTTGGTCCTCACTCTCCAAAAGGTTGCCGACCCCTGCTCTAAGCAGTCTTATCACATTATATGCCCGGAAGTTCCAACTGTTTCTTTCCGATTCTTAATATTTTTCTTTATTTTCTCATTCCGTTGTTTTTTTGTTTTTTGTTTTTTTTTTGCTTCTTCATTTCTTTGTTTCTTTTCTCATTTTCTTCCCCCTCGTCTCCTTATTGACTCTCTTTTATTCTCTTTTATTATTTCTCGAACATATTTTGTCTTTCACGTTTCTTTTCTTATTACTTTTTTTGTCTCTTTTCTTTTGCCTGCATTTCTTTTTATAATTTTTCCATGTTCCAAAAAAAAAAAAAAAAAAAATGAAGTATTTATGATGCAATTTTTCTTTTTATTCATCTGTGTTATCATTTCTTTATTTTGTCTTAGTTCCTATTTCTCGTTTTGTTTCAATCTCAATTTAGCTTTACTGATATGCCCACAAAATTGCTGTAGTATTTTCTTTGATCCCAACAAATAAATAAAAATTGTTATATATTATAAGTGACCATATTTTAAATTGATATGCTCGTTATGCAATATAATTCATCGCTATATCGTTTCTCACAACTTCAGTCGATGATGTCCCAAGTTTTCTTTGGTGGAATCGCATTCTGTCATTTCTGAAAGGGGGACGACTTTGAAGGAGATGAAATGCGGAATTGATATGTGTTGTAGTTTACTTTTCATAGCACCAGTCCCGATACCTGTTGGTCAGACCTCTTACACACACACACACACACACACACACACACACACACACACACACACATTTTCCATTGTTTATAGCAGTGGTTAGAAGGAAAGTGTGTAGAGTGTGGTCGTCTTACTTCACCACACCACGGAGGTTCCCTCAGTGACCATAGCTTTTGAAGCAGTTTTTGACCAAGCACAAATATTCCACAGTACTCGCGCCTTGTGACTTTTTATTCTTCAAAAATCAAAACCCACTTGAAAAGAGCAAAATTTCAAGATTTCAAGGAATTTCAAGAGAATACAACTAGGCAGCAGCTTGCCATCCCATAAAAAGAAGTTCCAGGAATTCTTTCATCAATAGAAGCAACTATGTATAAAGTGAAGAGAACTATTTCGAAGGAGATTAATGAAAAATTAATATGTGTAGTCTTCTTTTCATAGCAGCAGTCACGATACATTTTGATTTTAAATTATTTGGTAACAATATTATCAATTTTATTATTAATTACATATTTTAATTTGTATTTGCAAGTTTCTTTTGTTTTTTTTTAATCGTATCACCCCGAGCAAGGCGGTAATGCCACTGATATGCAGGGGGCTACATAAGAGTAAAAAGTTTAAGTAGAAGAGAGTGAAGAGAAAGACGAACCAGTTGGAAAGGAGCAAGAGAAGGATGGGAATACAGGTGTGAGGACAGTTGCAAAGGTGGAGAGAAAGGAAAGGATATACGGGGTGGGGAAAGAACTAGAGTCAAGAGGTTAATAGATGAGTATTGACATTGCATTTAAATTCCTGGAGGTTGTAGCCGTCAGGAAAGCAAGAATATGGAAGCGAGTTCCACAGGCGGGAAGTGCGAGAGAAGAAGCTGCAGGAGTAGAATTGTCGTCTGCATTTGGTTAATCTAACTGTGAATGGGTGGGATCCAGTTGTCAATCTGGTTGCACGAGTAAACACCTGTTGCAGAGGCACCAGTGACTTAAGTTCGTTGGAGTAGAAGCCATGAAAGTATTTATAGAACAGACAATGGGAGGCCACATCTCGTTGGTAGGGAAATGGCTGTAGTCGAGTTGCCAAGTCGGTACCTATAACATGACTGATTCTCATTTGGAGCCTGTCGAGAACATTGAGATGAACAGCTGGGGCGCCTGATCATATATGGCAGCAGTATTCCATGCACGGACGAATGGTTGATTTGTACATATGCAGGATGGATTCAGGCGGGAAAAACATCCTGGCTCGACACAGTGACCCAACCTTCTTAGCAGTGGATTTAGCTATGGACTCAATGTAGTTGTTCCATTTTATATCAGTTATTGTAATAATTATTATTAGTCACATTATATTGGGACCTTGAATAAGTTCTCGCTGTTTTCCAACAGATGTCGTTCCCAGAAATGCGCATGAGTAGTTCCAGATGGTAATGCATCTTTAAGGAATTACTATAAGGAATCTTGAAATCCAGTGTATGTCATTTCGCCGTAGTGTAAAGAACTTTGTTCTTCATAGTGTTAAACATGTCGGGTTTGGTGACAAAGAAAGTGTATTTGCGGGGAATTTTACTTCAATACTTTATTCAAGGATGTGCGTTGTAGTGCAGTGGATATCGGCTCGGAACGAGAAATCGGGGAGCCGAGCTCGAATTCCAGTTGAATTTATTGCATTCACTTACGCGCAAATACACTTGGGAAAGGCATTAATCCGTCTATTCCTTCCATTTATGGGATAAATAACAGGACAGATTGGATTCTATAGCCATGGTCGGCAACCAATCTCCCGCAGAAAGCAATGGCAACCTACTGCTGGATAATCTTCTGCCCAGTCAGTCATGTCTCTTTCGAAACATGATCGCCCAAGCGTGTTTCACGTATGGTACTTAACTGATTAAATAAAGATAATAGCTGGAAAGATGTAAAGCTTCTAATGGGCATAAAGTGGGGGACCAGTTTTATATTGTTATTAAGTAATAAACTGATCCCCTACTAATTACTACTTATTAATACAATCTGTCTCTTCTCCTTCATCTATAGTCTAAAGAGCAGGGTAGAAATTCTTCTGCCCAGTCAGTCATGTCTCTTTCGAGACATGATCGCCCAAAGCGTGTTTCACGTATGGCACTTAACTGACTGACTTTATTCAAATGAAATCTGCTGCTGAAGCACTCAAAATTCTTGTTGAGATTAACGGCGACCATACTCAGTCGGAAACCACAAGTTGAGATTGATTGAGACGCTTCAAAAATAATGATAAAGAAGGCCATGGTGCACCGAAAAATGTTTGAAGACGAAGAATTGGAAGCATTACTTCACGAATACTATTGTCAGGCCAAAGTTGAACTTTCAAAATCATTAGAAGTTTGTCAAACAACAGTTTCGAAACGTTTTAAAGCATTAAGAATGATTAAGAAGGACATTGTGTGCCATACGAGTTGAAGCCGAGAGACGTCGAACGACGTCTTGTCACATGTGAACGGCTGCTTCAACAGCAGAAAAGGAAATGTTTTTTGCATCGTATCGTGTATGGGAGATGTGCGTTGTGGCGCAGTGGATATCGACTCGTAACGAGAAATCGGGGAGCCAAGTTCGAAATCCAGTTGAATTCCTTGCATTCACTCACGCACAAATACCCTTGGGAAACGTATTAATCCTTCTCTTCCCTTCCAACTGAACCCTTTCTTATGATATACTCCAGTGATCGTAATAAAGAATTCGGTTCGAAATTCCTATCATCTAAAGAGGTCAGTCAGTTAAGTGCCATACGTGATACACGCTTAGGCGATCATGTCTCTTTCGAGACATGACTGACTGGGCAGAAGATTATCCCGCAGTAGGTTGCTATTGCTTTCTGCGATAGACTGGTTGCCGACCAAGGGTATAGAACCCAATCTGTTCAGTTATTGAACCCATAACTGGAAGGAAGAGACGGATTAATACCTTTCCCAAGGGTATTTGTGAGTAAGTGAATGCAAGAAATTCAAATGGAATTCGAACTCGGCTATCCGATTTCTCGTTCCGAGCCGATATCCACTGCACCACAACGCACATCCTAAAGAGGTAAATAGTTTAAATACCACATCTCAGAAATATAGACAACTATTGTAAAATAAGGATGTGCGTTCTGGTGCATTGGATATCGAGTCAGAAAAACAAATCGGCGTGCCGAGTTCGAATTCCAGTTGAATTCCTTGCATTCACTTACGCACAAATACCCTTGGGAAAGGTATCAATCCGTCTCTTCTTTCCGGTTATGGGTTAAATAACAGGACAGATTGGGTTCTATAGCCTTGGCTGGCAACCAGTTTACCGCAGAAAGCAATGGCAACCTACTGCGGGATAATCTTCTGCCCGATCAGTCATGTCTCTTTCGAGACATGATCACCCAAAGCGTGTATCACGTATGGCACTTAATTGACTGATTGTAAAATCATAAATAAATAAACAAATTTTCGTTTTCCTGCCTGGCTGCAGCTACGATCCCCTGTCTCTATTTTGTGTATCCATTTATTTGCCTGCAGGACATTCTAGTTTCTGTCCTCCCTTCCCTATAGTTGGTCTGCCTCTACTCGTTGGATTTCTATAACTACTCGTTTAATTAACTCACCATCTAAAGGAACTCATTCCTCAACAGTTTGTCATCCGTTTCCCGCCCCTACACCAAACGAGTGCTCCGGTTTCAGAAAGCAAGCGAAAACCATTTGATAACTTCTACTTCGTTACCAATGTCATCATATCATATCTCATCCGTTCAGGATTTTTGAAATGGGGTCCGGACAGGGGTTGAGACGGTGGGGGGAAAAATCAACAAGGTAAAAAGTAAAAACGAAAAGGAAATAGTCAAAATAGATGTCAGGGAGACTAAATATATGTCGGAAAATATTCGCAAATATCACGAAAGCTGGAAGACCGCATCGTAATCAATTGTCTCAGTGTATTTATCTCTTTTTTTTTATTTGTAATTTTTAATATCATTTATATTCGGATTTTGGGGCTGTTTTGTCAACGGGAAACAATTTCAGAATTGACAAGGGGTGGGGAAAGTGATAGAGAAGGAATAGGGAGATATAAATAAAGTGCGAATGTAAATAATGAGAAAATAAAATAAAATATGTTGTATAAAAGCAACGAAGGAAGGAAGTCCAAAAATACCTGAATGAATAAGGTAGAGAAAGAAAAACGCAAGAATAAATGATAAGGAACGTATGGAAAGAGAACGAAAAGTTTGAAGGAATAGAGGAATGAAGAAAAACAATAATGAAAAAGTGAAGATAAAAATAAAAGAATAATAAAACTGAATAAAGAATTCAAGAGAAGAAAAACGGCATGAAAGAACATCAAATCAGAAATAAGTAATAAAAGAATGAAGGATAATAAAAAAGAAGAAATGCAAAAGGAATGAAAAAATGGGACATAAATTTGTAAACAATGAGTCAGGAAAAAAATATTAAAAGCCGACAAGAAAAGTAAGAAGACCTGAAGGCAGAAAGACAAATAAAGGAAGCAAGAAAAATTGCTTATATATTTATCTCCTGTCACGCTCATGGAGATAGATAGATAGATAGATAGATAGATAGATAGATAGATAGATAGATAGATAGATCTGAACAGACTGAAATAGATAGATCTGAACATGCTGAGATAGATAGAGCTGAACAGAGATAGATAGATAGATAGATAGATAGATAGATAGATAGATAGATACGAACAGACTGAGATAGATAGATAGATAGATAGATAGATAGATAGATAGATAGATAGATACGAACAGACTGAGACAGATAGATAGATACGAACAGACTTAGAGAGACAGATAGATAGATAGATAGATAGATAGATAGATAGATAGATCTGAACAGACTGAAATAGATAGATAGATAGATAGATAGATAGATAGATAGATAGATAGATATGAACAGACTGAGATATATATATAGATAGATAGATAGATAGAGAGAGAGAGAGAGAGAGAATTGCAGAACAGCGTCGATTCAATTCATTAGGCAATAGTGAAGCAGCGTCGGCTCAGTTCATTCTCTTTACTAGCATTCATTAAACTTTACTACCAGCTATTAAAGCCTTATTGTTTTATTTTTTTTTTTGCAACAATTATGTCGTCCAGTACTTAATATATATATATATATATATATATATATATATATATATATATATATATATAGCCTAGAGGTAGTATCGCAGACTGACGCCAATTCGGTCGGGTTTCAATCCTGGGTTAAAAAGCAATCGGAGTCTAACCTTACTGATGAGCTGTGATACAGCGAAACAGATCTGTCTGCGGAGGACTATAGTATTTACGCTCTCACACCCTGATTGAGCACTCTGGAAGAATCGGAGACTTTGAAAGCAGTAGCTACTCCGGCATATACGCATCGCTCATTGAGTAATGAATTAGAGAACTATGGCTATTGGGCGTGTATAATGATATACGCACTAAAAAGTTTGCCTTCTTCTACCGAACGCTCGTGGCCCAGAGGTAGAATCGCCGACTGACGCCAATTCGATCGGGTTTCAATCCTGGGTTAAAAAAGCAATCGTAGTCTAACCGTACAGATGAGCTGTGATACATATCTGTCTGCGGATATATATATATATATATGAAATGATTTGTTTGAACAATATTATATATTTATTTCTACCGGCCTGATTATTTACAATAAATATTTGTTCCGAAAATGTGTGTCATTCGGCAGGATTTCGTGGATAGGGGTCACAGGTTCGAATCCTGATAATGACACACATTTTCGTAACAATAATCAGACCGGCAGAAATAAATATATAATACTGTTTGATTATAAATAGAATATCTACTTAAATACGAGTATCGATCAAAAATAATATTCAAACAAACCATTTCAAATTGTCGTTTGTTTATAACCAGTTTCGTTAATCTTATATATATATATAAATCTAAACTTATTGATAAATGGAACTTTGTCTGTGTGTGTTCGTTACCTATAGACTCCGAAGCGGCTGAACCGATTTTCTTGAAAATTTGCACAGTTGTACTATAAGCCTCTGCGAGTGTTCTTAGCTAGGTTTTGTGTCGAGGTACCCCCCGATAAATATCGAAAATCGATAATTGAACAAATCGGGTTATAGAAGGAGTGGTCTGATTTTAATCAAATTTGATACACTCATAGACAAAGACATAAGAAACGATATTCAGACGTTTCAAGGTTGCAGTTCTTACAATAGTGCAGAAAATCGATAATATATATATATATATATATATATATATATATATATATATATATATATATAAGGCAGGATGTTTGTGTGTGTGCCTGTTTATCTGTCAGTATGTCCTTTATACAAATCCACAATTTTTATCCGATTCTCACCAAACTTCACACAAATATTCTTTAGGCTGAATCTAAGATTAGTTTTAAATCTTTCATTACACCCGAGCAACTATACTGCTATTATATATATATATATATATATATATATATATATATATATCCTTTCTATTATAATCAAGACTGTTGGGTATCTATCTATATATATTTCCCTCCTGTCATAATTAGCGGTTTGAATTATTGTTTTTCTTATGCCTTAATCTAATATACTAAATCGTAGGTACATCGATATGTATGTTACCGGCATATCGACAAAAATATTTTGCCGTCATTTTAGACGGCACGGGCCCACTCATTAAACAGGAATGAATTTGGTAAGGCGACCTCAGGGTGTCCTTATATATAAGGCAGGATGTTTGTGTGTGTGCCTGTTTATCTGTCAGTATGTCCTTTATACAAATCCACAATTTTTATCCGATTCTCACCAAACTTCACACAAATATTCTTTAGGCTGAATCTAAGATTAGTTTTAAATCTTTCATTACACCCGAGCAACTATACTGCTATTATATATATATATATATATATATATATATATATATATATATCCTTTCTATTATAATCAAGACTGTTGGGTATCTATCTATATATATTTCCCTCCTGTCAT